>VXAX01000175.1:235117-327701 GCA_013399835.1 Leptocoma aspasia | reverse complement strand
ACAAGATCAAAATATATGAAACCTAATATTAAATATATTTTTTTTTATATATATATAAATCTGCCATCTGAAAATAGTAGTCTTATGGACATATTTTGCATGTCTGTAATTGACCACATCAGACAGGAGGCATAGAGAATTAAGCTCCTCATAAATGATTCTGTTATGCTATACTGACTGTTTTGATTATTTCTAACAGCAGCCCCTGCCTCTTGGCCTCTTAATTTCCTTCTTCTGTTCTCTCTTTCAGTTTAAAGGGTAGAATGCAAATAGCCTTATTGTGGAGGATTTTAAGTTGAAAGGAATATTGTGAGGTGCTGTGCTGATCTCCCAGCATTGCTTAAGGGTCTTGTAAAAGTGCAATACCATAATACAGGAAAGTCCTTGAGACTGGAACAACAGTGTAATTTCATTAATCTCGCTGAACATTTACTATTTATTATTGCACTGGTAAAGGCAGATTAGAATCAGGTCTCTGTGATTTCTCAGCGTGACTCTAGATTGTTTTGTAATAGTAATGATAATGCAAAAAGAAATCCATATAAGAAAATTACTGAAGTACCTGTATAGTTCAGGAAAAAATGAAGATGTTTGTAGCAATATCTGAGTACACTTAAGTTAAGCACAGTGTTAACAGCAGTCTTTTCAAGCTCACAGATCCACATTCAATAAGTAGCTCCTTCCACCCATGTGATATTACACGGCACAAAATCGTCACCTGTACCAAGGTGCCACTAAAATGGCAACTTTAACTTTTGGTTATTTATTTGGTGCTGAAAGCTCTTGTGACACACAACCCCCATCATGACACACAGACTCTCAGAAGCTCACAGAATTTTTCAGCACTTTCTGATGCAACACTGCATCGCAGTAACTGCTGGTGTAGGACCAGATCCACCTGGAGCTCACTGCCCAGCCTGTGTAAATAAACATTTAGCAACATCACAGGGTATCAGCGATGGCAGCAATGAGCTCGCAGGCAGAGGATCGGGAGATTCTTAGAATCGGCTGGGCTCTGTGGTATGTGTTGTGGTTCTCATCTGTTGAGTTTCATTGATGAGAAAACCCAAACCAATTCTGCTTTAAATTAAAACCAGATTAATTGGTATCTTTGTTTTAACCATAAATACATAGAGATGCTCCAAATTTCATTTTAAAATAGTTTGCTTTTAAAAAATCTATCTGAAACCTTTTTCTCTGGCGTGATCTCATGAGCACCCTAGGGGAGGGAGGACTTTGGGTTTGCAGTCACATCACATTCAGTTTTAAAATGAAACCCGGCTGACCTTACAGAGCTGTCTGCTCACTCTGCTCCGACACATTCCACGGCTTGCAGGCGACCGTGCGGGCCAGGCGGGCGCCTTGGTGGCCCCTCGCCCTGTGCCCTGTGCCGGGGCACGGCGGGGGCTCTTTGTTCTGCGCCGGGATCCGTGCATCCTGCCTGCAGTTTCCCACATTTCCAGTAGATGCCCCCAGAGACCATTAAACCCCGGGAACGGCTCCGCTGCGGGCAAAGCAAAGGGCAGCCAGTCTTCTCTCATTTCGCTCCTGGAAGTAACATCATTGTTCAAAGGAAACCACCAGTCAGCGCCCACGGATGCAGAAAAACCAACTCCCTTGTTTAACAATAAATCATAATTTATTAGGTATCAAGGTTCAAAAGCGTTTAGTGTAAGGCTGCTTATTAATGTAGAAACATAATACACTAATGCTAACAGTGGGGTTTTATAAAATAAATCACAGAGTTGGAAGGAACCTTAGGTATGATGTTTCGATCTTGATACTAGAAATCAAGTAATCTTTAGTTATCTAAAACATGAGTTGTTCTGCCTAACCTCAGATTTTACATGCTGCATGACATCATAAAAAGCAGGATGTAAAGTGTTTTGAGGATTGAGGATTTGTAGTTTATTTCAACGTATCATGAAAAGTTTACTGCTTTCACCTACACCACCCCTCTGTTCAAAAGGAGTGTTTGATGTGGGAAAAAAAGGACCCTGAAATTTTCATCTGGAAACAATTTGATAACTGTAACTATTTTAGATTTCGTTGCAGTGTCAAGCTCTTTTAGCTGATGCAAATACCATTTATTCCCATTATACCATTAATCTCTTGCCCAATTTTATTGTTTATGTGTGATTAGTCACTGGTAGCTTATATATTACGAAAACTTAAGGAAACAATAGTATTATTATTGTGTGCTTTGTGCATTATAACTGACATGACTTTTATTTTTATGCCACTAAATTTGAAGGGTTTTACAGTACATAGCTTCATTGCTTGTGTGCTGAAATCAGTCCTCTTTGCCTCAGAAAAAATGTGCTCTGCACAGTAGGATTACCTCAGCATTATTTCAATTTCTCCATTAATTGGGATGGGATTTAGTAAAATACTCTTCACACTGGTTTTTAAAAAATACATGTTTGTTTTGCTTTGTTTTATACATGCTTTGTTTTCCTGTACTGGTTTGCTAATAATGCTATCTTGTGGGGAAAATGTGCTTTAACTTCAAGTAAAATACATCAGTCTACAGAAAATAACATGGACACAGTTTTTCTATTTGTATGAATACCGGTTCTGTGCCCAGTGAGTGTGCAGTGAGTGTTAAAAATTACCTGAATGGCATTTTGGGTAGTGACTGCTGAGGTCTTTTAGCACTACTTCCTTATTTCCTTCCAATACGTCTCCTGATCGAATGTATGTACACACACAAGCATATATAGATCCCATTGTATAAATAAACAGGCATGTGTGTGCCTGCTATGCAGATTGTTATTCCACTTCTCTGAGTTATATTACTGTAGGAGTCAGTCCTAGGCCATTGGAAGTTGGTAGGAATTTTATACCTATGCTCTTCAGGGCTTTTTTTTGATTACATAGAATTTTTAAGCAGAAAAAGAAAAGGTATTCCATATAAGAAATAGAGAATACATTGCATGGTATTAGCATAGTATCTTTACAGTATTTTGAAGCTATATACTGTACATTTGGTATATGTCAAATATAGGATATTCTAGCAAATTAAAATGTAAATGTTTAAACATATTTCTCATATACTTTTATAAGATAAATGTTGCAATTTTTTATGATGCAGAATAGTTATATCTTTTCCCTTATCTGTGTGAGCAATGTGTAATTTTCATTCTCAAAAAACATCTATTTATATATTAAACACAAATACAGTACTGTCTTGTCTAAATTGTATCAGGATTATTTAGTATTAATGTTCAGTTCTGCAACTGAAATGTGAAAAATACATGTGAAGGATTAATGTGCATCTGTGTAGTAAGAGACTTTATTTTAATTATGTCAAATATGAAACAATGCAGATTATTTGCTTCTTACATCTTACATTGCTGTCTATTTTATTGACATCTAGCTAAGTTTTTCACATCACTTTCATCTTATTAACATTGTTAAAGAATTGCAGTAGCTCTTTTTAAGATCAAAGTATTAGTCTCATTGGGCTATTATTATTACACCTGAATTTATTACATAAATCTCATTTTTCAGAATTCCATATTTATTTTAAAGCTGAGATAATTTGAATTTAAATGGATTTTAATCTAAAAAGACAGGCTTGAAAACAGTTTGGAAACTTAATGGAATATAGAAGATAAAGGTAACACATCTGGGTCCTTGACATTTTACTGGGGTAAAGGTTGGTTTTCCCAGACTGGACAACCATCCCTGCAAGCCTTTGCATCTGTACCTTTGTGTTGCAGTCCCATTGGACTCATAGTTTTCTCCAGAACAGGACACAATGATTGTTTCATGCCATATAAAAGAAATATTTTGATTATTTCCATAAATAATACCTCCAAAGGTGTATTATCACTTGAGAATATTTGATTCCATGACTTTTTGATATGTATATCTTATCAGAGTTTATGAAGGCACTAAATTCGATACAAATTAATCATAGTATCATTCGATTGTAAAATTAGGGAGAAATTATCAAACTTTTGCATCACTAAAACAGCTGGTTATATTCTAAACAGAAGGAAAATAATATCTAATCATTATGTTTTTGGCGTGGCAGTTGTTTGACATTTTTAAGCCAAGCCATCCTGTCCTACAGCAAAACAATTTCATGTATATATATAACAATATATACATATAACATATAGCAATATATATAGAACATATCATAACAATGTTATATATAACAACATATATGTTGTTTTGACATGAGCCTCATTTTTGCCTGTGCACTGTCTTAAAGCAAACTAAGGTTCATTGTGTTTTCATGAACTAATGTAAACATGGGGGGGGGAGTGTTTCCCATCAGCCAGCCTTATTTACCAAATATCAGCTAAAGAATACCAGTGTATTTTTGACCGTGTTTTCAATGTATATATTGGTATTTATTGGTTATTGCCACGTTTGCTTCCCTAGAGTATGGCATTTGCAATCAGATTTTAGCAGATCTCTTTTTGAGCGGGGGAAATAATACCCACTCCCTGCTGCTGAACTGCAGAGATCTCTTCTGAAAGCTGTTGCAGTTATCTGCACTTATTTGGTAAGGTGGAGAACAGAATACAGGTTTAAAGGCTTAAAATCTGCCTTTCTTATTCCCAGTTACAGGAATTCATACAAGAAGAACATCTGCATAGACATGCTGCGCCGGGGTTATCACAAGTCCTTCTCTGAGCTCCTCACTCTGATCCAGAAGTGGAATGCCTTGAGGGAGGCTGCAGGGCCTGGGTCAGCCATATGGCATGAGAAGTCCCTGGAGGAGCAGCCTGATAAGCTGGATCAGCTTTACCACTTCCTGACCGGGGCTGAGGCAGCCCAGCGAGCAGGTAAATGGGGGGATTGTGGGTAGCCGAGCAGCGGGAGCCGCAGCCGCCAGTGCCTGGGGGAAGCTTCCAAATTGTTTCATGTATGAATTTGAAACGCTACTGCATCTTAGCACATTGCAGCCTTAGTCAACTGAGCTGTATTTATAGAATAAATGATTAGGAGCTGCAGATATCAGGAGAGGTTTTGTGAAGGAAGGGAAAAAAAGGAAAAAACATGTAGAGTGCATTTTGATAACATCAGAAATGTTTGACGTATTTATCGCTTTGATAACGTCTCAATTATTTTCTCATAGTTTCATTATTTATCGGTTTTTTTCCTCTATTGATTTGAGTAGCTGGTTTTGTGTTAGAAAAATTTAATAGCTGAAATGCTGTTTCACACAGTAATAGTTTTATAAATCTGTTTTTATTAAATACCCTGCTAACTGTGTTTGGATTTGTGACTGACTTAAAAAGGATTGTGAACATGTCAAATAAAATACAGCACACAGATGTAACATGCCACCTGTGAATTACTAGATATTAGTGAAGACGTAACTCCAAATTACTGTATTTTTTCTATGTCTGCTATTTACTAAGCACTCATATTTATCATTTCCTTTCACTATAAATAGTAACATGACTTAGTCCATCTTTCTCCATTGGAATAATTGTAGGGATGGAGGCATATAAAGCTCTACCTGCAATCCTGTTTCACAGCTGAGTTGATTTCACTGTAGTTGTCTTGTTTCCAGTTGCATTTTGATCATTACAAATATGAAAACCTACAGTAAAGCTTGTGAGTTTGGAATCTAAGCTTTTTGACTGAAATTTAGAAATGGGCAACTTCATTTCAAAAAAGGAACAGCAAAAGAAACCCTTTTGGCACTTCAAAAAAAAGTTCATTTTAAATGTTTATTTGATGTTTGCCATGAAAGCCAAAAGTTGTGTTTAATTCTTGACAGGAAGCCCAGCCAGCCATAATTGGAAGGAATATTTAGCTTTGCCTGGAGTATGACTAAAATCTGAATAGGCACCCCTGTATCTTGCAGAATATGAGAGAGAAGTCTGGGGCTTGGACTGCCCTGGCTGAAGCATTCTGCCAATATTTGGTGGTCAAAAAGTACTAGACATGGCTTATCTCAATGGGCCTGCTCCCTGCAGCCACTCGAGGAGAACAGTTTACTTGCCTTCAGTGCATGATATTTTTCAGAGTTGCAGGCTGATGTGTGACAACAGAGGTGACAAACAGGCTCCCAGAGAGGCAAGGCATTGCCAAATGTGCAGTTCCTGCCCTTCTCTCACTGAACCCAGCATTTCTTATGTGCTGGGCTCTGTAAGTCTTTCATCTCTCCCAGAGACAAGGTACCACCACCAGCTAACTGATTGCACCTTGCCTCTAGGAGAGAATATTTCCCAACTTTGCCTGTTAATTAAAATGAAAGAAGAAAAAAATAATGAGGACTTAAGAGTTGGCAGGCGTTGTTACTGAATTGCTAGATCAGGGCATAATTTATTTTGATTTTTTTCACCAGTTTCAATGCAAATCTTTGCACAAATGTCTTGTTTGTATAAAATGAAGTTTCAGTTGCCTGGCACATGGAGGAGTGGATGGTATTCCTGTTGCAGGTCTGAGAGCCAGCAGTGCTGTGAAAATTCACATGAATTGTGCAGCTCATCAGACACTAATTCAGTAGTTCTGCTAATCTGGTTACTCTCTGATTCTAATCAAATTGCTTGGGGCTCTGGCTTATGATCTCCTGACAACTCCAGTTGACACCATTTAAGAATCATTCAGCAGTTCACCTCAGCTAGAACTTACGGTGATGTAGCAGCCACAGCAGCAGCTGACCTGCATTTGCTCTTCAGCTGCCACAGTTCAGGCTTAAAAGGGTGAAAGTAATATTTGGGTCAGCAAATGGTGAGAGTTTCATGGCATGGTTGGTGTTACTAATATTAGGCTGGCTGAAATTTTATCTATCTCAGGTAACAATTGTGCTGAAAAAGAGATAGCAGCTATAAATAATGATCATAAAAAATTCACGACTTGTAAGGTTTTTGATGAATTGGAACTTCACGAAATGTTGGGGTTTGAACCTGGAGTGGTATGTAGAAAAGAAAACACTTACTTTGTCAGTAAATAATTTTCTTATTTGTTATTTAATTTTTCTCATCTGATATTTTTGGATCATAGAGTATTACTCTCTTAATTTTGAATATAACTTAGAACTTCTAATTTTAGAGTTTTATGGTATTACCATAGTGTACACAGCAAGCTATTTACACCTTCAGTTTTCATATTTATTGGTGGAAAATGTTAATATTGAAATGGTTTCTAAAGTTTACAGTTCTAGGATACTACAATGCTGGACATAAATTATTTGCTTGAGCTGGATCAGAGCCATCCACCAGAATGTGCATGAAAGAACAATTACTTTCTTTACTGCTGGGTTTGAAAATAGTAACATTTGGTTTACCAGCATTACATGTACAGACTGATTTATATGTACCAGTAAAGCTTCTCTCTGTTTTCCTTTTTAATAGAATATTTTGGTTGAATGTCAAACCATACAGGAGTTGTCTTTTTTTTTTCTTTATTGCATATTACCAGTTTTTTACTGTGTGCAAAGAAAACAGCTTTTCTGTCCAGCTTAAACTCATTTTTGTTGCATTTGAATATCTCCCAGGTATTTAAAAATAGAGAGGGAGCTTTAATCTTTGCAGCTTCTCAGAAAAATGACTGATGGAGTTATTTTGCCCCGAGTTCAGCATTATTCTAAAAGCCCTGGCAGAAATATTGGCAGTGCTTGACTATATTTTTATCTTGCCTTCTTTATACAAGTAAAGTAAATGTTTCTGACTTCAAAATTGAGGGAGTTTTAATTATTCTTTGATGTTCCTTTATCCTGGACTAACCTCTTTTTGTACTAGTTCTGGTTTCAGGAGCTTAGGGAAAAAAAACACGGAGGTAGTTGAGCTATGAGTATACATTGAGTATGTATAGTTGTAGGGCTTTTTACAGAAGAATGCAGGATAAATGCCAGAGTAATGGATCTGCACAGCTCAGCATTTGATGTATACAGCAATTTCTTGGCACGTATATGGAAATACTGGGGGTTCCTCCAAAAGGCAAGCTATATTTTGTATTTATCAGTACTTGCTAGAGTAAGCTGGTTTGCTTGTAGGCATTGAAAGGAATGCAAAGCAAGTTCCAGGTCAAGAACAATTAAAGGAAGAAATGTCCCAGCTGTTAACTCGGCTTTGCCAGAGCAGGAATGCAAGACCAGGGAAAGTGCCACAGTTCAGTGGCTGCAACGTGTGTTGGGCACTCAGCACAGTAGTGGCAGATCTCTGTGCCAAAGCCAGAGGATGGAATCCTCGGGTATGAACATGCCTTCAGAAGGGCAAGACACTGCTTATTAGCTGGTCACTATCACTGGAGCAGCTGCTGAAAATCAGGAGTTAAAACCTGGGAGCTGCTGCCTTTCTGAGATTGCACCTGCTCCTGGTTCCTGACCCCACTCAACCTTTGTGCTATGCTGTGTGCTAAATGCTGAACCTGTGCATGTGCTGCAGGCTGCTGACCCTTGTTCTAGACAGTACCAGGCACACACAATGTGTGTGAAAGAAGTGACAACCTGGCTTTTTCCCCCTCACTTCAGTGTAGAGAAAAATTTTTGACAGTATGAGTTATCATTAGTTTTTGTTCTAAAAGATGTCTTTTCATAAAGTATATGAAGAAAGCATGAGTATTTGATGTGCTTGCACTAGAAACTCTTTGTCCAGTATACTCAAGGTTGAAAACAGCATTTTACAGTAGAAAGCTTTTCTGTATGGTTTCACACTTACGCCTTAGGCTTGGGCTAGAAACATTGCAATAACCATATTGCCCATGCTATTTTGAAAAAAAAATATGGAAAGAGGTTATGCATTAAAAGAAAAAACTGTAACAAACCCTTTTTTAATATTCTCTTGGATGGGGCATAGTTTTGTTTGCTTTTGGGGGGCTGGGCAAGGGAGCGCTGTTTTATTTTCTAAGCAGGTTTGTCATTCCCTACTTAATATTTTATCACAGGAAAAAATGCAGCAGTTGCTGGAGACCAGTGGAGAATTTTATTATTTTGTAGTTATCTTACAAAAAGTTGAAGTGATTCTATCCAGGAAAGAAACCAAGCCATCTCAAAAAACAGCCACTTGTAGAATTACCATTGACTTCAACGGAAGCAGCACTTTATAGAAAATTTGTTTAATGTGTTTTTGTTGCAATAGCTTGGAGTTCCCTTTTAGCATTCCAGATTACCAGTTAATTGCCTCATATTATTATCATTAGCTGGTTTTATCATTTACCCAGTAAAATTACACCCTGACCATTTCCTTAGCATTTTTTATGGACTGTGCATTGATTAAGTGTTTTCCCTTTATGTACCTGGCAGTGTTGGGAGTGGTGTGTGTACACTCTAGGAAACATGCTCTGCCTGAAACTTGGTGTCATCATGCTCACAACTCACATTTTCACTTTCTTCATTTGTGGGCTTATGGCTAAACATTTGGGAAAAAAGTTTATCCATTTATGAATAAATTCTCTGGAAAAAGGAGTGATTGAGGAGTCCTCTACCTATAGATGTAGAGGCATCCTTTTTCTGAACAAGCAAAAGGGACTGATTCTTTGCCATGTTTAGATCCAGGTGGAAATAACTGATTGAAGCACCATATTCAACTGCAGTTTGTGCTTCTTCTTGATCCAACGTCTTCCATCCTGGATCTTCTCTGTGTGAATTCTTCACAACATCAGCTGTCTTGCTACTCAGTCACTGATTTTGATCTTTCTGGCAAAAGAAAAATTAGTCTTCCAGCACTGTGTCTCATTCTGACATAAAAAAATTACTCCTAGTGACTTAATTGACCTTAGGCCACACCTTTACATGCCTTCAAGAGTGAAGGGTCAGTTATAATCCAGTCATACATACTTTAAATACCTAACTGGAGGATGAGTGTTAACACCTGTTGAAAAGTTTCCATATGACCTTTGTCTGGCAGGAACAAAAGGTTAACTAGTGGCTTTTTGAGTGGAAAATACTGAATCGTAGCTGGATGTTGAAAAATTTCTTTCTGATACCTGCAGTTCAAAAATCAGTGCAAGTTCTTGTTAATGGAAAATGGAACACCAGCCTCTTTTATTCTTCAAAGGAAACACCAAGCCAGGATCTCTTCCTGATGTTTACATCTGTTCTCTAAAGACCATTCCTGTACTTCTTTTCCTTTCTTCCACTGCATCCTGTCACAAAGGAGAGCATAGAGATACGGCAGCAAGTTGTACTTGAGTCGCACTAGGATGGCTTGATGACTTTTTGTGTGGTTTTTTCCTCTCATTTTAGTCCTGTTGGTGTTCTCAAGATCCCAGGAACAAAGATATTGTTCAGTGGGCTGCTCAGGGTCTGTGGCTTGAGCATGAGAGGAGATGCTACTTGGTGCACCTAAAGAGATCCTGATACACAGCAGGGTGTTTAATATATGGGGTTTAATGTTTAAGCTCAAGTTGAAGGGGTTTTTTTTTAATCTCTGTTCAACAGATCTCAGAAAGGTTTGCTAGGACAACTCTCCTTTTGTACATAAACACTCAATTAGGGAGTTGCTTTTCATCTTTTTGATTAACAGATACCTAAAGATGACTTGTCTACATGTATTTTATAATCAGTTGTAGAGAACTTACTCTACAAAATCAGAGAGTTCAAAGTTTTAATATCTGAACTACTTGGAGATTTTATAGAAGAGAGTATTTACCTATTCCGATGGTCCTCTCCTGGGGATGTAAAAGTTCACTTTCACTAAGTCTGACATGCTAGCTTTGCCACTGTCAGAATAACATCAATTAACTTCTTGATTGGTGACTCAGACTTTGGATCCAAATCTAAATGACTTGTAAAAGTCTGGGGTTTGGGGGTTTGTTTTATGACCTGTGTATCTGGTCAGCCACTGTCCAAGACCCTGCCAGAGACGGGGTTGTCTCTGTGCACTTCTCATTGTTATGCACCGGCAGGATCATCATCAGAGGGTCACATTAAAGTTCATTCAATCAAAGCCGTGGCAGTAGCTGGAGCCTGCCTCAGGTCACTTCCATCCCTTGGGATTTATAGGGCACTACCTGAAGTTATTTGTGTAATTTTATGTCACATAAGTGCCTTGATACTTTGTAGCAATGATTTCAGAGGAGCAAATCTGTATCCAATGATGATCCAATTATCTCTTTCTGGGTTATTGCAACCATTTGTATGCATCCTCTGGTATCTTTGAGTTCATTTTCACTTAGCTGTGATCTGTACATAATGTGTATTGTTATCTTTATGTTAGTGGTAATAATTAGGTCTTGTATTTTGCTGCTCACGTGGTTGTGTGCTTGTAATCCTGGGAAGCTCTGCCTCTACTTCTGAGATAACCTCTGAAAGCATTCCCTTGTGCTGCAAGCATTGTTCAAGCCAGGATGAGATAAATCTCAGCCAAGAATATCTGCTTTTCTTCACTGAGAGGAAAGGCATCCTAGGTAATTCCTATCCCTATCTAAATTGGTTCGTTTGGATGAATCCCAGCTGGGTCTTGACTTTATCTCTGTGTGTTGTCCTGGTTTTGGCTAGGATAGAGTTAATTTCCTTCTCAGTAGCTGGTACAGTGCAGTGTCTCAGATTTAGTATAATGTAAATGTGTGTGATAGATAATGATGTTGTACAGATGTATAAACATATACAAATACAGGCATGTGTGTATATGTGTGTGTGTGCGCGCATGCACACAAGTAAATATACATATTTAAGCCCAACCCAGTTCTGTTATTTTCATTCCAAAATCATTTGAAGATTTTTTATGAGACTATTGTACTAAAATAGTCTTAATTTCTAATGTATAAATATGATTTATATGATGTAGACTCCAGGATATTCTGAAAAAGAGGCTCCCAAGAGGTGCTTTTTCAGTCCTGAGGAGAAACAAAAGGCATGAAAACTCACAGCCTTGAAGAATATTCAGATTAGGAATACATGAAGTCTGTATATTGATAATTATTCCTCTCAAAGCTGAATTTCAAAACTTAAGCTGATGTTTTGATTTAAAACCTTAGATGCAAATGATGAGATGATAATCTAAATGTAATTTCTGAGCTATTTCTTTTTTGGTGATTTTAAAGAGATTGTGAATCATTCATTTCTTGGAAGGGATGTTATGTCTTTTAAAATACTAGAAATAGAAATGTATATACCACACATTGCTTCAAAATCATGATTTTATATATTTTAAAGAGAATTATTAGAAAGGTAGAAATCTGAGGTTACAACTTAATGGAAGGCAAAATTCTGAGAAAATAAATAAGAAAGCAAAATAATACATAAAATAAAATAACACAGGCAATAAAAAAAGTATTGTTTACCATTAGAGGAATGTATTTTTAAATTGAAAGATAAAAGGAGTGTTCAAGAACAGGGAAAAGGTTACAGCTTGATTTCAAAAAAATTTAAGCAGGAAGAATTCAGATAATGTTCTCTGAAATGACCAAGATGGAGAAAAAGAGAGGAGAAACAAGTAATAGATGAACATCTTAACGACTGCAGACATGATTAGGTGGTAGCCCTTTTTCTCAAAAAATTAAGTCCTTACTGTGTTGTACAACACACTGAAGAACTTTATCAAGATATTCTGAAGTCAAGTAACACTCACGACAACAGAGAGAATGAGAGATTTACATTTCTTCAGTTAGATCATATGTAATTTGTAATTTTGAGACAGAACATACTAGAGATGAGGCTGAAAAATCCCTCTTGTGTGGTTTAGTGATGAATTTAAAGTATTTGTTTGAGTAATTGCTGCTGTGTGTTCCAAATAGTGCAAGTGACTTGCATATATGGTACAATTTAGAGTCATTAAACTCATCCTTTTGGAAGTTGGATTTCCCCCAATTCTTCTTGTAGATAACAGAAGAAGAGAATTTAACTGCATCTTTTGATTGAAGTATTTTGATATGGTTATCATAGTTGTAAAACACTTGGGAAGGATCTGAACTTTGAGATCTTGCCTACACTGAAAAGATTTTTTTCCCCAGTTGATTTCTGTGTGGTGCTCCCTATTCAGAATTAGGAGGGATTTTTCTTTTCTCTGTTTTTTCTCTTTTTGATCAAAGCTTACAAATTGCAGGACTCCCAAAACCAAAGCAGTTCTGCTCACACATCCAGCTTAACCAAAAAGTTTCTTACCTGCTGCCAGGCGTGTGCTTCTTAACTTCTTCTTTACCCAAATACGTGGAAATTCCTTTTAGAACTGGCTGTTTGGCTCACATAAATTTAACAGCCACAAACACACTAAGTAGCCCACCAAAACTGCAATGGAATTTTAGCTAATTATTCAATTTCACATCTGGCATGAGTAGAGTTTGCACAGAAAATTAATTTATATTAGCCATGAAACATATAGGTTCATGCTCTACTTTCTTCTATGATGCTGAAAAATCTATGAGATAATAAATAGATCTTTCAAATTCATTTAGGGAGGAACAGTATGATAAGATTTGTCAGGAAAATTTTAGATTTCTACTCCAAACTAGTAAAGTTTTGGAATAATTCAAGGCTGATGTCTTGTGAGGGTTTTTTTAAAGGTGCTTTTCCCAGGGAAATAAGCTATTATTCTGTAACTTTAAATTGTGGATAATATATATGTGGACAATTTTCTATTGCTGCTTAGATTTGGGACTTGCAGGATTTTTGTAAATTTTAGGGATAATGTGTGTTCATTCAGCTGTCTGAGATGATAAAGAGTAGAATCCAAACTTGAGGCCATAGAGAAAATCTGTGACTTTGAGTCTCCTCTGCTCTCCACATTTGTTCTGAGAACAATTCCTTGGTGAACTGGGTGGGAGGTGTCCTAGGGAAATGGGTGCAATTTCAATTTGTCTTTCATTTCTATGAGTGCTAAGGTACTAACATGGGAATATACATGAAAACTCAAAGCCTCTCTTGTGAGTCATTCTTTGAACATGTAAAATTATATGAATTACTGGATTGTGTTTGCAGAGTGTTCTTTTTGGTTCTTAATCTTCATCAACACAGTTGGTACTTTAGAGGTCCAAGGTTTGGAAAGCTCTTAGGCCTTTTCAGGGCCCAGAGGCTCAGACAAATGCTTCTCCAGTCTCAGTCTGACTTCTCTTTTGACTAGCCAGTGTTTTATCCAGGTTCTGTGTGTTTTATTGAACTGAATTTTGGTTTTGCACACAGAAATGAGAACAAAAATATGTTTTCAATTGTGTCTAATTTTAAGGTTATAATTTTCCTTATATATTTCTCTGAGTGAACATGCAGCAGAACTTGATGGCCTTTGAATGGTGGAAATATAAATAGCTCTTAATTTTCATTATGACTATTGCTATAACATGCAAAATTTCTGAACACTGATGATAATATAATGTTTTTATTTTGATTTTTGTTTTTAAAGGGCACTATGAGAAGGTGTATGATAACCAGCTTAGCTTGGCCTGCTTTTTCAATGACCCTGAGGACAAATGGTTAAGTGACTACTTCTATGAGCAAAGCTATAACACTGCTCAGTCAGTAGAAATTGATGGTGGGAAGAGAAAGGCACAAGCATATGTAAACATAGGACTCCTCAAAGAGGAACAAGGTAAGGCACTGACATCATAAAACTGTTTTGGATGGCAAAAACACACAGTAGTTACACAAACTGGGCTGAATTAAAAGAGCTGTAGACATGTATTTCTGTGATGTTTAATCCTGCTTTCAATTTACAGTTAGATAAATATCCTGTATTTTTGTTCTGTTTAAAATGCCCTTCTGGTTTCTCGACCACCCTCTTTGTTCGTGACTGTCACGTTGGTGTTTGCTTCAGACTTAGACCTCACCACAAGCTCCATTTCTCCGTGTGCATCCTTAAACTGCAAGTCTCTGAAATTAGAAGATATTAATAGAAATAACTAGACTCATAGGACAGCCCAGGCTCTAAGGGACCTTGACAGATCATCTGATCCAACCTTCCCAGGGAAAGGGAGCCTGAATGAGGTTGTTTTAGCACCCTGTCAGTCGCATCTTAAAAACCTCCAGTGATGGGGACTCTACCACATCCCTGGGGAGCCTGTTGCAGTGAACAGTTGTTCTCACTGTAAACAATATTGCTTTCTTATATAAAGGTGAACCTTGTTTCTGTATTTAAAAGCATATATCACCTTTCATGGCAGAGGGGTTTGTGTGTGGATAGCAGTCCGAGTATAAAAAAGGTGTTTTCCTCTGTTTGCATAAAATCCTTTCGTGGTGTGGGAAGACAAGCAATAAGTAAGCTTCAAGTAGTCGAATAAAGCCTGTCTTCCAGTTCTAATTTGTAAGTGTACTGCATGCCTAACTAGTGCTTTAAATGTGTGATTTGTGTAGCCACTATGGTATTGTTTCTAAATTTGACTGTGGGTTGAAACAATTCCAACTCTGAACTCAACTGATTTCTCGTATAAAGTGACTTCTCTTAAAAAAAAAAAAAAGATTGACAGAAATGGAAATATTTTGTGGAAATAGTCTAATTCCATTAAATGTCTGGCAGAATGGGTGTGTTTTGAAAGATGGCCCCATTTCCCAGCAAAAGCCTGGACATGAAACAAAAAGTCTGCAGCCTTTTTTACTTGTTTTAATTGAAAGGGTGTTGTCCTATTTTTTCCTCTTGTTCTCTTACAGCTGACACACGACACCTTTTTAATATGTCCTCACATCTTTCTAGACTGATGGTCATTCACACTGTTTTTCTGTGAGCTGTTGCCTTGTCTTTCTTGCCTGCAACACCCAGACCTGAATTCAGTTTTAAAATTTGAGCACATACCAGTAATCAGTAAAAGAGAAGGATTACTTTTCCTACACTTGGTATCATCCACTATCCACCTTTGATAAGGTAGCAGTTTCTTAAAGCTCATCACAACCAAGTAATTTTTATTTTTAATGAAAATCTTGAATTTTTATTTTTGAATGAAAAATGCTTAGTTTGGTTCTATCTCTATCTATCTCATACTCAGTAGAATAAAATTAATGAAAAATTGCTGGATTTTAATTTTTTTTGCAACCTTTTTACTTGGTCCTTTAGTTACCAAAAAAGAAAATTTTAAGAAGGTGCAGACAAGCAAGCATTCATATCTACTTGTAACTTCAAAGGCTCTTACTGAGTGTGAGTCACTGCTGTTAGCCAAGCATTGCCTAAAAAAAAATTAATATTTTCTACTTTTATGATGTCTTAAGCAAAAGTTATTGAATACTTAAATATCTTGAGGCCCATTACAAAAGCACAAGTAAAGTATGCAAAAAAAGCATAAGTAAAGTTATGAAATAGCCTGAGATGGTCAGAGGAGCAGAAATTTTATTTTCCTGCTGAAGAATATTAGAAACTTTTAGAAGAGAAGCTTCTTATTAACCTTATTAACAAGAGGTAAAGCAAAATGCATTTTCAATGCCCAGGGTAAAGCTCTGCTGAATCTGTAGGCTCTGTCTCTTGCAAATATTTTCTTTCCAGAGAGACAGGTAAAAAAAATAAAGAAGCCATTCTTTAATAAGTAAGTATAGGATTTGCTTTGAGGGACCACTGAGAAAAAAAGACAGCAGATGTATTCCATGCACTTTGTATTTCCAAGGGTAAAAAATTGATTCAAGGGCAACTTCTGATTGGAGAAAAAGTGTAAGAGGAGATGTTGGGTTGGCATTATACAATATTGCATCAATTTTAATGGTGTTATAAGTAAAATTTAATTCTGCTATTTTATAATTTTTGTTCAGTTATTTATAATTTGATAATTAATTTGTGAACCAAATTAGTCAGATTCCCACATCTCTGGGGCTGTATCTACAGGAATAAATGTAAACATCTGGTCCCAGTTCTTCTCAGTTCTCTTATCCAATAGTGTATTTTTCATTACTTGGGAAAGGAAGCTGTCTGTATATGCTTAGGACTGATTGCCAAGGAGTATAAAGTTAAACATGGACTTGTAAAGATTGCTGTTTGCCTTGGAAGAAAATCAATAAATTTGCTGGGTAATTTTTGTGTAATCAAATTTAAAGTTCTTTGACTTTCAGCCTGGTCCCTGTCCTAAAGGCTGGATATAACCTGGTGTTCATTAATCTTTAAAGCTAAATATTTGAGGTGTTGGTGGTGTGGACTTGAGTCATGATATTTGGATGCAGGACATTAGTAGCTGCCAGTAAGGGAAAGAAAACAATAATAAGTGAGAAGCCTGCTACAGAAACAAATGGAATGTTCTGCTTGGAGCAAATGTGATTTTAATGGCATTTCTTCACAGAATGATATTTTTAACCTCTTCCCTAAAATACTCTGCCTGTAAAATAAGATCTGATTCACTGATTATTGTAGGAGTGTTCAGATTTTGATACTGTTCAATCAGCTGTGCTACCCCCCCTAGTTTGTCTTTCCTCAGAGGGCTGACAGGAAGTAATTTTACTACTTTAGTTACTCATTATTTTACTTTAGTTACTCATTTATTACTTATTTTTACATATAGCTCTTTAATGTGCTGATGTCACTTTACAGACACTGAAAATGCAATGACATCTTCATGATAACACATTTTTCTCATGTTAAATCCAGAATTTCTTGTTGTCCAAGTAAGCACAGGCTTTGTGATGGAATCTCTTAAGAAATGTGAGCCTTGGAAAAAAAATTTCTTCCTGTGCTTTTAATGCATTTTCAGAAGTAATATCAGTCATTATAAATGTTAGCAATGTTCTTCATATCAGAGAGTAAGATTATAATCATAGTTTGATAGAATATATTAGTGTACTTTCTGCTGAAGTTAATTGTGAACTTGAGGTTTACACTGTTGTCTTGCGGAAGAGTCAGAGTCCACTTAAAAACACAATGTCTAGTATTGTTTTGTACAGGTTCTTACATCATTGCAATATTTGAGTGCTAATTTGTGCTAAATGCTTGCCACCTATCATGCATGAAGTGATATGCACCTTAAATATATGCATCCCAAAGTTTAAGATAGCTTACATCAATAAAAAGAGCAGTCTGGGGGAAAACAAGGAATTTGTACTTTTAGGAGCTCTTTGTTTCAAATATGTTACAACAAAACCAGATAAATTTCTGTATTATTCAAAAGCGTAGCACAACCAGACATCTGAAATTAGGATACCTGTCAGTTGCAGTGCTTGGGAACATTTCTGGATACATTTAAATAACTGTTTGAGAAAGCATATAAATATCACAGTAGAGTCCAATGAATAAAACTTTCACCATTAATTACAAATGTATATCAGTGCCACACCAGTACCTGGATCCCCCATGCTATGGGAGCTGTAAGATGTGTGGAAATGATGCCATTTGTGTCAGGGTAGTGGGGACTTTGAATTAGTCATCAGATTTATATTCTGCTAGCACATAAGGATCAACAAAAGTGGAGGTGATACTTTATCTGAAATCTTTACAGGCTGAACTAAAGGCAGGCAGAACTGGTGAGAGAAGGGGAGCAAGTGCAAAGCAAATAGCAATGTTAGGAATCTCAGAGCTGATTCCCACAACATAGAGCTAATCCAGAAACCCAGTTCTGTCTGTCTGTGTGTGTTTTTAGACTGTGAGTCTTACGAGATAAGGAATTCCTTTAGTCCTTTCTGAAATAGGTTAGACATTTCAAAAATCTGCCATATTCTGCAGATTAATGAAGGGTTTATAAGTGTTCAGTACTAATCCAACTCTGCCTTGTTTATAAACAATATTGAGGTCTGATTGCTTTTCAAACAGAACAATGTTATGCCAGAGTTGATTACTTCTGATCACTTTGCACCTACACCAAAAATATTAATTAATTGCACCTGATTTATTTGAAAAGGTGTAATTGTTTTCTCTGAGATCATGGATAAAGTATGGTCTATTTCGTATGCTGAAATTTGATAGAAACTTTTGTTGTTGAAAGACCTACTGAACAGGAGGGACTTTTAAGTTTAATTAATTTGTTAGGGAAAAAACCACCACAGGATTCCTGCAGATTTTAACAATCTCAATTAGACTGAGGTGTAGGATTTTCCCTGTCTCTTTGCCATCATATTGAGATTCAAGTTTTTATCAAGGCATTGCAGAAACTGATGGAAAGGTTCTGATTGTGTTTAAGGGGCATTTCACAGAATGGCTGGATTGGAAGGAACCTCTGAAGATCACCTAGCCCAATTGCCCTGCTAAAGCAGGTACACCTGAAACAAGTTGCACAGGATAGCTTTGAGTTATGAAGCTTAACTATTAATTACTGGATATATTTGCTGAACAACTTAAAGATGGCTCATGACATCTCTTGGTTTTGGAACATAAAAAGTCTAAACTGTTTATTTTCTTGTTCTTAGTCAAGAAATTCTTGCTAAGAATTCATTCTTACTAAGAAATTGTTGATTTTGTATTTTGAATTGTTTATGGCAAGTGCTTTTTAATTGAAAACTGTAATGTATAAATAATTGAGAGAAACTCAGCATATAAGTTCATGAGTATCTATGCAGAGGAAATATGCACGTTTAAGCAGAATTTCCCCAATTGGTTTGCCTTCAGGCAGAAATAATTTATATTCAGATATAAAAAAGAGAATGTTAATATTGCAAAATGAAGTACTAAAGAGGTTTAAAAAGGCAAAAGTTAAAATTGCTTGTGAAATTTCATATGTTTTTGTGTATGCACAATTTGCAACTTTATTTTAATTATATAAAAATATAGTTCCTTTTTAGGAGATTCCTAAGTAGAGCCAGAATAAAATTCACACGTGGGATGGGTGGCCCACATACACCTTCTACATTAGTAGAGCTTTATGTTATCTGTGCTTCAAGTCTGCCAAGCCCACTTAAATAGCAAATCATCCACAGTATAGTGTAGAAACGTTCTGCTTTACAATCTGATTGCATAAATGCAAACAGCTGGTAAGTAAAACAAACCAGGGGGTCAGCATTTGTGAACAGATACTAATTCCACCTTGCTACCTGTGGAGTGCAGAGCTGTCACTGCTGACAGAATTCCTGCATTTGCAGGATCCAGCCTGTCTATTTAACTGTGTTATGTTTCCACCATAAGGTGCATGCCCAGTTTCTGAGATCTCCATACTGTTGTATCCACAAGCCCAGGTTAGACACTGGAAGAGGGCAACCTAAAATTAATCCAATATCTTCATTCAGGACCAAAAGCAACTTAAATTATCAGCTAAAAAATAGGTTTTTCTATCCTTTTGTCTGTGTTGGAGATTCCTTTCTGTAAGGAACTTGTCTTGGTTTAAAATTATATCCAGTTACGTTTGTGATTTTTGATAAAACATGAAGTTTATAATTATCTTCCTCTTTCTTTTTATAATGACATTTGTCATTGTGTGAACCAAAAAGAGGAAATGTATTTGAAGATATATATTCCTATGTAATTTTTTTTTATAGGAAGCTTGTGTGCTAGTTAAAACGTGACAGTGGCCTAAAGGAGAGTCATAGTTCTAGAGATTTAGAGATTATCTATCCTTTCAGACAGGAGCCACAGGTTTGTTCTGCATTTATACAGTGTCCTTTTCTCTGTGCTTCTACAGCACTTGTACCTGGTGAGGTTTGGTGTGTGCTGTGATAAACTAAAGCTAGATGAGAACATGCTGCTCCCTGGCCAAGCAGAATGCTGCTGTCTCAACATGTGCAGCAAGTTCTGCCTGTCTTTCTGTCTGTCTGGAGTTTGGATCAATGTCTATATTGAAGATATTAATGTTCTAAAAAAGTGGTGAGAGCTTACTGTCCTATTGACTTCTTACCAAATTTGGTTGCAACTCACTCCAAAAGTAATTGAAGAAGAGGATGATTATATGGGTAGTCCCCTGTGGAGACTACCCTAAAAGTGTCTCTTTGTACTGTTCATTGTCTGGAGAGAATATATGTATTTATATAACAGACCAAATCCAGCAGTAACCAAATACCATTGGTTTATCACGATATTCCCCACTCCTTGCCCCAGGCTGCATATCCTAAACTGCAAACTTCTCAAATTTATTCCTGGTTGTGATTTTTTTTTTTCTAAACACCTTATTCACAAAAAGGCATGTAGGAATAGTTTACACCTAGGAACATACTCACTTGTTTCCAAATCCCGTGTCTTTGACGACATAAAGCTGTTCCTAAATTTTAAGTTAAAAAGGGAACTTTAAAGATAGAAGGAAGCCTCCCGTTAATGGGACATGAAATTCTGCATACCCAGTTTGACCATTTAAGGTACTTCCAGTCACTGATTTTCACTGAAGCTGAATCAACTGAAGCTAATTCTCCTTTGTTATTCTGCACTTACTCTGTCTCACAAAGCAGTTACATTGTTTTCCCATTACTTAAGAATTGAACATGTAAGTTGGCTGGGAAAAACTTAGAAATTATGTAGAGTATAATTCAAAAAATTTAAGCAGCAAATTGCTAGAAGTTACTCTTTGGATATTCTGCTTTTCTCTGTCAGTCAGTAGGAGTCAGATGCAGCCATAAATCCTTCTAGATTCTTGGGAGGACACATTGAACAGGTTTATTAAATAATTGAGCTCATCCTCCTGCAAGTGCACAAAGTAGTTCCCCAGCAAATGACATCTTATTATTACAGGGTTATTAATAATTATTACAGGGTATTGAACTAATAAGTACTGTCTTGAATTGATGTTATAGAAATTAGAAATGTTTTCAGTTCAAATTAGCACAGTCCTGTGAAATTCTGAAAGAAGCTTCTGAACATGCAACATGAAAGCAAAAGAGGCCTGTTAAGTTCATAAAAATATTCTTCATAAAATTATTTTTTATTTTTAAAAGGTTTTGGTGGGTAATGAAGATATTTTGAATTAGAGAACTCAGGAAGACTTCTGTAGTGCTCCTACTTCTGAAAAGAAATCCTGTGAAAATGTAATACTTTCTACATGATTTTACTTCAGTTGATTTAAATCAAGGTTTATTATTAAGCATAGGGAAGTAATAATATTCTTTACACTAAGAAAAAGTAAGTTTCCTTAATCCTTTCATGGTCACACCCACTTTCCTGGCCTAACTCTTCAAATGGAGAATCTTTTAATTCTGCTATAACACCTGGGGACCGATCTGTGTTCTTGCTTTCTAATAAGCTCTTCAAAATATTCACAGCAGTGCACAGGTGCTGATTCTAAACTCTGTCATTTGCATTGTCATTAAAAGTTTTGACGTATGAAAAAAAGATCCTAAATTAGTTTCCATTCCTAGGTGTTCAGTGATTGTAAAATGAATTTTCAAGTCATAAAACTATTGTAAAAAAACTATGGCCGTTTACTTGAACTGTGAAAGCGGTATCAGGAATATAGAAAAAAAATTCGATGTGTGCTTGAACATAATATGTTGCACTCAGGTGAACTGTTTATATAGATACTTCTGTCCAAATAATATTCTAAATGGCTTTGGTATCCAGTATTGCTCTGTTTGCTTTATGTGCATGTTCATAAGACTGTGACATTTAATGAAGAGATCTTTTTAAAGTATTGATAGCCATGAGTAAATTATACTGTGTATGATCTGTGTTAAAGATTCAAAGTCCGAGATATTTGAATAGAACTTAGAATAAAAATGTAATTAGGTTACATCCCTAAAGTCTGATATATCTTTAAACAAGACTGCAAATGAAACTTTATTAAAACTTCAAATGAATTATTTCTTTGCTTTTTTAAATTTCTTTTTCCCTCTCTTCTCTTTCATGTCTGTTACTGACATTGCTGCTTGTATTTTACCTGTCTTTTTCCAGGGTATTTTAATTATTTACTGCTTAATGACTAGTGCTGAGATGAAGCTGCCCTCTCACTCACAGGGTTTTTTTTTTCTTTCCTTCAAAGCTTTGAGAGGTCTTGGAATACTGTAGCTGGACTGGCAGTTGTCATCATAAACTTTCCTGGAGGCAGTGTTTCCTTTCAGTAATTGATAAAGGAGGCTGTTTCCAGAGGTGCCTTTCCAGTGTCACTGAGAGCTGCCAGGGTTGCATGTCCTCAGCCATTATCAATAATCTGGAGAAGCCATAGGTAAAGCAAACATGAAATAAAATATATCTTGCTCTTCAAAGAATCATTCAGGTTGGCTGGGATCTTAGCAGGTCATTAATCCAACTGCACTTCTGAAGTAAATAATCTGCACCACAGAACAGCTCCAGTGCTGAAGCACTGCATCCGATAATAAATTTATTATTGGAAGCTATGAAAAGTAAGGGGAACTGGGTGGAATCTGAATAAAGTGTAAACACTGCCAAAAAAAAAAGTATTTAAACCAAGGCAAACATTTGACATGACTTAGCAAAAAAAGTGATTTAGTGAAACTAATCTGCTTCAGTGTCACTTTCTCTATTTAGAAGATAATGATCATATTGATCTTTCAGGTTAAATACTAATATAACCTGTTTTCATTATTTCTATTGAACTTAAACTCCTAAGCCCTGAAAAACAGAATTGCAAAGTATGTGCCATTCATCCCTGAGTTTTCTGCTCCCTTCCCTTTCTGCATTTAGATATCCACGCATAGACATTGAAATATTTGTGAAACCTGAAATAGGAGCATCCCATTGAGTGTGGGCCTGCCTGGAGCCTTACAATGTGAGCTTCCTGAATGCATTTTGCATCTTGGGTAGCCTTTGCATATTGAAAGCACTTTGATGCTCTGCAAGCATAAAAGAAGGCTTGAATAATACTGTGAAGCAAGAATTCCATTCTCTCTAAAATGGGTGTGTGGTCATTCAGCTAATGTTCAACATTGTTTGCAATGTTGTCCTCCAGATTAAAACAGATATATATATCAAAAAGTGTTTATAATCAAACAAATCAGAAGGTGGCATTGTACAAATGCTGCTTTCATTGAATGTGTTAACCTAAAAAGATAAAGGAATTTTAATTGTAAACCAGAATTTTGCATGTTGGTTCATTTGAATATGAATGTAAGACAGACAAGTTAGTGGAATTTTCATTTGGGACCCGTTTGGTTGTCATTTCTTTTCCCCTTGCTGGTCCACAGTACACCATTCCCAAAGCAGCTGTCATTTCAGCTGCCTGTGGGAAAACCCTCCTGTTTGCAGCTCAAGAGTGCTGGCAGCAGAATGGGAAGGGATTAGAGAGCAGCCAGGCAGCCATAAAAGCCAGCATTATGCCTACCTTGTGAGGTGTCTCTGGGAGAACCCTTTAAGTAAGCCCTTTTTAGAACAGGTTTGATATCCCAGTGTGCTGGTGGTGTGATACAGAATCTCTGAACTGTCCTGCTGTGAGTTCTACAGTCTGCACTGCCCTCTAGGTTTGTGTAGGTGTATTTTGAGTGCTTGAGCTTTAAGGCAAGTAATATAGGTCCTCGGAGGACAAGACTACATATGCTCTAATGCTCACTGGATTACTTCAGTTATGATTTTCTTTTCAGACAACACACATTGGTTTAAGTAATGTAAACAGAAATAATGTATCATCCTCTAAAGTGCAATATCTAGGACTAGCCTGGCAGTCCTTCACCCAGAGAAGGGAAGATGAAATACTGTCCTTTTGCACTGCAGTGAATCCACCAATGCTACATCTCAGGTTGTGTGAAGCTCCACTTCCCTTTTCTCTCTTCCATTCTCCTTTGTGTCCTCAAATGCTCTACTTCTCAGGCATGGCTTCAGCTGGCCTTGGGCAACTTGGACTCCAGGTAAGTTATACTGGTGTATTGTCAAACTGGAGGAAGGGTCAGAACACCGCATGATGAGCCAGCATGCTCATTGTAGTATTCTTAAGAATTGCCTATGTCATTTTGCTAAACCTCATGGTGGAATCTTTATGGGAAAAAAAATTAACTTCTCTAAAGTAAATTAATATAAGGTTTTACCCATTATCTTAAAAATATTCACTTTCAATGTTGGCTGATGATTGGTTTTGTTTGAGATGGATGCTGGA
This sequence comes from Leptocoma aspasia, assembly GCA_013399835.1. Taxonomy (NCBI): domain Eukaryota; kingdom Metazoa; phylum Chordata; class Aves; order Passeriformes; family Nectariniidae; genus Leptocoma; species Leptocoma aspasia. Next base: position 303,005 of record VXAX01000175.1, on the reverse strand, counting down.
GAGTTATGAAACCACAAAACTTTATCTTAGATCCCTTATGCAATTTTTTTATTGTTTTTTCAGCTGGCACATGAATTCAGGTTATTGCATGTAAGAGCTGTCCCAGTGGCTTCTTTACAGTTCATTTTACCTCAGGAGTCCAAGGTGGTTCAACTGAATGAGAGGTGTTTGCTGAATAAGAGCCTTGTTTTATGTTTCGTGTCCCTGCTAAACACTTTTGTAACAATCTCTGTGGCAGACTTAAGTATTTTCAGCATGAATAGTGCTGTCATAATTGGACATAGAAACTGAGCATAATACAGTTAGTTCAAGCAGTTAGACTGAAGTGTAAGCATATATCTTTTGAAAGATAATAGCATTTTTGGTTTTCATTACCATTAACTGATGCTTCAACCAGATTTTGCGTTCTCATTGTATAGTGAAAGAACTGATGGTGAAAGATGCTCTAGATTAAAATATACTGTAATACACACAAAGTTTATTTTACCTTTAAGTTGTTTTAATCTACAGTGGAATATTTTCTGAAGCCCTCAACAACTGTTTGCAATTTAGAATTAAATGTGCTTCCTGCTTCTAGTGGTGCTGCTGGGGCAGGTTACCTAACAGACCTGTCACTTTTCTTGTGCAGTTGTTTCTGTGGCATTATTTTCATTGGCAAATATATGAGCTGATAGAAAAGGAAATCATTAGGTGCTCTCAGTATTGCTGAGGCATGGAGCTAAAGCCGGTCAGTCACTGCATTTTGCAGATTGTGACATTTTAAATTACCTGTACACTACTGGAAGCAATCTGTGGACCTAATTAACATCTCACCTAATTAAAGTCAGGAATGTATGTAGAGAATTCTAGATAGTTTTGCACTGCCTTTATTTGTTAAATACCACATTATTCAAATTTGAGTCTCTAATTTCAGTATTGAAAACTTCAGGTTTGTGTGCTGTTTTCTTAAGTGGGAGTAACTTTTTTTTTTTCCTCCTTCAAGTAATCAATGCAGTGCTGAATGAGTTCATTTTAATGCACTCAATCATGCCTCTAATGTTTGTAGCTTACGGGCGCAAGCATCAGTAATGCAGGAATGTTATATGGCTTTAGTTTGGGCCATTTCATAAAATATTCATGGAATCAAAAATGTGCATCAAAATAGCGGCTGGGAGAATTACATTTATGTGCCTGCTTTTATGGCAGCTTCACATTTAAACCCATTTGTGTTAATATCTAGTCAATCTTTCTACTTAAAAAAAAAAAAAAAGGCAAAATAGTAGTCTCCATATATACCCCTTTTGGTTTGGTATCTATTTTGATATAAGAAATCTGTGGTTTTGGATTGGGTTTTAAGAAGAAGAATTATAAATTAACTTTTAGATGATCTGAAAGCATTCCTCTTCCATATTTAGAAAATTGCATTGAATTATTTTTCTTGAATGAATAGATTTAATTTTTTACTTTGAAGCAATTCAGTGAAAACTGTAGCACACATCTGTCAGAATGTCTTATATTCATATATAATTGTTTAAAACTGATTTTCTACTCCCAAAATTATATTGTGACAACGTTAGCTTCCCATATTTAAGATTAAGCTGTTGCCGATGGGATTTCCTTTGTTATGCCCTGTGTTATATTAACCTATAAAAAATTATAAAAGTGTAAAATTTTACTAGTGGTAATACATATTTTGTAAAAGTTACCATTCTGGTTTTTGATTCCTTTTATAAGAAGAGAAGAGAGACATCAGAGATTCTCCAACTCCATTTGGGATCCACTGAGATAAATTCTGCATGGCAGTGTGAAAATAAATATGCAATTGCTATTAATGTTACCAACTGAAAATAGCTTTAATGCTTTGTGTAACATTCCGCAAATAGATTTTTCAAACATGGATTTCCTAGAAACACCTTCTTGATTTTCTCTTTGAATTCCTAGACCTATAAAAATACATTTCTGCAAGCTGTTTCAAGTGATTTTCTTACTCCATTATTTTTTCCTCTCATTTTGCTTTTTTTGGTCTTTTTTTTTTTTTGGTTCATAATAAAAGTAATTTAAATCTGCCTTGTCACTGCCTAAGTGAGATAAAAATGCTCTTATTCTCAGAAATGTTCTGCACTTGGCTAATTGCTTTCTTTTCATATTTTTTCAAGATTTTCAGATGGCATTCTATGTATGTCTGCAGCCAACACTTGCAGCAGTTCAGTGTTTAAAAATTAGAATGCACTAGTCTGATCAGTTCCAGCTGAACTGACTCATGACAGGGACTAAACTCACCAGCCCCCTGAAAATATGGTTTTCCCACATTTGAGTTGCACAGAAGCATTATAGATGAAATAAATAGGCTGATGTGTTATTTGCCAGTGGCAACAAAGGATTTCGGTTTATTTTCATGGAAGTTTATTTTCATGGAAGAATGAATTCCAAAGTCTAGAATGTTTTACCTTCCATGGATTTGAGAAGTCTCCAAATAGCTCTTTTTATTTGAAAGAGTCTTCAGTAAGCAAATTCCCAGCCGTGTAAGGGCTTTCATGTCAGGAATTCCATCTCTTCCTTGTTTAGGAAACTAGCAGGTGTTTTGGCTTTCTGTGCATCACTTTCTTTTTAGTGTTTCTGTGAGCAGATCGTTTTACATTTTACTGTGTAATCTTTCTTGGTAATTCAGTGAAGCCAAATGTAATACAGAGCCATTTGAATATTACCAAAAAAATCATATTACTTTATCATTTTCAAGCTTGGTGTAGACGGATTGTTTCCAAAGAGGTTTCACTGAGATCTCACATAAGGAGAGAGTGTTGGGTCACAGCTCTTAGGGTTAGGTCAACACTTGAGAACTATGGGGGGCATGGAATGTAGGAGTTCCATTGCTAGAAGTCTGATAGAAACTTTCTCAAGGAGATACTGCAAGAGGGGGAGCTTGGGTAACAATCACCACACCTGATAGTTCTAACAACCTGAATAGTCCTTAAGATTACAAGTTTTATTTACCTAAACAATGTGTCCTGTTAAGTGATCATGTTACAGTGTCAGGAGTAACTCAGTAACTCAGATACTGTTCAGCTTCGTGGTGATACCACTCATTTGTTTGCCACTTCCCATTCTTCCTAGAAGTTTTTGAGTAACATATGAATCAAATTCTAGTAAAGAATCCATTACACATGTAGTTTATCCCAATGACTCAAATGTATGGTAATACCCTTTCAAAAGAACAATCTATTTATTAATGAACTTGGGGGAGAATTCCAAGGAAGAGTGTATGTGCTTATGAGAAACCAAGTGAGCAAAATGCTGGCTCTACCTATTAATGTTAAATTTTTACTCAACTTTCAATCATTTGTCACAAACCCAACATGAGCTTCTTCAATATCTTAAATCTGCCTTTAGCAACCTGGATAAATGGAATTCTGTTGACTTCTGCATTGACTGTGCCCTAAGAAGTTAGCTGAACTGGATAGACAAAAACTCAAATTGGAAGCCTCTTGAGAATGCACAAGGTTTTTCATCTGACTTTAACAAATCTACATCTCTATTTCCTGTTACATCTACAGTCAGGGAGTCCATAAACAGCTTGTACTGGTTCTGATAATTTCCCTTTGCCTTTCTATGTGTGCACTCTGATGTCAAGCATGTTACATTTTGGAAAGAATGTTTAGAACTTTTCCTGTTTTCCCAGTGTTTTGGGCCACCTCTCCAATACCTGTCCCTAGGTAGAATGGAACTGAATAAAACCTGCTGTCTCCCCTTTCACCTGGCACTGCACTCTTCAGCACCTGTTGTCTCCTCTAGGAATCTTTCATGAATTGTAGGCTGTAGAGCCATAAAATTATTTGTCTATGGCACTCATTTAATTCATTGTGTCTTTGAAAGCGGAGTTTCTTGTGCTTGTCAGTTTTAGTTGAACTCATTTTAATCATCAGAGAAACTTAATATGAAAATAAATTTAATTCTAATAAAGATGAGTTATGTTTTATATTGCAAAGTTGAAAGCATGGTTATAAAGGGGTAACATATGCAAAAGACAAATCTAAATTGAGTTAATAAGAGAAATCTGTCATAGCTGTTCTGCTGCCTCTAGGTTGGCTGGAGGCCTGGGGAGATAACCTCATTTTCTCTAGGAATGCTTAAAGAAGATCCTTCTCCAAGCTTTTCTCACTTCCTTTCTTATGACTGGGAAACAACTTTTCTCCTTCCTGGTTCTTTTTGCAGTTTGAATTCAGCACTGTAAGAAAAGACTGCAAAACAGCAATAGTTCCTTGTAAATCACATCTCAGAAGAGATGTAAACTACAAACATATAAATGAACTTATTTTATGGGGTTTTTTCAGCTTTTAATAGAAATGCAGTTGATACATTGATGATCTATGGGGCAAGATTCATCCATCACACACACACAACTTAGGAAGGCAGGGTCACATTCACAGTTCTCCCTGCTAAAGAATGGTCTTTGCTAAACAAGATATTGTGACCAGAATGCTTTCTTTAAAATTATTGTTACTGTAAGTAGTCTTATCTTCCCACCAATACCCATCACGTATGAGAAAATGCTTTTCTGTTCTTTCCAAGAGCTGTGAATTTTCATTGTCCAGCAGGTATGGAAATATCCTAGATTGAATTTTATGCACAGAGGTAAATGCAGCTGAAGGTAGAGGAAAAACTACTTGAATGTAAAAATTAATTGAATTCTATCTTCAAACTTTCTTTTGCCTTAAAGATGTTTGAGTAACTTACATTTGAAGACTTTGGAGTATATTACTTGAGGCTCAATAATTAAACTATCAATGGTTAGTGCTCCTGCAGTAAATCTACTGGATAAACTCACCAGAGTTGGCCTTGCAATAAATGTTGAATAAATTACTTTGCATGATAATTCTTTTTTTATTGATTAATTTGTTTGACTGAAGAGTTTTAGTTTTTCCCCACAATTCTGATACCTTTATCCTCCACACTTCAAATCTTTCAGCACAGGTTTTCATTATGGAAAAAGAAACTTGAGGAATGGTTTCAGTTGTGATTATTTATGCATAGATGTGATTTTGATGTATGAGAACCACAAAGGCTTTATGAATCTAGAATAAATTTATTTTCTAGAAGATCCTGACTTTGCGTACATGGAATCACGCCTCTTCAACATTGGGAGTATACAAAGGGAAGCTAATTAAAAATGTGATAAATTTAAATTAGAGCATTACTGGGTACTGTGAAATTTGATTGTATTTTCCAGCGATCTGTGAGTTATGTATTGAAGAGTCTTGAAAAATCTGTGGAATGTTTGCCTGCAACTTACTTTTAATGATAAAAATATTATAGACTACAAACCTCAACAATTTTTGTTGATTGTCCTGATTTTAATTATGAATGATGTTTTTCAGGTCATGTCACGAAAGCTGCTGAGCATTTTGAAGCATTTTATCAGCTAACAGTGGGCACACCATGGAAGGATGAGACAGGCCACACTTACATTTCACTGGCATGTCAGCATCTCTGGAGAATTTATACATTGCTAGCAGACAAAATGCTAGAAAATAAACAATACCAAGAGGCTATCAAAATGCTAATTAAAGCTTTAAAGATGGCAAAAGAAGGTAGGTGGAAAAACAATGCTTTCCCATTCCTTCATTCGATGTGCAGGCCATGATTTTCCCAAGAGTAAAGTAGAAAGTATCAAGAGTTTGAATGGGGATGAGTATTACCTATGAAACTCCAAGACAAATGCTGTCAATACACTTGCAGATCTCACTGAAGCAGAAATGCTTTCTTGCTGACAACAAAGAAACTTTTAGGTTCCTCAAAGCTTTATCTCCAAGAAAACCTGACAACTTTGTGAGAGCAATAATGTAAAACCGTGACCCTATAATCAGAAAGTGAGGTCACTGATGGAAGCTGAGGTCACTGATTTTAATTGACTAGTCACTGTTTATTTGGCAGTTTTTGACAGATATTATCTGCTGGAAAAGTTACCTTTGCACTCTAAGTAGTTACTTAATACTTGAAAGAAACAGGATTTTATCATAAGCAAACAAAATTTTCTATCTTAATATACATAAATACTTTTAAACCTAAAGTAAAAAATTACAGAATCACAGAACAGCAGAGGTAGGAAACCTCTGGAAATCATAAGGTTGTCCTGAGCAGGCTGCTCAGCACTACATCCAGTCAAGTTTTAGTATTTCCACAGGTAGAGCCCCCATAACCACTCTGGAAAGATTTACCACTGTTGAAACACCCTCACAATGAAGAAGGTTTTTGTTTAAATACATATTAATTCAATATTTATCAGCAAATCCATTAGGTTTTTTAATTTAATAATGTATGCTGAGCATTAATGTGACCCACTCTTTGACTAGTAGTTGGAATAGATAAACTGTCAAAAATGGCAAAAAATTAAAATATTTTCCAAATTTTAAAATAAGTTCTGCCACAAATAACATTGTGACTGTATAGGTCATAATACAAGCTTGTAGTGTTTTCTACAGCTATGGTCTATAATATATGCTTAAATTACAGCTACAGTTAAATTTCTCTTAGTATTAGGTGTAATAGCTAGAAGGACTGCTGATGAAATTCCATATGGATGTCTTCTTATTGCTGGTGAAAACTGCTGGATATTAAGTGATTGTCAAAATGGATCTTATGTCTTTCCAAAACTTAATTTGACCAGGCAGATGTTCTGGTTCCCTTATTTCAAATTTCAAATCAATCACTTTCCCAGCTTCCTGAGGCATGTATCACATATCACTATGCACAATATATGTGCTGTTGGTCTCTTTAAATTTAAGCTTTAGGAACTTCTTTCTGAGGAGTCCTCCAGTCCTCATTCCAGAGCCATACTGGCTACTGCATGTTATTTGGAATGTCCATTCTGTCCTTCTGGACCATCATCTGTGTTTATGCACTTTAGGAATTAGGATTTGATATTACCTGCTTCAGACTTCAGTCAAATCGTCTTAAGCAAGGAAGAAAGTTCTTTATGTCCCTAGCAACTTTTAACTTTTAACTATTCCTCTGTGAAACTGTATTTCTGTATCCTTTTGTCTTATTATGCCTTTTAAGGGGTATTGATTATGGGAAAAAAACATCAGGTTTTTGAGTTACAGGCTTTTAATAATTGTAAGTAACACAGTAAGTGCTATAGATAGAGCACTGCTATGGCCTCAGCAATTACTATCATTCAGAGAGTTTCAGACCTAGGTGTAGGCTTCTCCGTGTTTGGACAGAAAGAGTCTACAACTCTAAGCAGACAATCTCCCTTTTCATTGTAACTATATTTATTTATGCATTTTACAAAATACTTTGATATGCATTTGTTCTTCAGGTTGATTTTTCACCATTTATTGTGTTGGAGCAGATGGATACTGAGCAACAGAAAAATTGGATTTTTGGCTATTTTTAATATAATTTCATCTACAGGGTTTTTTTATGGCTACTTATGTTCTGGAGGGAAATTTTTTAATATAGTGTGATATTTTAAGAACTACATAATTAGTTTATATTTATTTTGTTATCAAATAGATTATTTTCTCTTGAGGGAGCCATGCAAAAGAACCAGCAAGCAGTGTTTCTTAGACTAGTATCAGTGAAATAAAACCTGGCATGGAAAGGTGGGATGCACCTTAGCAACAGCCTGTACAGAATTTTCTATAAGTACTGCTTGCAAGTATAAGTTACCCTTTTTTTTTTAAGCTATTTTATCCCACAGTAGCTAGTAAAACAGACAGGAGAATAAGAAAAATGAAAGTGGTCAACTGGTGGTTCTCTTTTGGTGTTTCACCAAGATTCACATTAGCAAAATCTATGGGTCAAGATACATTTTGTGTTTATATATTAAGGTTTATTACCTATTTGTAGCCACTTTTATTTTATAATGAGTATATATAGAGAGATTACTATAATTTTCTAATGTGAAGACACTAGGGCCATGATTAAACAATTAACAACAGAGAACCTTACACATGTTAATTTGACTGCACATTATTACTGGAAGATACTTTCTCTGACTTTGCTGAACTTCCTTGGTGAACTCCAGAGCCTTTATTTTTAATTCCTATTGTATATTTTCAGCAAGAGATACATGGTGGGGGTAAGGAAAAGGAAATATTTACTACAGTATTTTAACATCTGTATGTTATTTAAGAACCTGCAGGAGCTATCTGTACTGTCATTTTGTTCAGATTATGCTGGTAACTCTACCTTTAACGTTTCCTTTAGGAGGTGATATGAAGATGCAAGGAGAAGCAGCCTATTGCTTAAGTCTAGCATATCATTTTTCTGGAGAACATGAGACAGCATTAGCAGTAAGTTTCTTCTTTGCTTTAGCTTTCTCAATGTCTTCCTCTGCCTCCTCAGCATGTTTGGCATTTGCAGAGTGGAAAATACTTGGAGAGACTTGGCTCATGGACCTTTCATAACTTTATCTAGTTCTTTAGGCAGGGATCCATGTGGCTCAAGCATTTGTGGTTCCAGTATATTCCAGAACTGATTGAGTCCAGGTTTTCATGCTTGGATCTGTAGAAATAATATAAATGGATATAAATATAAAAATATAATATAAATAATAAATAATATAATTTAAAATATAAATTGATAATATATAAGTTCAGGTTATATGTGACTAGCCTTCCTTTTCCTGTATGTATGCAAATATTAAACAGTATCTATTTAGTTAGGTTTTTGTATATAACACCAGTTTTGCAAATTAGTTTGGTACAATGTAGTTGTGAGAAACAATGAAAAATACATTAGTTCACAGACTGAGATTGTTTGAACATCAGTAATTTAGAAGAAATATGAATTGCTTTTGAAAAGCTATAATGCTGATGCAATTCCTGCTGTGGATACTTGAGTTCAAACTCCTCTTCTGATGTTTCCCTTGAGCCTTAATAATTCTAAGACAATGAGAGCTCTGCATGTGGAATTCTAGTCTAGAAGGAGGGTTTCCCTGCTTCCTCATAGGTCAGTGTGAGAGGGAAGATAAGCACCAACTTGATTCTTTTGTGCCAGTTATCAGTCACAGTCCTCCATGATCTTCTCAAAAATGTTCTGTGGAAAATAAATTTGAATATTTTGTTCATGATTATTGCAATTAATCAGGTGGATAAGTTCTCTTTCTGTTTGTTCTTGTAACTGCAGAATGACTCAGTATTCTATTAATGAACTTGTTTTATAGAGGTAATTCATTGTGGGTATTTGTTGTGATGGTTTTTGTGTGTTTTTCTAAGAAGCAGATCAATAGAAGTCCCAGAATGAATTCAGCATGTGTGTCAATATTACTTGCTTGGCTCTTGCAGTGTAGAATGTGTTCTAGATTTCTGTCTGATTTCATTTTTGTTATGATTTTTTTTGAAGTTATTGACCACCTTTATACATTATTCTTCAATGCTGAAAGTCCTATCTTCTGCATAAATCAATTGAATGCTGGAAAGGGGGAGCCTGCTCTCAGTGAATTGCAGTTAAACCTGTAGGTGAATGTAAAAATATTTCAAAAATAAAAAGCTCCAAATAATTTTATAAAATTGTATCTAATAGTTGCAACAGCAACGAGAATATGATATTTGATCTCTTACAAGAAAGCAGTGTGATAGATTAGACCCAAATTTTTTGTATTTCAGTTTCCCTGCAGTTGTGTTTTGCCTGACAAGTATGCTGGCATTCTTACCTGGGCAACTTTTCTCAGACTCTCAGAAACTTAATTTGACTTTCATTTCACTTAATATACTCTGTGAATTCTGAAGAGCAGCAAGATAAACAAAAGTGCTAAATAAAGAAGCCTGCATCTTAATCTCTCCAGAATATACAAAGGATCAAACTGCCCTTGAAAATGTCAAAAATATTAGTTGTCCTGGCATTGTTTCCTCAGAATCAATTTTGACTGCATTTTGTAGCTATTCCTTTCCCTTCATTGCTTCTCCAAGTCTCTTGTCAGAAAGTTACAGCAATCATTTGAAAGTTGCCTTTCTTTTTGTTGCATGCAGACTTTTTTTTAAAAAAGCTTCTGAAACCCTGAATTTTTTATGATACTGCTACTCATTTTAAATATGTAACCAATAAGTAGTACCTAATGTTTTTAGTCCTACAAAAACACCTGACAGTTAAGGAAAGCAATGTGCAAGGGCAAGAAGGTCTCTGTAGTACAAAATCAAATAATACAGTATGTTAAAAGTATAAAATGTTATTTTAACAGTAATGGAGATATCAATACTTTTCAGTGGTAATAATATAGTGGCATTTTCGAATATAATGGCGTTGCCAATAATATTACATGAGAAACTTTTAAAGCACTTCCGTTCAAAAAATACACAGTGTTCTATGGGACAAAGAAAAAGGGGTAGAGTTTTAGCTCCTTTTGTCCTTTGCAGTGATCAATATAGACCGCAGTAAAATATCAGTGGTTGACAGTACTGTTGAGCAGAAGTTGTCTTCACTCTCCAGTTGGAAATCACTGCCTAAAATTTCCCCTTCTGTTCTCAGTTTAATGGTCTCTGTATCCAAGGGGAGCTCAGATGCTTACGGAGATGAAATCATTGCCTCCTGCTCCCAGGGGCCCACTGGTTATCATTACACATAACATGCAGACAATACTGCTAGGAGCCAGTTTGCTTCATGGTAATATGTAGTTCATCACCAGCTTCTGTAGCATGCTAAAGAGGTCTTGCCACACAGCTTGGGACTATTCGGATGTAGACTCAGGGGTCTCAGCAGTTATTTCCCTGCTTTGCATCAGTTTTCATCTTCTTTATCCCTTTGTGCCGTGGTCCACCTCAGGCAGTCTCCTTCTAGGGGAATCTGAAAGGAGCAGCTGTTACAGGCACCATTTCCTCCAATTGTTGCCACTTGGTTCCTTTTGCTCTTTAGCCTCCCTCCCCCAACATGCACACACAGGATCATGCATATGAACTTGTTTCTCTCTCATTCATGACTTCTAGCAGGGCAGAGAAGCATATGTTGAAAATAGTCATTATCTGATGCAGTAATTAAAGACTGAAATGATTAAGCTGCAGCCTATTCTATAAAAAATTGCAGTCACTTTGTATCAAATGGGCTGGTTTTGTTAGAGAAGGTTTTTTATTTGCTAGGGACTTGGTGTTTAACATGATTTGATTTGGTGTATAATCTGTATAAATTAGTTTAATTTGATTTGATATATATGACTGATTTCAGAGGAGCTACTCAGATGTAAAAATATAAGTGTGTGCAAGTTTAAAAGCCTGAGAACTAATTACATTCAATAGCAGTGGGATATAATGTTTTTCATATTGTCTGGTTTATAATCAAGCCTAATGTTTTTTCCACAAAATATTAATAGTTCACATTACATAGATTTCATCTTAAACATTATAAATTTTGTCATGGAGATTTCTCAATCTAGGCTAATTTTAAAGTAAAAGTTACTTGTTTTTTCCTCAGAATCATTATACAAGCAGAGTATAAAGTGAAATATTTCTGTGTCATTAAAAATCTTGCATAAAGTATTATAATCTAATGCTTGATGTGGGAATTTTTTTTTTCTTAGACTGGGCTTTCAAGAATTCGTCAAAGTGTACGGTATCATGGATTTTTTATCTTTTAATTAGAGTTGCATCCCAAATCATTAGGAAAAATCCAGTCCTCATTTATCATCTAAGTGTTAGGGTTTTTTTCTAAGTGTTCCTTTATTTTGGATATCTAATCCTGTGCTTCAGATATGTTAGACATTTAAATAACAGGGGCAGTGTTCATGGGTACTGAGACTCATGCCAAGCTAAATGTGGTAATTTATGACATAAGGCTATCTGCATGAATTGTCAGAATTGCAATATACAAGCCACAGGCATAAAATTATCAAGAAAATTTATGAACTTGCAAAGACATCTTCACATTCAAAATGACCCTGTTAAAGCAATCAGAGGTGATTAATGGCCATAAACTTAATTTCTGGAAAAGTCTGTGTCAAAACAACTGGGAATTTTGTCTCCTGTCATGTTGCTGGGGAGAATTTGAGTAGGGTGCAGATATTTTGAATTTGGTATGTACAGTATATTTTTTTCTGATTATGTCTGTTATATCTCATTATATGGATTATGCCCATATGGATGGATGGATTTGGTAAATCAAGGAGGATCTTAGCAAGTAAAAGAAGTCCAGAAGGTAGAGTGAATGTTATTCTCTTTGGTCCCAAATATTGAGAAGGTGGTTGAGAAGAATGAGCATGTGAAGTTAGAAGGCTGAACTTCAAGTCAGTGGTGTCTGAGTAGACCACTGAGTGTGGGTTTAAGCTTTCATTATTGTTACCACAAAAAAACCCTTTCAAATGGGGACTCACAGTACACATCCAAAGATACACTTCAATTGAAATTATTTCAAACTTCCTTCTTTTAAATCAGACATAATGTCCTGTATTCATCTCTAAGTGATCTTTAGCCATTAGTAATGAAGTGTAACATTTTCAGCTTAGCCAATGGCATCACATGCTTGGAAAAACATGTTAGCATACCAGTTTAAGAAGTCTCAACATTCCTAGAGGCTCCAGTTTCATTGAAGTGATTTTTAAACTGTTTTTAAAACTGTATTCATATAGGAATTTAGTGGTTTTCATATCTGATGACTAAAACCCCAAAACTTCGAGCCTTCTTAGAATGTAGGCACTTCTGATTGATCTTGACACAGACAATAGATTATGTACAGAGAAAGGAGTGGCCCAGTTTTGAAACATTAAACTCCATGTTCCTGAAGGGTCCCGCTGCTGCAAGACACTGGTGAAGATAATACAAACAATATTATTTGAGAGAATTAATATTGAGATTGAACTTTGTCCTGACAAAATATACTGATTCAAATGCTGAGGGAAAATTATTTGTGTTGACAGTACTAAAGAAGACCTAAAACTTCAGTAAAGACATGAATGTCTGATCATTCAACTAATTTTTTTGCTGTTAATTTAGCACTTAATTCTTAAAGTCAAGGACAGCTCTAACTTTTTATTTCAACATGGAAGTTAACAGTCTCTTAGGGAAGGAAGGATTTCTTCTTTTGGTTTAAGGTAAATAAGATTTTTCCTATCTTAATCAGTTTCTTGAAAACCTGGGGGGGAAAGGGTTCTGATTATGCCTGCGATGCAGCAATGCTACTTTCCTTCAATACTTTTCCATACACCACACAGTTTTGCACCTTGGTGTTATGGTGTCTACTACACTTGCCTTGAAACATGATGTCATTTTCCTTTTCAGTCTGTGGTTCAGATTGCATTTTGCTTGGTTAATGGCAGCACAAAAACTCCCCTCAGTAACGTGGATTTTTGTCAAGATAAATGTGCCACAAGAACATCATCTGTAAGAAAACACTCTTAAATGCAGTCCTGCTGCAGGCTTACAGTAGTCTAGTTATACAAAAATTATAGAGCAGGAGAAACAAAAAATATTAAATACATAAAAAATCTATTACCTGATTATAAGAAAAATCACAATTCCATGTTTTCCCACAGCAACAATGAAAATAAATGTTCTAGCAACTTGTTGATATTGACCCTACTCTTCAGGAGTCTCATGTCCCATTAGAGCAGCTACCAAAACACCATGAATGGCTGGATTTCCATCTCATCCATTACAGTTTTCAATTTATTCATTCATACACCCCAAAAGAGTAGGACTGCTGCAGTGAGTTGAAAGTTTGAGTGCTCAGTCTGTTAGCTAAATCTGTAGCACCTTTTTAGAATGTTAGAATTATCTGACCACTGGTGTTCTCAAGAATCTGAATATAAGTTGGTGACAAAAAGTTTAAAACCTCAATTTTGAGGGCTGTGCCTGGAGGACATTGTTTTGCTTGTTTCTACTTCTGAAGCAGTATGAAAGTTTCTTCGTTTATGTATATTTATAAGATTTTGTAGCCTTACTTAAAATATATATATTAAACATCCTGCATTTAGAAGTTCTGCTATTTAACATATCAAATGTGGTTTCCCAAACTTCAATTTCTATTTTTGGTAATAGTTTGACTCTACTTAAAAATGATAAATTGTAATATTTTATCATTATTTGTTTATTATTTTATTATTGCCTTACACACACTTGTAGGCACTTAACACAGAAACACTTTCCATATGAGTAAGGAAAAGAATTGAGGGGAGTGCAGTGCAGCACTAGTAAAAGTATATTTACATCGTTGTAGATATTCTAAGATCAAGAGGATTGTTTGTATAACTCTGAATTATTTCTGAGAAATTTTTCCTAACTGTTATGTTTGAACTCAAAAGAAGCACACTGCCCTTACTGGGGGCTTGCTCAGCTCTAATATCTTGAAAAATTGAGGAAAAAACCATAAAAATTCCGTAAACTGCTCTGCTAGGGAACAAAAATATCTTTACATCTGGTTTCCACAAGGCATGGAGGGCAGAGCACTTGGCAGTCATGGAGCCTCAGCTCAGGTCTGACCTTTTTGGTGTTGCTGCTGGGATGGAGCAGCCTCTGCGTGCTCTCTGCTGGTGTGGCCAGTGCAGGTGGCTCTTCCTTGTGCTTTCCCAGGCAGGCTGGCAGCCAGACTGGGGACACAGCTAGACAGGGTCTGCTTCTGGGAAAGAAGGTTACAGTTAGCTTGTCCTGACTCAGATTACTGAAACTCCAATAACTGTCTTCTGTCAGTTACAAGATATGATTTAGGCATTTTCTCTGGACTCTATTGAAACTTTTTTTAGAGTAGCTAATAAAATAGGCTCCTTTTTTTCTTGTTCCCCCTTTTTCCTTTTTTTTTTTTTTTTTTTTTTTAGGCACCTGCCAATGTAAAGTTTCCTCTCATTTCATTCCCACACTTTTTCTTATTTCTAGCTTAGGTGTACTATACCTCAGAACCTAAATGCTGTACATGACTGAGGGAAAGGGATAGCTACAGTATGTCTAAGTCCATAGTTTGTTATCTGATAACAGTAACATACAAGATCTTAGGAACTGCCAGCCCATTAGTGCACTTCCATTAGTGAAACTGCACATTCTATACCCAGAGCTGTAGCAAATGGCTGAGGAACTGCAAGAGAAATTTTTGTCTAATTTTGTTAGATAATCTACTTACAGAAGTCAGACTCTTAATGTGTTTTGAGAAAGGAAACATTTGTACCCACACTGTACAAATTCAGGAATTTCAGTACTTAAATGCAAATGTATTCATAATCTGGGAGGTTTTGTTTTCCATTGTATAGTTAATTCTAATGAACAGATTATTTTAAAAAATTCTGTAAAGTAAGGTTTTGAAAATTAGATTGGTCTCTCAAATCGGTACAGTTCAAGCTACAGCAATTCACTTATTAAATATGTGTTTAAATTTCAATTCAGTTATTCTCAATGACTTTGGGGAGATAAGTCATATATTCAGGTATTAGCAAATGCATAACAACTTTACTTGATCAGAACTGTTGATGACTAATTGGAGAGTAGGTCTTGATTCAGGCAACAGATCTTGAGGAATTTAAAATTTATCATTTTGAAATTTATCATTTGATAGATAAATAATCTGAGAAGTTAAAACACTGAGGCGTGCCTGTGTAAAACTGAGAGCTTGGTGCCTCCTTGCTAGAAGCAATTTGTTTTGCTGTTTTGCTTTCAGCTTATGTATTATTTCAGAGCTGATCGAAAGAATTGGTAGCAAAGTGTGAAATAAATTGTACTTTGAAAGAAATTGATTTCACATTCCTTGGTGCTTTAAGTGATTTTAGTAATATTAATATTTAAAATATTCTGTCTGAAATCTTTTTATGACTGCATATACCAGTGAAGGTCCCCCATTTCATTCAGCTGTTTTTCACACTAGTATATTACACAGTAAACGTTGTAGAAATACTATATTTTAGCACTGAAATGGATGCAAAATCTCAAGTGTCTATTTGCATCTAGATGACTCAAGTTTTATTCAGTCAATAAGAACAGTCTGTTAATCCTTTTACTGCATAACATGGGCTAAAATTTGAAGAATATAAGGTTTTCAGCTGAATGACATCTCTTCCTGAACTTCTATGTTGGTTTGCAGAAAAGTACCCACTACGTTATCTAATTTAAATTGGTTTTATACTTCCCTAGTTTATCTCTGCAGTTTTTACCATTGTTATTCAAATTTAACTTTGTTTATTTGCTTGTTTTAGCTAGAAAAACTTTGTGTAGTTAAAAGTATCTGTTCAAGATATTAGTAGGCATGAAGCAGAATATTTATAGGTGCTTTGTCTAAGAAGTAATGGGCATTTAAGCATGCAGGTAAATATATTATGGTACTATTGTCTTAGCAGGCTACAGTGATCTGACAGCCAGGTACATTAATGTAGACACAACAATCTGATAAAAGCAGTCCAGACATCTGGATCACAGTCCTGCTATACAAAAACATTTCTTAACAATTCACATTATTGCACTTACCCCAATTTCCAGTCCCGTCCACCCTTTTCTCCTTGTTTCTTCCCTCGGCTCTGCCTTTGTCTTTTATGTACTTGCAGAATCTCACTTTTCCTTTACAAGTCACCTCCATCTGTTTATGTGTCAGAGTGGCCCTGGTGCCACACATCACATAGAGGAATTCTCAAGATGAAGGGCTGTATTCACATCACTACTTCTGTCTCAGCCCTGTTTCATGCTTGTCACTGCTCAGCACTCAGCGCCACACTGCCTTGTTTTGTCAATAACCATTTATTTGTTGCTGGAATAGTAGCAACCATTACATCTGACCTCCCTGTTTCATCAATTATGAATAGATTATTGGATGTGAACATCTGCAAAAGCTTGCTGTTGAACTTACCTCCTGGCTGGGATTAGATAAAGTATTAAACTGTTGTTTATTGTCAGGCCAAAACTCTACTGGGAAGCCAGGGAATTCCAGGACTAGCAGACTCCCATCAGCAAGCACCAAAAATTGTTTAGTATTGCCACCGTTTCCCATAAGATCGTAGCCATTTATTATTTACACTTATTACTAGTTGTTATAACATACTTGATAAAAGCTCTTGGCAGGCACAGTGTTTCCAGCTATTGTCACATCTGTCAGGATGGAAAGGATACATAAACTGTTTTTTCCTCTTATATTGCTGTTAAAGGGTAACAGATGAAGCTTCTTCACTCCAGACTGTTAAGCCATGCTTTATTTTGAAGAAATATGTCAACGATGGCTGGCTTGGAAAACATTACATTCCTGTCCTAAATATAGATTGCAATAACCTTTACTAGGGCAATGTCTTTTGCAGTGGAAATTTCAAACTGTACAATAATAGTAAATGAAAATACTTGGATTTGATATTTGCATAGTTTTTTGCTCTGAAGGACCTGGATGACTTGTAAAAAATTTTTCAAATATGAATGAATAATAAACTCCTTTGAGGTATAGGAAATAAGAAATTTGGTATCATGAGGTATAGGAAATAAGAAAATTATTACTTCATTCCTGAAAAGTTGTTGTGTTAAGAATCAGAATTACGATAATTATTGGTGGCACAGAAGGCCAAAATTAAGGACAGTAAGGCAGAAACAAAAATTAACATTTATTCAATCATCTGTACAGTTCGTCTCTTTAAGCTTTCTGTGCAGCAAAATGAAGCATACAGAGTGAACTCCTGACCTTGTGGAAGCCAATAAAAGTTTGAAATTACTCTGGGGAAAGGAACTTTTTCAATTAGTTACTTGTATTTACATATCATTCATTCAGAATCAAAGCAAAATGTACATGCCCTGAGTATTATATGAAGCAGACAAGACTTGATACAGGCAAAGAGCCTTAGGTCTGATCTTGATAGACTGTTAAGGAAAATGAGTGAAATGTTTGTCTTCCTTAATCCTTCAAGCAGATGCACACACAAGTAACCTGAAGCTTGTATTGCTGAATGTTTGTAGAGCATGAGGGTAAATACTGCACTTGATAGCCCAGTAGATCAAGGGAGGAGGAGTGTGGACTGCTTTAGTTACCCACGGGGAGAGTGGAGCCAAGCAGCACCTCAGTGATAGCCATGTCCTAGCTCTGGAAAGTCTTCAACAAGGGTGTTGCCCTCTGACATTTGACTTGGACAGACTTCTGGATGGATTCTACTACTTCCCACCCCTGTCCCTGATCCCCTTATTCCAAGATGTGTCCTAATGCATTATCCAAATAAAGTCCCTGGAATAGGAGTTCTGGAACAGACGAGTTTGGCCAATTCCAGCTGAATTCTTTCTGTCTCTGTAAGAAGATTGACAACATTTATGGATTTCTGATAATTTATCCAAAACTATAGCTGGTGTAAGTGGATTTGGCTAAGGGCAAGGAGTTAACAGGACTGAGCTGGTGACTTTTAGTTATGAGTAAAGAGGGAGAAGTAACGGTTCAGTCAAATCGGGGAGTGCTGTCTCTTTCCTGGGTATGGCACCCAGTTTCTGTATCCCTGAACTGTGAGCATGCAGGTGGAATGTGTGCAGCTTCTACCCTGGATGCTCGCTATGCTTGAACACATTTAGCATTGAGCAAGGTGTGGCCTGCCATTCAGTTGATACTGGTGTGTAATATTCCTGGGATGAATGAGCTCTGCACATTGTGATCAATACATTTCATGAACAATACAATTTTCTTTTGCTGTCCAACGTCTCCCATGCTGTGTTTTGGCAAAAATAAGAATACATCTGGGTATGTATTGTGAAACTTCTCTTTGATCTTACTCAGCATGGCCACAGGTGTGTAACCACTCAAATTATGGTAATAAAGACTTTTTTGTAATTTTTAAATATGCATTTCTGGGGCAGCTACTGGTCAGAGTTCATTGAACAGTGAAGTGCCCATGCATACAATTCTGTTGTCTCTTATTTCCCCTGGACTATATCAAAGTGATTATTTACCAACCATCAGAACCTGTGGTTTTTTTCTGAAATTATTTAAGAGGTACGAAGTAGTATGAGTCCTGTGGTCTCACTCGACTGCATTGTCTGTCTACCAACACCTATTGTCAGCTTCAGAAAAATACTGTCAGATGCTGCTAGCCAGGCTGGGCCTTAGCCTGCCACTGCAGTGCCTGTCAGAAATCATTAGCTACTGATCTCTTTGACTAATGGTCCAGTTGATTGTCTGATTCATGTTCAAGATCTGTAAATGAGGCAGAAGCATCTTTCCTGCTCACCAGCTGTGAAATGGCTGAACACAGCTAGATTTACAGGAATCAAAATAAATGTATTTCCAATAAAGTTTGCCAACAATATCAAATCTAAAGCTGAAAGCAGAACTATGTTTTTGTGTTCTTTAAAGTTACGGTATTATAAATCAACGTTATCTCATCATGTGCTTGTCAGAGAAATATATTTTACCAAAACAGTGAAATGCTTGGTAGTAGCATTAATCTTGTGTTGAGTTGGATAGATGTTATTTATTCAACATAAATTCATACTTTCAATATTTGCTCTTTTGTCCATTATTCCCAGATGTATCAGTGTTCAGCAGAGCCTCTGTGCTTTTGTCTGAGTCCTGCATATGCTAATAGGATGTGCATGCATGTTTTTGTGTACATATAAAAGAATTACACGTGTGACAGCAATGAAAAATAAAGGGTGGGATTTTGGATGGAGAGAGTTCTTGGGGGAGGAGCTCCTGTATCTGTTTTATATTAATGGAATAAGCCCTGGAGGGTCAGCCTGGCATAATGCCAAGATAACTGAGAAGTAAATCTGGGCCTGATTTTTCTTGGAAAAGGAGGTAAATATGAAATTCACCACTAGCCAGAGAATTAGTGTGAGAGCCATACCACAAACAGGCTCTGGTTTGTGGATTTAAGCAGAGCTTAATACTTTATTTTTACACTGTAATTGTAGACACAACAGACTTACAAAGGCATGGAAAGAGAGTTTATTTTGTGAATGGATGCTCCCACAGGAGCTATCCTGTGGTCTGTTATGTGGAAAACAAAGCTGTAGTCCACCTTCAACTCTTACCTTCCCACATCCTGCACAAAGGAGGAAAAGTGATTGAAACCCATTGTTCATTTCTGTATTAGACTTTGACTTTCATGTTATTTGTGTTTTTTAAGCTAGTGTTTCCACAGACCCACAGAAGTTAAAATTTTGAGATATTCAGTGTGGTTGGTCATGTTAATCCAAAAACTAATCTGTGACCAGAATCAGTGTGGTTTTTATAATTGTTATGTTGTTAAGCTTAGGTTACATTTTTTATATAGAGGTGGAAAGAACTGTACATTATTCTAATCTGTTCAACCTCATATACAATAATCTTTTCCCACTAGTTGCTAGGAGTATCAAAGTACCTTTGAAACAACGTGGAAATTTTATAATTTTAGAACAGAGTCTAGCATGATCAAGATGAATCTATTGTAACAGCTTTCTTCCTCAGAACTCTTTGTACATGGCTAATTCTAAAAAATCAAAGAAAACAAAATATGAAGGAAAAAACAGACATTTGACCCCTTCAGTAACTCTAAATCTCTGGAAACTTTGTCTAACTTTTGAGAAGGAAATTTAGCTAAATGTGTGTAATACCCAAACTGGTTTTAGTATACACTACCAGTAGAGATTCTTACATAGTCTTGTTCAATGTCTATTTACACATTGTTATATATTTTTATTAATGGATAAATGAATTAACGAATAATTACCAAGATGACATTTTCAAACACAATATTTGCCATAGAATACTGCAGCAGAAGGATCTTACCTTAATAAGATGGTTTTTATTTTGTTGTCTGAATTTTTCCCATCCAGTAAAACTGCACATTTTTATAGGAGTTTTCAGCATTAATTATTAATTATTCCACCTCTTCCTTGGATGTCATTTTCCCCTGTGCAGAATGGCCAATATGTATACATATAAAAAAAATACCATTTTCTGGCTATGCTTCTGTCTAAAGGCAAACTTTTCATTGGGAACCTATAAATTCCATTAGATCCAAATGGTAAGCAGTGTTCCCAATATTTATCCACTTCCCAGAGAACTCATAGATGACTGGCAGAGCCCTGCCCACTCAATACTCTCTGCCACATGCATGTCTTTTCTGATGTGGTATCCACAGGAAGCCAGTTAGATGGATTGGTTGTTCCTATCCCATAAAAATAATCAGGAAAGTTTTCCTGATTGCCCATTTGTTTAGACTTTCTACAGATTCTAGCAGGCAACACTGTGTTGATTCTACTTGATTTTCCAGCATGTAAACTTCATAATTTTTTTGTTTTGAATGAAAATTTAAAATGTGCTGTAATTTCAAGAGACTCTGGGTGAAATCCTATAATGTTTATGTGTTTAACCATAATTTTAACCTGTTCTATCTGTTCTTCTTTTTCTGTCCTGAAATGTTTCTATCCTGAGTGTTGAAGGTTGGGCATGCATCACAGAAGAGGAGAACCCTCTTCAGCTCTTTCACATGAATGGGTGTTCATGTGAAACTGGGCAGTTGTGGCATCCAGGGGCACACAGCTCCTTTCCATCAAGCCCCTGCGTCCCTTTCTGTGTCCCTATGTGTTACCTGAGGCTGAAGGAGTCATTTGAAATACAGACATAAAGAGTACTTTTTCTATGGTAATTTATCTCATGAAAATGATTTAATTAATGTTATTTCCTCGTTATTTAAAATGAAATATCTGATTTGTGTAGAGTGGTAGTAACCTGGGATCAAAATGAGCATTTTTCATCAATATGGATGAGGGGCTTTATTTATTTACTTCCTTCTTTCTCGCAGCTGTTGCAGCAATGCAGTGAACCAACTTTTTACTTCAGCTATGCTGTGTATGATTTTTTCTTGGGTTTATCTGTACTTTTCAGGCTTTTTGATATCTTTAACAGAAAAAAAAATGTTCAGTAGTGAAAGCCTTAGGTTCATAAGTAACCTTTCTGTGTCAGATAGTAATGACCGCAGGCCCTGTATCCAAGTTCAGCGTGTAGAGGCCAGTTTAAAGTAGGAATTATTTCAGTCCAGCACATAACATTTGTGACACCCCCTGATACTCTAATAGCAGGTTTTCTAATATGGGCACAATTATTGCAACAAATGCTGTAGGTCCCCTGAGTTAAATGCAATACCACGAATTATTTCTCGGACACCTGTGTTTCTCCTACCATCCTGGATTATTAGAAGGATGTACTGCAGGCACTGACAGCATCATGTATGTATTCAGTTTAGGGAGAGTTCTGAGCTGATGTGACAACTTCCTAACTGAGGTGCCTTTGTACTCTTTCTGTCACACCTAATGCATTGATAACTCAATTGGCAGTGACCTGCAAGGATAGGATGCAACATTAGAACACTGCTGATAAGAAAGTTCTTGAGGGATGATAAATAGGGCAGTGCACATTAATAAATGCTACTTTGGGTGCACACAGAGCTTGTGTAGCTAAAGAATAAGAGCCATGTCCAGGGATGCTGCTGCATGTAGTAGAACTCTTTCAAAAACTAGGAAATCTGAATGGTGGAAACAGCAATGGAAATGGTGACACCCACAGCATTAGCACACACAGGTTGTCTTCTCCTGAACCATACACTTTGCCAGTGACAGGGCATGCACTCTTAGTAGAAAATGCCCAATCTGTTACCTCAGTATAAATAGGCATCCTGGGGCGTGCAGGATACTGTCATATGTCCCTGGGCATCTCCCATCCCCCTTCAGAACTGGTAAATGACATTCACTACTCCTTTCTTGGAAATGTGCAAAAAGGATTTCCATAGAGAGTCTTTGGAGATTTCCTGTTTTCTCATGTGTGTAATAGATTGGGTCAAGCAACAAAGAGGAGGGATGAAAGAATAAGATTTAATTTTATATGCACTCTCCTGTCATTGCCATTGAAAAAAAATGCACGAAAAGAGAAATTCTGCAATACAGGTGATGTCAGTATTAAATTAAATTAAGATCATATGATTTTATGCAGCAGCTGTAAGCCTTCAGTTATGGGAGGGTTCATAATAATAATAATAATAGATTAGGTTCCAAGCTAGTACTTTTAGCCAACATAGATTAGATGTATAACCTGTAATTTATTCAGTTTTGGGGCATCTGAATTGTACTAAGATAAGTTGTGACAGATTAGAGAAGGAAAAATAATACTGAGTTGTATTTCAGCATATCATTCTAAAACGGTATGAATGCAAAGGGCATCATCTTAAGTTATTGATTATCAGAAACTCATAAAAACACAGGCTCTTAAAATCTTTTAAATTATGGATAAGGAAATTTATACTGCAAATCAGGGAGTACCTCCTTGGTTTTCTGCAAATTGCCAAAATACAGAGATATAACTGCAAGTTACATCTTTTTGATTTGTAATTATTGAGTAGTTTCAAACAATTATAAATAATGATCAAAACCCGGGTCCCATTATGGCTAATTAGAGAACAGTTGTAGAAGTGGGAAAGCTTTGATTTTGTGTTCTATGTGGACAGAGAGATTGGAAGGAGAAGAAAATGTGGAATTCCTGTTGGGGTATTTACTGTTTTTGTCTTCCTGTTCCACAGGTTTTGAGCACCTCTGTAGAAATCTTCACAACCCTTTGTGATCCTGCTGGCCTGGGCAGAGCATATGCAGCTGTAGCCAAGATCCTGGCAAGGTAGGTTAGCACATCCTTGTCTGACTGTCAATGCAGATTCACTCAGCTGTGAAAGACTTAAATTGTTAGAGGTCTGTCACTTCCCATTACTGACTGCTTAAATTTTAAGCAGTGCCCTTCTTGCAGTAAGTGACCCTTTCATCGAAAGTTATTTTAAACTGGTACGCATTTTTTAAAGTGCATGGTTCTAGGGTTTTTTTGCCTGTAAACTATAACATGTTCTTTTTCTTCCACACTTGGAGGCCTTTTTAGGTGTTGGAGTTTATTTTTTTGTTTTGTTTTGTTTTTGTTTGTGGGGGGACTTCACCTTATAGAAAATAGAAATAGAGACCTACTTTCCAGGTTAAGAAAGAAAGAAAACCTGGAAGAATATAGCAAGCTTCAGTAAGTATCTCAGTGTAATATTTTCTGAACTGTAAGTTTCCATTTATTGCACTCACTTCTTCTGTGGAGGTATTTCTCATTTGTGCATGTGTAGGTAGGTACAAATTTGTTGCAAATACGATACTTGTGTTCAATATTTTTGTTTCAGCATCTAGCATTAAAATCTTCCTCCAGGTGAATTAGTTCAGGTACAAATAATTTTGACATAAATTTGTCTACTGAAATTATCATATGAGATAGGGAAAAAAAAATTAAAGTGAAGGTTGCAGCTTATTCTTGATTTATCCTATGTTTGAAGACCTCAGTGCATATGATGCATGATAAAGCTTGGCAATTGTTTATGGAGAGGGACTTGTCACTAGGTTTATTTCAGTGTGCAGAAGCAAATTCTCCTTTTTGAGTCAGATCCCCTGTCTCTTGGCCTTACCCAAGCACATAGGGATCAGCCACAACCACAGTCCTCTTCAGCTCTCTGATGCATAATTCATGTCTACATGTATTCTGAGCATCCTAAATAAGGACATGGGAAAAGATACTCAAAAAGACACAGAACAGACTAAGAATACCAGGTCACAGTTTTAAAACTCTCTTAAAGCCTAACCAAGAAAGATTTAGTAGCTAAATCACCAGCTGAGTGAGTGGCTTACAATGAGTGGCTTTGCAATGAGTACACACAGTTTTCTGAGCTCTCAGTAGCATTCATGTGCTCCTTGTATTTTCAAAAAGTAGCAGTCTGGGTAGAGGTTGGGTTAAGATAGTCAAGAGAACATCCCTGGTAAACCATGTATATTAATTTCCTTCTTGTGATTTAGGCATCCTGGAATGAGGGCACATGCATTTATTTACTCAGAAGTTGCAGATTTTGAGATCTTTCTGAAGTCAGTTTGCTAAACCCTTCATCTCAAAGACCATGCCAGTGCATGGTCTTTTTTAAGATTCTTTTCTTGAGAGCAAACCTAAAGATGGAGTGGCTAGTGATTTTCTTCTGCATCAAATCTGTATTCCACACCTTCTGGGAGCATTTTTTAGCTATCCAGGAACAGACAGTCCTACTGCTTTCCAGTTGTTGCAATTTCAAAAAGAAGGAAAACAAGAGGTGAGCAGTGGGAGAAGATACTAAGAGCAGTAAGACTCCTCAGTTTAGTGTTTAAGGCATTCTCCTAGAAGAGGAATATTCTGATTAATTCAGGTGAAGGAGGAGTTCAATCTCATGTATAGGATCAGGGATTTAATCTTTTGAAGAATAGATTAGAGAACAGATTGGGTCTTCTTGGTGAAGACCTAACCATAAACCTTTTCTCTAGAAAATGGCTGTTCTTTTACTTTACTTACCGTCTGGTAGTTATGCCAGCATAAGAAAGCATTTACCAAATTAAACATCTTACATGTGTACCTGCTCTGAAGAGCTTTGGGTATGTGATAGGCATTAACTGTTCAACCCTGTAAAATATGATGGTTCTCAGCAACTTTCAGTTGTTTGGGAAACTTACATGTGGAAAAGTCTGGGCACCTATGAATTGTAGAATGATAGAATAATAAAATAGTTTGGGTTGGAAGGGATCTTTACAGGTCAGCTAGTCCACCCCCCTGCAGTGAGTAGGGACATCTTCAACTAGATCAAATTGCTCAAAGCCCCATCCTGGCTGGCCTTGAATATTACCAGGGATGGGGCACCAACCACCTCTCTGGGCAACCTGTTCCAGTGTTTTGCCACTCTCATTGTAAAACATTTCTTCCATACATCTAATCTAAATCAACCCTCCTTCAGTTTAGAGCCCTTGCCCCTTGTCCTGTTGCAGCAGGCCCAACATTTGCTCAACAATTTGTCCCCATCTTTATTATAAGCTCACACTAGATACTGTAAGGTCTCCCTGGAGACTTCTGCAGGCTGGAAGAGCCCAGCTCTCTCAGCCTGTCTTCATAGGAGAGGTGCTCCAGCCCTCTTAGCATCTTGGTGGCCTCCTCTGCATCCACTCCAACAGGTCCATATCCATCCTGTGCTGAGGATGCCAGAGCTAGACACAGAACATTTGGATAAATGCACCAATAATTACTGCTGGTGACAGAATCCTCATATTCAGCTTGTTCAATTTTCCTTTATTTGTATTGTTACCTGATCTAGGCTAGATATGAGTAAATAATTTTAAATTTGATGGATAACATCTTCACAGGAAGATGAGTGTTTCACAAAAATCATGCATTGCAACCATAATGTCTGTGAGAATTTGCACTTATTTCCTCGTGATAGATTGAAGAAAGTGCCTGAGCCCTCCTGAATGAATGACTAAGAACCTGTCTATGGCTTTGGAATATTTTGTGAAATCTTTGCTGCAGATGTTTCCAGAGACTATGGGAAACTGAAAATCTTTATCATGTGCATTTAGTCATGTCATTTTTCCAGGGGAAAGAATCTGACATAATAGCATCATGTTCTTGACTTATTCTGCCAGTGTCCACCATGGTAATGACTTCTTGTGGACACATGATTTATACATCCAATTCCATCACATGGGCAATCCTATAAAAGGTGCATATTTTCATAAAAGTCTAATAGGGGTAAAAATCTCATAGGGCATTTTAGCATGAAACTGGAAAATGAGTTGCTGTAGATGTGTAATCTCTTCTGCTGAAGTCATCATAACTGTTCTGGGGGATCATGAATGACTATATCTTTAGGAAATTGCATTTTATGCATTTAGGAAGGTGATGTCTAAGGAGATAGAAGGTATATGGCTGTATAAAATAACATGTAGATTTTTGAAGGAACTATAAAATATTAGCCCTTTGAGTAGGAAATACCTGTTTATCATGTTATCAGGTCTTGTGCAGGATAAAGTGTTTCAGTAATCCTTCTAGCATAGTTTAAATATCTCAAGCTGTAGTGCTTTTAAAAGTACTTCCTTTGAAAAATTGTTAAACTGTACCAACCGATTGCTAGCTGGCATAAGTGAAGTTCTAACAGTGAGAAATATCTTCCTGGTATGTATCAAATTGATTCCTGTTTTCCTCAAAGTGGTTATATGCCCTAGCAATTTTCATATTTTCTATAAGTGGAGCAGAAGTTTTGATGTGAAAAATAAAAAATGGCCAAAAATACATCAAAACATTTCTATTAATTCATGAAATTAAGAAAACCTTTTTACATTTTCTCCTGTCACTGATTCCATTTGCTTTATTACTTTCAGCCTCTAGCCCACAAACTTGGTGGCACAATCAACAAACCCCTTAGTGGCTGTTTCATCTCTGCTCTATTTGATTTCTCCACTCTGAGTAAATGATTAAGTTTTCATGCATTGGTTCAACCAAAATCTATGTTCACTCAACCACATCCTTTATTGATTACTTCTACTGCAAACAGTAGGCCAAGTGTGATATACATAATTGGACAGTTGTCAGGGGATGTGGGTGTTAACAGTCCTGTTTTCCCAATTGGAAACTGGAATCACCTTGATACACAAATATTCTGCACTGTTTCATTCTCATTCCTTGGACCAAGGAGTCCTTTTCCTCAGAATATATGTTTTTAACTCTCAAAGGTCTGGTTGAATGGATTTAATGATTATACCATATAATATGCTCTTCAAGTTGCACCTGTGCACTGCATATAGAAAACTAGAAAAACTGGAATTAATATTTGTCTAACACTTTAACCTTGTCCTTTAACTTATATAAATCATATGCTGTATTTCTGTAGAGAAACATTTGATTATCTTTTCTTTGGAATTAAAAAAAAAAAACAGGTTAAAAAAGTATGTGTTTCTAATTCTAAAATTTAGAAGCCTTTTGACATTTGGTAAATGTTTACAGTCCGGTATGTTTTGTATTTATATTTTGTATTCTCATGGTAATACTTAGGAAAGTTTAGTAAATCCAAGTCTGCTAATTGACCACTAAGCTTTACAGTAACATATATGTGAACATTTCAAGAATGTTAGTTTGCAGTGATTTAGCGTCCTTTTTAGCAATCTTGCCCTCTCATCACATACAGATAATCACTGCAGTATTGTAAATTTGCAGCTAAACTTTACCATGTTTCCTGTTTCATGGCAGGCTGTTATAATTATTCCAATAGCATAAAAGAGAGAAATTCAGAGTTCTGCCAGATTTTGAAAGCACATGTCCCTAATATGGTTTATAATAAAAACTGTATTGTAAATGAATGCCAGGCCATCATTTGCTGCAGGAATATAACTTGAAGGTGGTTTAAGATGGTGAGAAAATATATCATAATTCTTTATCACTTACCGAAACTCCTATTTTTGTGAATTTCTTAATTAAGACTGGATTTTCTGTCTTGCTTGGTGCCTTGACACTTAGCATGCTATGCTCCTACATTAGTAACTCAAGTTCATAGCTAATATTGAGGTCAGCTGGAATAACGCTCCGGCCTTAAAGGGAAAAAGGGCACTGTGCCTTACTCACAAGCAAGCTCAGATGTCTGTCTTATATCTTGCAATCACACTGCTGAGGTCTTATATTGTTAATATGACTGGCTTTATTAAAAACAAAAAAGGAAATCTGCAAATGGTATTGTCAAAGTACGTTAGCCAATTTTCAAGTTAGATGCAGCTGTGACCTCAGGTTGCTCTGAGCTCACTGGGA
The DNA here is from genome assembly GCA_013399835.1 of Leptocoma aspasia. Classification (NCBI taxonomy): domain Eukaryota; kingdom Metazoa; phylum Chordata; class Aves; order Passeriformes; family Nectariniidae; genus Leptocoma; species Leptocoma aspasia. The sequence continues at coordinate 274,547 of VXAX01000175.1, read as the reverse complement.
GTTGGGGGTGGCACCTGCAAGCCACAGTTTATAGGTTTGCCTGTGTGACCCTGGCCACCTTTGATCCACCCAGCCAAAGGGCATTGTTGTGTTCCAGGGAAAGGCTGTCACCCCAGAACTGAGATACAGCACTTTTATGGAGCTGCTGCTGCAGCACCAGGTTCTAGAGCAGCTCTGAATGACAGAAAGCCTTACTGAAAAAAACATCTTCATACCTCCTTCCCCTATTTTGTCAGGATGTGCGGTCCAGCTGAATTGAAAATATTATCAGCAGCTCAGTAGAAAAAAAAAAGAAAATAATGAAAGGTCCAAAAGCCCTCTTAAATCATCCACTTGTGTTTTCGTTCTTGGCCTTAAAATATGGAACAATATTCTGAAAGAAAGTTTTGCTCTATTTTGCTGAAAGGATCCAGTTTTGCCCTCAGACATTCTGTGTGGAGTAGTCTCATTGGGCTCAGCACAGGTAGTGCTGGAGGCCATTTGGAAATAAAATCCAGTCATGGATGAGTCATCACAAAATAAAGTTGCTTCAGAACAAGGGGGCAGATCTTCAGCATTTGAAGAAGCCATCTGAGTAAATATTTCATTTTGTCCCTGTCCTTTGCTGCAGTCAGGGAAAATCAAATGAGGCTGTGAAGTACTTGGGAGAGTTTATGAAGGATGCTGAGAGCGCTAATCTAAGCCAAAGCCTGGTGGATGCAAATGTCCTACTTGGAAAAGTTCACAATGAAAGAGTAAGTACTGTTTGTAGTAATGATCTCAAACAATTTGATTTACTTCTTGGTAAAATCTGGTTTTGCCTATGAGATGACACAGGAGGATTTGATCCAGGCGTTGCATCTTGCAGGAGTTACCCAAGGGGAAGTCACTGTGTGACTAAATGAAATGTGCCTTAATTTTCTGAGAAAGGTGAAAATTTCACATCATATTTAACACACAGAGTTTTGTTCTAAAATAGATAAATAAAAAACTCCAAATTCAGATCAGGACAAACTTGACATGTGAAAAATCTGCATCCAGATCACCATTGGGGCCATATATGCCTGTAAAGAGTCATCAGTTAATGCAAATGAAATTTTATTGCACTATACATGAATGTATACTGCATTGCATACTAATCAGCTGTTTATATGTTATCTGCATTTCTTCTCTACATTCTCTCAGCCAAATTTATGAAATGCATTCTAGCAGCAAGTAGCTTGTCAAAGGTTTGTTAGCAGTGGAAGGACTTTCTCTTCTGTCTCTGCTTGCACTGCAGTAACACTTGGGTTTTGAAATCAAAAGGGTTAAAGACATTGCTGCAAAAGTGAAAGATTCATGCTTTAACACCTATTTTAGAGCTGAATTGCTACATGGAATTATTTAGATACAATGAGTAATAAAAAGAATTTGGTCTGTGTGCTGGTTAATATGGAATTTGGGAAACACTTTCACTATGAATAAAATAAAAATAGAAATACCCTTTCTATTTTCTGTTGCATATTTTTTTGTCATAAGTTCTGTGTGTAATATATTGAACAGAGTACTTTCCCCTTTTCACTTACACTATCCCTAAATACCCTTTTTTTTTTCCTGGGCTCCTCGTACAGAGAACTCCCACTACCAAAACTGCTGTCCTGTCTGTCCTGTTTTTATTTCATAAGCAGTAGAAATTTTTTTACTCTCTAAATTAGCCTGAGATTTTTCTGTTTACATGTGTTCTTAACATAAATGCTGAATTTCCCATTGAAAACTAAGTTTTAAGGTCTTTGACAACTTGAAGTAACAGTAAAATGGATCTGAAACTTAGAAAAAAGCAGGGTGATATGACACTGTGCTGAATTATTCTCCTCCAAATCTGAAAAATAATTAAATAAATTCTGTTTAACTACTTCTGTATTTCATTCCTTCTTCTACCATTGCTAATAATGAATTCAATTGAACTGGTATTTTAAGAACTAATCTCTATTTTATTATTCTTTAAATTCTCTTTCTCAGTTCAGAATTTTCTGCCTTGAGCTGGGGCAGTGGTGTAGAAGGACGTAAGTGCAGTAACTTAATCTTATTAATGTATATAAAATACTTAGTTTAAACATAAATTTTTAAAAATCTTGAAGTTTGCAATTCCCTGTTTTCTATATCATTTTTTTTTCCTGCAAGGTCAGCAGTGTTTACCAAAACTGAGTATGAATTAATATTTTCTCTTTTGGATCACTGCCTGCTGGTGTCAGCTGTCATCACCAGTATTCTCTAAGTTAAGTCATTATTAGGGTCTTTTTATTCAACTCTGTACATCCCCCTGTGATAAATTTGCAGTGGTACTGTCCATCAAATTAAAGATATCTCTGTTTATATCTAGATCTATCCATGGGGACCTTTAGTAAACCAGGGATATAACTCTTCCTGTTCTTCCAAACACAGATCACTTTGACCAAATTCACTTTGCTCTGTCCATACTGTTGCTATAGCTTTCCAGTTCTCTCCTCTCACTCTTCCCTCACCAGCACTGTCTTTCTTTAATGCTGTACACACAGTTTGCTTTCTAGTCACAATTGTTTTACCCAGGTGTTTCTTGTTTCCTGAAATGCCTGGGTTTGTGTTATGCAGGAGAAGTAGGTCTCATTTCCCCCAGTTTGATAAGCAGGTTGCTTACTTCATACGTACACTCTGAAGTTTGCATGATACATTCTGTCATTTCTCATTTCACTTTTTCTGAGTTTCAGTCTGATTTGCTACATTCCTCTCACTAATTGCATCACTTAGCCTGCTATAGTTCTCATGAGTATGGTAAGTAGGTGTTTCTGCTTTTGTTATATTACAGCTTATCATTCTTTATTCATTGCTGTGTCCTCATAGGCCTAATTCTGCTCTTCTGCTGTATTAAACAAAGCTGAAAGACTACCAGAATTGCTATTACTCTTTTTCTCCTTTTTTAATTTTAAGAACATTTTAGCAGTTATAGGAATTTTCATCCCAAAAAGCGGTGTTAGGTGAAACAGGTACGAGTTGGAGTTTCTCCTCCCGGTCTCCACACAGAAGGGAATTTCAATCTTATGAAATCAAGGTGAGAGTGTAAGGATAAGGCAGCTCTGAAAATGTTTTCAGTCAGGAAGTTTCTGGCATCAGAGCAGCAGAATTCCATGCCAATGGTAGGATAGAGAGATAAATGATTTGAGTTTTCTATTCAGCAACAGTTGGGCTAGATTTGGACTACATTTCTCCTACTGTTTCTCTTTTTGTGATTAGGAATATCCCTGGGGTTTTGTAAAGCCCTTTCTTCCCCCATAAATGAGTAGGTTTTAATTTCTGTTCTTTTCTGTGCTTTAAGTCTATCACTTCACTATTCTCCTTTTTTCCATTTTTACAATTTATTTTTTAAAATTTAATACCACCATAAATTAGGACCTTTTCTCCCACAGATATGTTGAATACAATGAAACAGTAGCAATAATTTCTAAACAGCCTGGCTGCAATCTTTATAATATTTAGCATTGATATACTTGGATTTGTATGCTCAAAATGCTACAGAAATAACCAAAAAACTGTGCAATTCAAAGAAATGAGCAGTGTTATCTGGATTTTAGAGGTTAGAAAACAGCAAGGGAGAGTGATTTGCTTAATGCCCTGCCATGAGTCACTCTGTGGGCTGCCATATCACTGAGGTGTCAGAGGAGCAGGCTCTAATGTCAGGATAAAATACAGGTGAATGCAAGCAGCTTTTAAAATTATTTTCTCTTTTTTTTTCTCTTTTTTACTAGGGGAACTATAACGAAGCTCTGGAACATTTCAGTCAGGCCTCTGAGGCAGCAAAGGCTTTGAATAATTTGCCCTTGGTGGCTGAAACAGAGAGCTACTGTGGCATTGCCAAGGCTCATCAGCTGATGGTGGCGTTCAACAGCCACGTAGCAGCAGCAGCGGATCCCCTCAGCCTGCAGTGCCTGCTGGCATGGAAGCAAAACAGAAGTGACATGTGCACTGACCCTCTTCCAGCTGGTAAGGCAGTGCTTATGAAACACATTAGTGCTGCATTGTCCTCAACACTTAAGTCATTTTTCTTGTAGAGTTTTATTAAATTATTTCCCGGGTTTAATCCTTGTACGGAATGGAGGTTGGGCTTTACTCCTTAGTGCGCTTGTTTTAGAGGCTGAATTAAACAAGTTGAAGTACAATATAACAGGGAGAAATGGATGGTAGTAGTTGCTCTGGATGGTAACTTACATTTTTTCAGTGCTGTTTGCCAGAGCACCACAGTTACATGTCTTAGTCAAAACATAATTGTTTTAATCTTTAAAGAAAATAATAATAATCTCCATTTGCAATACACTTTACAAGTGCATCCAAAAATAAGATCCCTGTACTAAAATTGAGAAGTAATTTTTGCTTGACATAGTTCTGAATCCAGAAAAACACGCTGCTTTATTTTTGGCATCCTTGTACTTGACATCAGAGAGAAAGGGAAAAAATAAATGCAAGTCTGCTTACTTTACTATGTTTCCTTATCTCAGAAAGAACAGAGGAGAATTTTGTGTGGAGTAGACCTCTTTCTTCATGGGTTAAATTTTCTTTGCTCTTTTTCCCTTGTACAATACATTAATACCAGACAACTGAATTATGCATTATCTCCAAGTACTGATGTACAGTTTACAGTACAGTAAACTGTATTGTACTGAGGAAGGAGGAGGTATGAGTCTACTCTACCTTAAAACTTCCTGCTCTGCATTCCTGTGAAGAGCATGAATCTGGAGTGCAGTGGAAATAAATGACAACTGGGGCAGTCACAATATGGAACTTCAGGGTTACTTTGTTATTCCCTCAATTATCCTATTTCTAAAGACAAAGTTTAAAAAAATTTTTTTTAAAGTTTAAAAATTTCTAAAGACTGCCTGGCTGCTGCTTTCTTGTGAACCTCACCATTTCATAGAAGTGGAAAATTAAGTATAACTTCAGTGGTGAATTTTGTATATAAAATAAGTGGTAATTGAAGAAATTAGCAGTTTAACAGGAGTCAGGATGCCAGAGGCAACACTGGGAGCTACTGAGAATTATGGAACAAGGGCATTCATTTGGAGGCTGAAGAGATAAATTAGATAACATTCTGTTTAAACTTCTAGTGATGGTAACACTTCTTCAATGGCTATACATATCTATATTTGTGATTTGTGTCTCAATAAGTGAACATCTAGCACACTGACAGATTTTGTTGACTGTCAGAGTTATTTGGGTGTATGTCTCCTGTCTAGACCTGTAGTGCAAATGCTGAGACTTCCAACAGAGACAGTCAAAAAAAGAATTAATAAAATAATTTTTTATGCATTTCATATAAGGATCACTAACTGTAGCTGATACAAATAGGAGGCAAACAAAAATCAGNAGAAACAAAAAAAAGCAAAGGCAACAGAAAAAAAAAAAAAAAAAAAAAACCACAGGAACCTCAAAGACATAGAATGAACTTTGTATCTCCAATATGAATTTTAGTTCTTGCACCTAAAGGGGTTTTCTGTTCAACTTTTACACATGCCTTTTTCCAGTCAGTTGTAAAACCTGTTTATATCCTGAAATGATATGTGCCCCTTTAAGCTTGAGAACCCTGCTCCTCTTTAACAGTACTTCAGGGATAAACAGAGGATGATTAGAAAAGCCCTTTATGTCCTGGCAAGCGTGGTACCACAAACAAGTTTTGCCTGCTGAGATTCTCTTCCTTCTGTATTTCTGCCTAGTTTACCCTCTGTTACTGTCAGTATTGCAGTTTTCATTTCAGTACCAGTTCACTCCAGGAACCCTGTGGCTACTGCATATTTAGCAGCTCTTCCAGTTCAATATCATTCTTCTCATTAGTGCTCCAAGCTTACTCTCATGATACCCAGATTACATCCAGGAAAACATAGTGTCACACTGTCAGCACAATCTGTAACATTTCTCATGTTTCATGTGCCAAATCTCTCGTTAGTACTGGCATTACATTTTTAATATCTTTGTCTGGCAAAACATGACCTGGCGCCAATTCAAGATTAGGAGTTGCTGGCTGGCTTTGAGTTTCAGGTACAGCCTTTATTCTACCTTCCAGGAGAATGTCTGTGCATCCTATGATGAACTCATCACTTAGGAAATTCCTGCTGTGATAATAGAGCAGTATTTCTAGCTCTTTCAAACAGCTCAGTGTTGATAATCTACTAGATTTTTCTCAGCCTTTTTGAGGATCGAACAGAGAAAGACAAGATACAATGGTAGTTCTTAATCCACAGGGAAATTTAATGAAAGGGAGAAGAAAGGCAGTAAGTTTTTATTTCTAACTCTTCTGACTGAAGAATTTTTCTGTGTCAAAAAAATAAGAGTAGTTTCTGTATTCTTAGGCAAAAGAAGTACTTAAGCTAGTGGGGGAACAATTACATTTAAATTCAAGTACTGCCATATTACCTTATGTCTTTCAACCAAGACTTATTTTCTAAATCAATCATTTCAATAACCAGGCAGGAAGAACCATTAATTACTCAATTTACCTCAACATTTATTAATAAAATAGATGTTTTGACCAGAGTTGTCGTGGACAAAAGGGATGGGATTGTCAGAAAACAATGTTTAAAAATGCAAAGGAGAATGTGTTTCTATCTGCTGCCTTTGACTCAGTCACCTGACTTCACTTACAGGAGAGTTATTTCTATCATTGTGGAATGCCACTGCAACAACAAATATGGTTTTATTGTTCTTTTTATGTTTAGTAAAATGGATAAAAAACATTATCAGCAGAATCAGTAGGCAAAAAGGATTGTGATAAAATCCTAAAAAGGAGCCTACAGCCTAACATTGTCTGATGAGAAAACATTTCACAGGTCTTTCAATAAATAATCACCTGACTTACTGCCTTCTAGAGGAAAGAAGAATAATTAAAGGTGCTGAAGGCAGGAAATTTTTGAATCAGATTTTGCATGTTGATTACATGAAATGCTGACCAGAAATTGTTTTCTGTGAGTCTGGCAACTCTCAGTCCAGGTTTTTGTGTCTAGCAGGGCTGTGCCTCAGCAAGAGCCCTTGAATGCTTGAAATCATCTCAAAACTTTTAAGAGCAGACTTAAAATGCATTGTTTTCCTCATCCTACAAAGTCTTCAGTTGTTTTCTTGAGCAATAGTATGTGCTTTTGACAACAATTTAGGTTTACATTCCTTGACTTCAGAGAACTTGGCAAAATTGACACAATTTACCATAGATTTCCTGTGTTTATTTTGTTGGAGTTTTTTAATGGTAGCTTTAAATACTGCATATTGTCATCAATTCTGAAGCCTTATGATCAATGGAATTATCAGGTACTATCAACTTCAGCATGATCAGGACTATTTCTAGTATTCCACACCTGAGCAGCCTTCAATATAATTTAAAATGCATGCACCAAGCTAAACCTATAGCTTGGAAAATACAATCCAATGAGCTTTTGTTCTTACTCCCAAAAGTGTAGTCCCTCAATATTCTTTCTCCAGCCTCCTCTCATGGATGTAAGGAATGGCACATTCCATAGTGTGACTGTGTCCTTTTGTGTTGTGTAAAAATTACATTTTTATCCTACTGATTCACATTTTTGAAAGCTCTTTAAGATGTTTTATAGGCATTTTTCTATAAAAGATGTGGCTAGCACAAATTCTAATGATTTGGAAAACAGCAATCTGACCAGGTGCATTTTAGATTGAATGTGTGTGTAACTTTGTCATTCGTTAATAAAAGGATTATCCGTAAAGGATGGGAGAGTCAGAAGTGAGATGTGAGATCAAGGATTATGCTAACAAATTCAGTTAACATTTCTCTAGTGTAACTTACCAGAGCTGTGTAATTTGTTTTGGTAACTGGGCCATTTTGGTAATCATGTCCAACAGCAGAACAGACTATTTCATAATGTGATAAACTGCTTTTTTTACTGTCTCTTTTGTCTAAAGTACACTAATTCCAGGAAAACTTCCAATGCTACCTCCTTCCTCTCAGCAGTCTGTGCACTGTGTGCTCTTCTGGAGATAGGGAGAAACTGAAAGGATTTTAGAGACAGATTTTGGGGTTTCACAGAAAATGCAGCTGAACATGAAGTAAGGGAATTATACACACTATTGTTCATTATATATAGTATGTATATAATTACAGACATTATTGTTCACACTAGTAAATAAGAACTGTGACTTTAAATTATATAAAAGAGGTGTGTGACCAAGTACAGACTCCAAGGCTGTCCCTGTGCCAGAGGCACAAAGGCTCACTTTTTAATAAGCCTGTTTTGAAAGTAGTTCAAATGCTTCAGTTCCTTACTGAAATTCACAGGATCTGCACCTTTTTGTGGGGTTTCTCAAACAGAATCATTTTCTCCCTTCTGGAAAAATACAGTGGCTAAAAATTCTGAAATATATACATTTAGGAAAATTATTAGGAAAACAAAAAGTTGAGAGGTGATTCTGTCTTTTTTTCCTTAAAATTTGGTACACTTGTGCTGCCTCTTCTTTATTCACATCATCTAGCATTCATCACTTTCTAAATTTTATCTTGTCTCACCTTTAGCTTTTAAAAATATCAGTCATTTTTTTATATTAATGCTAGATACACTCTTAAAATATTCTTAACTAAATCTTAATGCAGTCTTAACTAAGTGTTGAAATAGACCATTCTTGTCTTTTGTAGAGATGTTGATGGCATGGAACGGGTGTGTTTTTGAAAATCACCTTATGTGGTTCATATATGTTATATTATTTATTATTAGTTGGGATTTGTTTTTTAAGTATGTGTTAAGTGTGATTAGAGATACGCTGATATTTTTAGCAAGTGAGAGCGATTACTGCTTGGACTACAGAAAGAATTAAGTGTGAAGAGAAGAGCTGAGGGTGACAGGGAGGTTTTTCAGCACATTGTGGTCAGTGGCTGGATGCCCCACATTCTTGGTGAAGAGCCTGAGAACACGGAATAAACATCTGTGTCAGTTTTGCCAGGAGTGCAGTAGCTTGTTCTGTTTTCTGTTGATGCCTGAAATTTGTCTGAAAAGAGGAGAGTGCTGACATTCAGTGTTCTCATGCTTTGTACAAATGCAATATCCAGGGGGTTTTACTGTGATTTCTTTTAAATACTGATGTAAATAATTGGGAATGGCTAGAAAGGATCAGATCTAGGTCAGGTGTGTGGATTGCCTGTACCATATTTAAGAGGAGGATTCATGGAACATTTTCATGTTTAACCACAGTTTAATGTGTTACAAGTTTCTTCATAGTCTTTGCTGAGAGCTGGCAGCTTTTTTATGACTAAGTGGTGTTCTAGGTTCAAAAAATTGCTATCACCCTGACTGTGATTTTGAGTATTCTTGTCATCAATAGTTATATAAAAACATTTTACCCAGAGAAGAATTTGGATCTTATCTAGGCTTTTTGCCATCTGATGTTTCATTTGGAACCATCTAAATCTTGCCACACATTTCCTTTAGACACATCCTGTGCTAAATATTGTTGGCATCCAGCTGTGTTTTCTCAGACAAGCTCCCTAGATCAGCAGAAAATGGTTTCCTAAATAAGGTGAATTGTTCTTTCTTGTGGAAAAAAAAGTTGGAAGTGATGTTCAAACTGCAGTATATTGTCAGACCCTTTAGTGTAGCTTTATGCACTGAACTAGCATAGTTTTGTGCACTGCATTGTCAGTACTTCTACATAAGTGGAGTTCCTTTCCAGTTTTAAAAGTGAAAATTCTCAGGGCAGAAGTTGTGTCCTGCTTGATTTTATAGAATGGTGCAAAAGGAATTGAATCTTTTGCCCAGCCTTGTTAGGCGACTTCTGGAGAAATCCTTGGTTTGAGGCACCTAGAAGTTTTAGGTTTGACTGCAGCATTGATGAAGAGAAGAGTCACAAAATAAAACAGCTGGCAGCAGTTGTGCTCTGGCAGTGCCCTGATGGTGGCAGGGCCAAAGTAGGAACAGCCAGTTGGAAAACTTTTGAAGTGGCCCTAGGGCCTCTCTGCATGCCCATCCTTTCCTCTCCTTTGCTGCATACACGAGCAGAGGTGTATCTAGTGGGTTTATGCTCAGAAAGGAGGATGGATCCTCATAAAGAGCCAGAGATAAGATTTTTGTGGGTTTGTTTAATATTGAGATGGTTGTTGTCATTTAGACTTCGTAAAGAATCTTTTCTTTGGTGCTGTCTGCAAACATGCCAACCAGTCTAGACCTCAGGCCAACGTGAAAACAGCTCTCTGCTGCAAACCCTTCCTTACCCAAAGCTCCCCAACAGTCTTTGGACACAGAAAATCAAAGCCAAGACAAAGAAACTGTGTTCTGTGCATATTTTCTGTAACAGAACCCTTAGGTCATCTCAGCAGTCACAGGCAGTGTATCAAACACCTTCCTTCTCCTGGGTTTCCCAAGCCACCTTTCTTTTCTGCATCCCTGAGAGGTTTCTTCTGAGATCATTTTCCCTGCCTAGATACATCCTTTTATGTTCCTATTAAAGTAACAAATTGCTGTTTTTATTAAGACTCTGTGGTCTGAAGATAGTCAAGATTTAAATAATTTACATTTAGAATAAGCCAATCTATTTTGAAAAGTGAAGTGTTGTACTTCCACAATTTTATGTATTTATGAAACCGTATTTCTTTTGCCCAGAAATCCACCTCTCTTTATTCTTTTCTGTAATCACCAGAGATACTTTGTGATTTTTTGAAACTTTTTGTTTGTTTGTTTCTCTTCATTCCTTGTCTGTTCTCTTGTGTTTTCTTCCTGTTCTTCACTTTTATACTGCAAATTATTCTTTCAATTATTTTGGTCCTACATCTTCATTCCAAATTCCAATTTTATGTATGTTTATGCCAATGTTTAAGGAGTGTAAGTCAGTTACCTCTCTAGCCAATAGCTGGCATCTCAACTTACATTTTCTTAGATATATCTTTTGTGATGGTATTAGAATCAAAAGGAGGGGGTTGAGAGTTTTTTCAGTGTTTTCCTATTGTTTCCACACTGTTCTTTATGCTCTGTGTTTTTATTACATTGGGATCAGAGAGTGAAGTGGAAAGAATCACACTTCCTATTGAGTATCTTGACAAGCTGGTTAATAGAAAATTGTGAAGTATCAAAATGGCCTTTAAATAGATCTTAATCACCTGTGGGAATGGATTGACTAAGTTTAAGTACACAACTGGGTGATTAATTAGCTCAAAGATCCAAACGCATGCTTAAGTAGATGACCATGCCTCCAGGCTCATCCACTTGTTCCTACTAACTCAGTTAAGCATTCAATTTTATCTATAATACAGGATATTCCCATGGAAGGCCTCATACAGGTCTTGCCATAGAGCCAAGTAATTATTCAGTATTTTTCATGGTGTGTCATGCAGATACATCATTTTGAACATGGAGCATGAACATCCTACAATATTGACATTAATAAGTATTCAATTGAGTAGTTGATATGGAGAAGGTGATTTGAAATTGTTCTTATTCAAAGTTTTTTTCATATTTTTTCCGTGTTTGCTACAGTGCTTTAATATAGTTCCTTTTTCTTAAAATTCTGGCATATTTTTAAATTTTGGGGATGGTGAGCTGCTATGGATATTAGTCAAACATAATGTAGCTGGTGTCAGCTCCTGTGGGGAATTAATCTTCCACAGCAATTTTGGAAATGAGAACTGCAAGTGCCCAACACTCCTCCTAAGTAAACCTTATGTTTATTAATCTGCTAATGCCAATGTCTATGAAAGATGGTAATCAAGCCCTGTCTTCCTTGTGAAGGTGGATTTCAGTGTCTGGTATTTATAGGGCACATGAACAGAGAGGTGGAGCTGCCTGGCTGTGTCTGTGCCTCCCAACTGGGCATCTGTTAGCACTGTGCATTTCACTCGCTGCTGATAGAACACTGAAGCTGAAAAAGGGAGGGTGCCTATGCTCTAGAGTGATCTTGCTCAGCTCATGTTTATTGTCATGGAGTTTAGGGACAATAAAGAGAGATGACTCCATGATCCCGAAGGCATAAAGGCATTTATTAATAGAATATCACACTCTTATAGAGAGGATCATGAACCCAAGACCTGATTGGTCTTTAGGAGACTCCTCTTGCACTATTGGTTAAACAGGGAGCAGCTCCTTCTTGTAAACGTCCTGCACAACACCAGGTGCAAGGGATAAGATAATAATTGTTTTAATTTTCTCTAAGTTTCCCAGGCTGAACCTGGGAGAAATTATCTCTGGTCTCAAAGACTGAATTGAGAATCCCCACACATGTTGTGCATGCAAGGAATTCGATGAATAGGAACTTCAGACCATAGCCAGGTGTCAAGGAAAACCAGTTTTTAGGAATCAGGAGAGGAGAGGGATATGTGCTGCACAGTATCCACTGACTTCTTATTCTGGGTGCAGCACTTGCAGCCCTCTGTTTACCTCACACTTCAGGTTCCTGCTGGAAAACGTCACTTCAGGGTGTCATAGAGCCAAGTTCTGTAACTCCAGAACCTTTCAATCGGCCAAACAGTGCCTTGAACCGTGAAATTCTCCAAGAGTGAGCTTGTTCTCACTGGTACCTTTAGCTCAGTTCTGAGAATAGTATTAAATCAAATTAAATTTCATTTTGTTGATATTCATACAAGCATGCGCACTTATGCTGCCGTAAGAAGAGAATTGAGATGAAACATTGACAATTTCAAACATTAAGAAATCAACTCATATACTGAAGGATAACTGGATTTCTGTTCTTGTCATCTCTTATAGACCTTGAAAAGGCTCATGTTCATATAAGTAAAAATAATACTTCAGTTGCTGTATTAAAAGTGTCAGTAATGACTGCAACAAGTTAACTGTGGTTACCAAAAACGGATAGCTCAGGCTAATGACACAGAATTTGATTTAGATACATTTAATTTTGTTTTAGTTCAAAATAAAATATTTCTTTCTCTCACATACTTTGATAAGTTTTTAATGATTGTACTGCAATCCATTAGCCATTTGGAAGATGAGTGTGCATCTGGAGTACATGAACATGTACGTGTGTACCTATAGAGAGAGAAACTGTATGGCAAAGAGAGAATGTTGCATATATGTTAAAAATTGTGGACCAAATACTGCTTTTTTTATGCCCATAAAATCTTACTGTTTTGAGGAGGGTGGCACAACTGTAACTATAAGTAGATTTTGCCCCTTTGAACTGCATTATCAAAAACTTCAAGACAAGCAGAGGTTCAAATAATTGGGGGAGTTGCTAGGTATGATATTTATGCTGGAGAACATAACCTAAATAAGAAGGAGGTTCTGACTGAGGCTATTCTAATAACTGGATTTTAGTATGTTATATTTTGTATTTGTAAAGGATATTTTTGCTGGGAAATGCTGAAAAATATGTTACTTACTAATCATAGTTGTAGTATATTTAAGGAATGATCATGCAACTAAAATGTGGAAGCTGCAGGAGGAGTCCTAATACGTTGTAGGAAAATATGGGGTTAAAGTGGACTATATTTTAAGCAGTGTTCAGTTGACTTGCTGTGTGGGGAGAGACTGAGCAGTCCTGGCTAATGACTTGTAGGTACTGAATCCTCAGGTCTCTCAGGTGGTTTCACTCGACCAGTTTCAGCAGGATGATGAAAAGGTTGAGATAAAATAAACTGACAGTTGCTACTCATCGCAGGCAGCAAGCTGTACCCTGGCAGATGAGACCCTGGGAGCCCTCTTTTTTAAACAAAGGCTTTCACTGCAGTGAGCAATGAACTCCACACAAAAAAGGAAATGGAGAGAGAGATTGGCAGCTGGTGACCGACAGGAGGAGGGAAAGGAGGGAAACTGAGAAACACAGCAATTGTTGGCTAATTAGAAGCCATTCCCACCTACTTAATACCAACCCATTAAGCAGAAAACACTTTTCATCTTACTCTAGCTGTTACACATGACATTATACTCCAATCAATACCCTCCCACTGGCTGCCCCACTGCCCACAAATGAATACATTGCCGTTCAAGAATGCAGTAATTGAGTTGGGGCAGTGAAACTGCAGCTCTCAGTCAAGATCTTCCTCTGAAGATATGAATGTAATGTTTGTTGCTTGGATAAAGAAATCAAATCCCTGTATTGACAGCTGTCAGCATTTGGCAACTGGATGAAGTCAGCAATGGATCCATTTTAACCTTGTATTGAAGTGACAATAAGAGTTTATTTTCAAAGTGGTTTTTTTTCCTCATTTGAATAAGAAATCCAGAGGGTTTGCACCCAGGTGTATAGATTTTTAAGGGCATTTTGAACTCTGTTCTTCAGTTATACATACAAAATGTATAGATACACACATCATTATGTGCATGCAACAATGCATCTCATATTTACAGCTTTAGTTTTTGGCTTTTATTTAGTTTTAGTTTTGCAGGCCACATACACTCAGGCTACTTTTAAATTTCATTTCATTAGGTCTTCCTATGATTTTTAGGCATCACCTTAAAATTTACAATTTGGTCCACAATAGTACCTTGTGCAGTAGATCTAGGCCTTACATTTCAATCATTAGAACCTTGTATTTAAGTTCTGCATTTAGATTCTTGCAACATTTCTCTTTCAAATTAAATCTCTTGTTCCCTGAGCCATCTGGAATTGGTAATACCATGCACAACCTGCAGCTTAAAGTAATATGCTGCAAACTGCAGTATAATTCTTTCTTCATGTCAGTTATGTTACCACAGAATCAAAACAGCAGGACACTTACTCTCCTTGGCTGGACTGAAGACATCAGTGTCAGTCTTTTGGAACTGTTAGAAGGAGGTTCCAGTACAAGACATGACATCTCTCCATCCCTTTCAGTTCCAGAGAGAACTGAATATCAGTTCAGGAACTAAGATTCCTTACAGTGCAAGTTTGAAAGCATTTTTTGGATGCAGATAAATTGCATGCTGTGACATCTGATATTTGCAGAAAGAGGCAGCCATCACTACTGGTGCTATTCATTGTTGTAGTGATTCTGTGGCATTTTCAGCATGGCATTTCTTCAGATGCTGTTTGCTATAGTGCTTCTTACCTGCATAATCGTAGAACATGCTGTTATCTTGCCAGGCTGAGCCTTGAACCCTCAAGTCAGACTTTATGTACATGGAATAACCTCCTGGCTCTCACCATTTAACAGCCTGTCTATATCCAAGTAAGAACAGTGAAAACTGAGTGGAGTCAGTAAGGCTGACACAGCAATAAATGTTTTGCATCTTTTGAAATTGGACGCCAAATAACAACAAACTGCTACTTTATTGCTTCTTTCCAGTTGTATTGTAATATTTTACGCTTATTAGTTAAGTTATCATCGAGTTTAACTCATCTAATTTGCTCCCCAGTATTGTAAAGCACCTCTCAGTCACCTTCTTTGGGCATGCTCCCCAGGCTTCTTTTGCTATATGTTAATGGCACTGTTAAAAAGAGATTTGTCCTCAATAAAATCTGGAAAGGGGAAATATCTTCTGATGGAGAGATTTGGGATCTTCACCACTTGCAAGTGCGAGATGCAAGTGCCTCAGACATAGAAGTTGAATATGATAAGACATGGAGACAGAGGTTTTCTTTACTTAGAGATACTTGGATAGGACAAACCTACATATAGTTTCAATATAGGTATAATCTACTATTTAAAATAATCTAGTTCTAACATTTGTCTCTGTAAACTCTGGGACTTTGGTTCCTTTCAACACAGAATTGTACAAGTTCAGTCTTACTTTGACTAGATGCCAGTTAGAAGGATCAGAGGCAGGCTAGGGAAAAAGCAGAGAGCAGTTGGCAATCTTTGTATTTCTCAGTGCCAAAGCCTGTGGGGTTAATTTGAAGATGCCCAAATCACCTTGGCAGCATCATCTCCAGTCTTTTCCAGAACTGTGGAATTTAATGAGCCAGGACAATAAGCATAGGATTATAGAAAAATAGTAGTGGAAAGGACTTTAGGAAGTCATCTTCTTCAGCCCCTATACAGGAGCAACAATATACAGTATTTTTGTAATTTCCAAGAGAAATTTGTCTTGTCTGTTCTTAGAAAAATCTGGCAATTAATTTTCCACAGCATCCACAAGCAATTTGTTCTAAAGGATAAAATTATGCAGAAAAAAAGGAATAAACCAGGAAGTTTTTCATTTGTGTAAAGTTGTCTGTAATTTAAACTCTGTGTCTATTCTTCAAATTCATCCCTTCCATATAAACTCAGAGACAGGAATTATCTGGCACATACTGGTGTTTAGAATAAAATTTTCTAGTGATTTCTAAAGAGGATGGTTATAAGGATTACTTAGTCTAAGTATAAATTATATATGATGGAATGTAGTTCTTCCTTTTGAGCATGACTGATGGAAGGAGGTAGAGAGCAGATGCAAGGGTCCTGTTTCCCTTTTTGCTTATTTTCCAGTTATAGTGCCCAGTAGGACGAGTCCATATGGCTCAGCTGAGCACAGGAGGTTGGTATCCACTCCAAAAGGGCAGGAAGAACCAGGGCTTCACACCCAAGAAATAAACCAGTGCAGGGGGAAGGGTTGCTACCTTAAATGATCTCCCTAAGTGCTGTGAAGCTTTGTTATTCAAAGTCTCGTACATAATTCAGCACTCTTCTCCTAACACAAGTTTCTGAAGCAGGAAAGCAGCTAGATTTTTCCATTCATTTTACCAAGTTAATCCACTCATACTTCAACTCTTCCTAGAGATGGAACTGATCTTAAATAAAATACTTTAGATCTTCATGATTGAGGATTTTTTTCTATAAACATAAATAGGAGAACTGAACAGACTCTTTATCCATTCTATATTGGATGTTTTGATACTTCAAAAACCCAGACTGATTTTTCTCTAGTTTCAGAGTTCACTATTTCAATCTATATCCTCAAAAAATTAACTTACAGTACTACTGTGTGCCTTCACAACTTTGGATTCTCATAAAGCTGTACCAAGTCCTGTTTGCCAGTCTTCTGCAATGAAAAATCAAAATATTTACAAGCCAGATAGCTCGCCTTTTGAGCCCTTGTCAAATGCTTTTATTCCCTTTTCATTAGTTCTTTTTTCCCCATTCCGTAGCAACTTAATTAAGAGTTTGGGGTTTTTTCTCATCTTGGAATCTATTTTAAAACTATCTGCCATAGCTTCCTTGCTCCAGTTTCTCAACTCACATTAATTTCTAAATGTTGCTCCTTTTTTTATCCTAACTAAGATCTAACAATAGCTGCCTTCATTAGTAAAAGTTTCCTCCAGAGACACTTCAACCTAGGTTAGAAGCTGGCAAGGCTCTTGTTTGCTTAGGATTCATTCATGGAAAAGAAAATCTGAGGCTGTGTTTGTCTTTTGCAGAAGTTATAACTAAGGGAAGAGAGTACAAAAAGCATCAATCTTCAACTAGATCAAATGATCAATAAAACCCACTCAAATTGCATCCAGCAAACATTCTGCTCAAGGAGACTCTGCTTCAGAAAAATGACTTCATCATAGCTGAACAGAAAGTGTATCCTGTGGAAATAGTTATGGCCAGGCAGTGAGCTGATCTTCCATACATTCTTTCACTCCATGTGAAATAGAGGTGTGTTTGATTTTCTTCTACCAATTTCAGTTGTCTCACTGTGCTCTGAAATCTCCAGATTGATTAATGGAGCTTCTCTGGAGAAAAAGGATGTTTCTCTCCCCTACTTACACGTACACTGTGCACTGCAGAGGCACACACAGGTTTGGTTGTTATATTGTGTTTGGGGATGTGTGCTCTTAATGGAAAAAAAGAAGAAAATTGTCAGACTTAAAATGAAATATGTTCTCCATCATTGATTTCCATAAACTTCAGTTTCTTGTTCAAGTTTTCATAACCATTGAGTCTCCAATGCCTTTCTATCTGTAAACATTTTCAAGTGTTTGTCTCTGAGGATGCATGTGTGGGACCTGCTCATGTCTGACACAAACAGTCTCAGTTAAAGGGAAAACGTTTTTTTCCCCGACCTTGTGAGCACTGTGTACACAGAACTTTGTGGTGTAGATATTAAGGAGGCTGTTGCATTTCATTTTACTAGACTGAGGTTTCCTATGTGCCTGAGAATCTCAGTTTCCATGGATAAAGCAAGGGCTTAAGAGCTTTTGAAGTAATCATTACTTAGAAGAGTGAAGGATTGTGCTCTTACAGCATCTCTTACCTTGTTTTCCTGGAAACAGATTAAAAAAGTTTTCCTCCATCTATGTTGTTTTAATTGTGATTCTGACATGTATGCAGCTGATAAGCTTGGTTGCTGCAGGAGTTAGCTGAAATGTTATATTTTATTTAATATTTTAAATAATAGTTTTGATTTTAAAGGGGATTATTCCCAGACACCCTCCCCCGTAAATTTTTTTTTTTTTTTTCCTTTTATTAATCCTAGCTCTTCATAGATCTTTCCTTATTCCAAACTTGTCTCCACTGGCTGATTTTGGTGGAATGCTCTAGCCTGTACCTCCTGACTCATGAAATATATATAACACACCACGTCTCTGTATGGTGTAACTCCAGTGTGCGCTTCTCTGTATTGGCACAGTGTGAGACAGAAGTGAGCAACACTCCCTGTTGCAAAGTCACTCTTTATCCTCATTTTCCTGCCATATGAGCAGCACTGTAAGCAGAAATACTTGATACTACAAAGCGTGTTCCTTAAATCAGTTTTAACTGAAACTGCAGCCACTAATGGTAATTTTTTATGTATTGCATGTCACTACAAGGAAACTGAGTGTGTTTTTGAACCTTCAACAGCAATCTCTCTGTAAATGGGAGATTCTTTTCAATTTAACCTTAAGGTAATTCAGAATTTCATGGCTTTATTATGCTCACTAGGGGGATAATTGCTGTTATCATTTAACTGCATTTACACACAAATTCCTGACACAAGCTCAGTCTTGTTTACATCAATGCAGTTATATACACGAGGAATTGCAAACTTTTACCTAAAAATTTGGTCTGTCTTGATGACCAGAGGAAACCATGAAACAATTTAAGATGTACTTAAAACCAATCCATGGTATTCTTTTGAAAATTCACAGTTTTTATTAATCATTATGAAAAATAAGATCTTTAATAGAAAACTGTTTCTTAATGAACAGAGTTCTGTGTTGGAGAGCAAAGTGTAAGAGATTTAACACGACAGTATTGTTCTGAGGGGAATTTTGGTGCTTTAGGTCAACTCTTGAAGTAATTTATATAGGAAAAATAGCTTAATACTGTTCTTGCCCCTAATTAAATGAAATTGGTATTCTTTCACACAGGTGCTTGATTTAGCAGGATGTGAAATATGAGAAAAGAAGCAATAATTTCATTGTAAGCTGAAGAAAAAGGTCCACAAGCCATGAGCCTTTACAAGTAGCTTTGTCTTACTTAAATGACATTTACAGAACAGTTAATTTCCATTCAGCAGTGCCTCTCCATCATTTAATTGGAAATATTCTATACTAAGAAATTGTCTTTAAGTAAGAACCACAGATTATTGCTTTCAGCTCTGGGGTTCCTCCGCACAGGGAAGGTATGGACCTGTTGGAGGAAGTCCAGAGGATGGTCACAAACATGACCAGAGGGCTGGAGCACTTCTCCTGAGGAAGGGCTGAGAGAACTGGGTTTGTTCAGCCTGGAAAAGAGAAGGCTCCTGGGAGACCTCATTGCAGTTTTTCAGCACTTGAAGGGAACCTCTAAGGAGGGCAGGGACAAAGTGTTCAGCAGGACCTGCTCTGATGAGTGGCAATGGTTTTAAATGGAAATAGCCTAGATTTAGACTGGATATAATAAGAAGGTTTTTACAATAAAAGTGGTGAAACTCTGGGACAGGTTGCCCAGAGAGGTAGTGGATGCCCCATCCCTGGAAACATCCAAGGTCAGGCTGGATGGACCTCTGAGCAACTTGATCTGGTTGAAGAAGTCCCTGCTCATTGGACTGGATGACCTTTAAAGGTCCCTTCCAGCCCAAACCATTGTGTGACTCTCTTGATTATTGAATTTAGTACGTACACCCTTTTCCACGAAACTGGAGGACCGTGTCTTTTAACTGCACTTCACTTCCTCTACGTTTCCTTGAAGTTGTGATGAGCTTCATGATGGAGTCCAGCCTGACCCTTTTACTGTAGGCAGGAGTAAAAAAAAAATCTCATTCTTCCATTAATTTCCACCCCTCCACAGTCCTGAACAGCAATGCAGGGTGCACTCACAAAAGGGCACTCCTTCCCTTCTAGCATTTTACGTCGAGACACCAACGCAAAGCTGGTATTTTTAACACCCTCTGATGACTGCCTGTGGTCATTTTGTTCGCAAGAGGTGACGCGGGGCCGAGAGAGCCCCCGGGTGCGGGCATGGGAGCGCGGGTGGCGTGCGCGGGGCCGGGGGCTGTGCTTAGCCTCTAGAGGGTGCGCTTTGATCCCTCTTGATCACACAACAATTTGCTGTGACAAAAGCGACGAGCGGGTGAGCGCAGCCACTTATGCACGAGCAGCAGCATCACCCAGCAGCACACACTGCCGAGGCGAGGCTCCCAGCTTATGTAATAAACCATTCCAGCTTGTGCGTGCCCGGCAGAGATGGAGCCTGCCTCTTTTTTTGTCACTGAATGGGGCGTTAGATATTCAATCAGCATTCAGATTTATGCTTCAGATGCTCGTGAAAGAGGATGCTCTCCTTGGCGGTGCCTGTCAGCGGTAAAGCTTGCACGTAGGTTTTTGTATTTTTGGAGGTTTTTTCTGAAAATATTAACACAAGCATCCTACCACATAAACAGATCTGAGGGGATCTGAAGAGTTAAGAGATTTGCAACATAAGGTTTTATTTTACCCTTTGACTTCCTCATAAATCTTTTTTTTTTTTTTTTTTTTGCTTTAATGTGAAAGGTGTCTTCAGGAACATAGCTTATCATCTTCCTGTGATGTATGTGAGCTTTAAAATGTAGTCTAAATTTGCTGGGAGAAAATCATATTCAGGATCCAGTAATATAGTTGGATTCAAGACAGAATAAAAGGCTTCTATTGCTACGTTTGATTCAAAACAATGGCTTAATTGGCCAGGAAAATGTAGTTATCAAATGATAAAGATATGAAGTCAAGGGCAAGATATGCCTGAAAACAAGCTTTTTCCTGCCTAAAATTAGGCAAAGTTAATAGGTTAAATTTTGTTTATTGAATAAGGGAACCCAAAGTTGATTGATATAGTAATTTCAGTGTTTGCTATGGCAAATATTTAGCTCATTATCAGTTTTAATAGCATTTTGCAGAACAAGCCTTTTCTTGACATGCAGAAAGTACTATTAAATTTCCCTGCATAGATACATTGTTATGACATGCAATAACTACTTGAATATAAAGGGGATTAATAATTTAAAAGGTGTTAACAAATTAGGGCCATCATTAAAAATAGACTTTGAACCATTTTGTAGAAAAATCAGATTGAGGTAATGCTCTGCTCTTATGATAAAGAATTACAGCATTAATTCTGCAAAGTGAACTTATTGCTCCTATTCGTCTCCAAAACCCTGGAGCATTAAAAGACAGGAAGAATGAAATGATCACTGCATTTTTTCAGACACAACAGCTCTAATATTTCCATCACAGTTTCACAGCTCAGCTTGCATGGTTGTGCTGGAGGAAAAACCCATAAACATCATGCTTCCCTTTGTTTTGTTTTTGCTGGTCTTATGGAATTGGGTCGAATTTTTTTCAGACAGTTTATATTAATATACTGAGAATTTTGCTTGTACAGCATCTGTGCAGAGTATAAAGCAAACATTTCTTCTGTATAGAAGCTGTTCTTTTCTTGGTTTTTAAATGTAATTCCCATGTTCCTTTTGCATTTTGTTTTTCCTTTCTTGCAACAATTGATGACCAGAGGCATTTCAAGGTTGAATTCTTGTTGCTTTGCAAATTATTAATTTGTTTTCTTTCCAACTTGAGATAAACAGAAGTAAGATCACTTTTGAAGCCTTTTCTTCATTGTTTCAAATTGCATCTATGAAACATGCAGAAAAATGAACTGATTTTTTTTTTGTGCAAGTGTATTAGGAAATACATTTGTGATTCTTACTCATGTGAGTAATCCCTGCCCATATAGTTTCACTGCAGTGAGGGTCAGGTGTGGACCCTTATTTTATAAATAGCTCAGTCAAAAGATTTAAATAAGATTTAAAAGGCTAACCTTTAATTAGTGCTCATTTGCTTGTTGTTTACTTTCAGATGCAGGTTGGAGAAGAAAAAAAAGAATTATGGGATTTAAGTAATAAATTTCACATTTGAAGGACAGAGATACCAGGAGTTCTTAGGCCCCCAAAGGAAGCAAAACATTTGTTCTCCTCCTCCCTCTTATTCTCACTTGCCATGGCAGTCATCTCCCCTCATAATATTTCCCTCTCATTCCCCTTCCTGAGTTTTCCCTCCCCTTCCCGTTGCACTTTCTGAGACCACAGAACCCAGATGGTGCCCTCACTGGTGCCAGACCCTGGGGGAACTGCTTCTGTTACACCCACCTCTCTCTCAGTAGCTGTACTAAGAAGCATGCCAAAAGTCCAGTGCTGAGATATGTTTAATTTTGATATTATTTCCTTTCCAGTGAATTTGTTTGTCAGCACCAATTTTTATCCTTAAGCTCAAGTCTCCACTATTGGCAGTGGTGCAACATCGAGTTGAAATAAAACAATGAGTTTCTAGACATCTGGTTGTGATTTTAGCAGAGTCAGATGTTGTTAAAGCACCAATCAATAGATGGTTAAAGCATTGTTTATATAGCACCTCTATTCCTGCCGATACTGAAAAATTCATAACATCAGGACATTTTCAGGCGGACGTGTGTGTTTTGGTGCATTCAAGAAGTACATCTCCTTTTATATACCAATATAACAGTGTTTGGGGTTTTTTAATTACACAAAATGAAGAAATGGATGGAGAAAGTAGATATGTGGCAGAGGAGAAAAGATTCGTGTTCTGATAAAATGTAAAATAGAAGTAGCTGTGGTAGAGATACAGTTAACAAGAGCCATCAATGATAACAAACTATTAGCACTTTATTAGCCAGTGGAAATTCAAGGACAGTGTTAATCTGCTCTATGATAGAGAGGAGAAACTCTTAATAGATGACCTATGGAAGGCCAGTGTGCTTTAATGCTTTTTTGGCTTTAGTCTTCACTGAAAAGGTCAGCTGGGATCATGTGGCAAACAGAGTTTATGTGTGCTATAAGAAAAAAAAAATCAGCAAGATCCTAGGCTAGAACAGGGGAAAGTAGGCTAGAGAGTACTTAGAGGAGATAGATCTTCAAATCAGATGGGCTGCAGAAACTTGGTCCTACAACCCTTAAAACACTGGCTGGAACAATCTCGAGGTCATTAGCCATTTGTGAAAACTGATGGAGTTCAAGTCAGGTTCCAGAGTAGTGGAAAAAGACAAACCTGATGCCTGTTTTTAGAAAGCGGAAAAGGAGGAGCCACTATGGAGTCTCAGATAGATCAACTTAAGATCCAGTCTTGGAAAAATACCAGAACCTACAACCAGATGTTTAATAGATATCTAGAAGGAAAAAAGGAAATCTGCAACAGCCAAAATGGGTTTGCTAATGCTAATTGTGTCAAGCCAAAGTAATTACCAAGCAACAGGACTTCCAGGTAAAAAGTTAAAATAAGGAGAATATATATTGTATAATCTGTCTGGAGCTTTTGATATAGTGTTATATGCAACATTTATAAGCAAGAAAGGAAGCCTGAACTGCATGAATGTACTATCAAGTGGGTGAATAATGATAATTAAAAAATCCTCTGACAAATAAAATCTATCTGTGGCTGTTGTTAGAAATGGAAAACTGTTTAGCTTGCTATTCTACAAGGATCTGAGTCTGTACTAGGTTGTATTTCCATTCCTAATCTGGACACTGGAATAGTAAATATGCTTTACCTTGGAAGAGAACACAAACTAGGGAAGGAACATAAACATTCTGTTCATGGTGGTGCAATTCTAAAGGATCTTGGCAAATTGAGATACACATGTAATGTTTTCAACCTTATGTGTGTGTTTGTGTGAGTACAGATAATCAGGAGTAATCAAAGGCAGAATTACAAAAAAGGAGCAAGTAGCAGTTCTGTAGAGGGTGTGAAAAAATCAGGACTAGCAGTAAATCATATTCTGAACCTGAATGAACAGTGTTAAGCTGTTGTGAAATCTGCAGACATCTTCCTGGGGTATTAAATGATGAGTCCTCAAGTAATCCTTCTGCTCTGCTCAACACAAGTAAGGTCTCAGCTTAGTATCGTAGCAGTGCTGGGTTTTTGCTTTATGGAGTATGCAGAACAGCTGGAGAAGGTGCAGGAAGGATTAAAAGGAGCTAAAAATCCTGACCGAAAGAAAATATTGATTTAATGGTAGATTTGAGCTTCTGTGTCTATAGGAGAGACTCAGGGAAGAACAAAATCGCAGGTCTGAACTATGCAGAATTTGAAGAGGGGCATAAAATAAATAATGATCATTTTTCTTTGTCCATGATAGGTTGAACTAAAAGTAGCGGACTGAAAAATTGCGGTTAATGGAAGGATACTTCTGATTAGGCACTAGGAAAAACTTTACAACATTGTAGGAACTTTTTTTCAGTGGTTTATGGGTTGTCATTATGATGAGGGTGATTTATATATGTATTTGACATTCATATCAGAATACAGGCAGCAGCATTCCCAACATGCTGTAATTTTGGATTTAAGCCTGTGAAATGCCCATGACAGGATCTCATGGCCTAGAAAAGAGAAAAAGGAATGATTTTCTGTGAACAAAAAAACTGCATTTTATTTGGCAATAATGACTCATTTGCTAAAAAACGGTGGGTAATAAATTTCATTTCTGTGTGTCTCAGTTTGCCCATCTGTGAAGTCAGCTTTAAGATGTTGATATTTTTTGTAAAGCAGCTTTCCAAAATACTTCTTGGCTTAAGGATATTGAAAGATATTCCTTGCCTACCCCAGTTCATCCCCCTCATCCTTTCCTTTCTGGAAGTTCTCCAGCTCTTTCATCTCCTCTTTATCCATGCTCTTCTCCTCTGCAGAAACTGTTCCAAAGCTACCAAAGCATCAAATTTTTCCATCCCATTGATCCTGCAGTTTTGACTCTTCCTTCCTTCCATTTCCTGTTTCTTCTCTCTGTGGCTAAAGTAACAAACCAGCCTTTTTCACCTCCACTTTCCAGTCCAGGACCATTTCACCTCTTCCCATTACTGGAGTCTTAGAACCTCTGGTAAGTAGCATTCAAAGATGACCACATGCTGCAAGTGAAATGCCTGTTTCCCCGCTAGCTAGAGTCAGCTAAGAGATCCATTTTCTCATTCAACATTTTGTGTGCGCTCACAAGATTGTTTCTCTTGCTGCCAAGTCTTCAGATACAGTATGGTGTTAATTAAATTTTATTTTTCAATTTAAAAATGTTTCCATGTATACTCAAGGTTAGCCATAGGTAGCTAACAAGCAAGATGATTTTGACAGAAATTCTATTGGGTGTATAGTGTTTTCTTCCTCTACTCAATATTAAGGAATCTGTAACCCAAGAAAGGGCTTTTCAAGGGAAACTAAGCAAATAGAATATTGGGGCATGGGGTGTATATTGTAACATATTAAATATTTGAGTATTTTTCCATGTCTTTTGGCCTCTAGAAATTAAACATATTTATAGATTTGAAATTCAGACAACTATTTGAAAAATGGATCGTGTGCAATGCCTTATGGTTAAACTGTAGCTATAATTTCAGCAGTTTCCTGCAAGCATTTAAATTATTTGCTTACATTTTGGAGGAAGAAGAGAAAGAGAAAAGGGCTACAGATTGATGGAAGTTTTTTCAGAGTCTGACTTAATAAATGTAACAATCAAATATGAGGATTTTTGGAAAGAGAGATAAGCGACGCTAGCCTGAAGGCTGAACTTAATGTCAAAGAGGGTGTTCATGCAAAGCAAAACAGTGTATCTAGTAAACTAGAGAAATATCATCTTTGGAGGAAAAAATCTCTAAAGATTTTATGCCACTTCTAACAGGCAACAACAAAAAAGCCCTAGCTGTACCTCAGGATATGATCAGTCTTTTTTGAACTGGATTTGTTCAGTGCTTTTTTGTTCTTCGGTGCTGTCTGCAAGCATTCCCTGTCTCAGTCGTAAGGCTCAGAGTTTGGCAGTTTTGTTTCTTTGTTATATTTTCATCATGTGAGATAAAAAGTCATGGATGAGTGATGTAATGGAAACAAATGTTACCTGTGTCTGAGCATGAGAAAAAAGCCCTCAGTTGCACTGAATCCATGCTCTTATTCTTTCATAAAATTGTTTGAAATTTTTTGAAAATGATAGGTGATTTTTTTTCCTTCTCTGCTTAGCCAGACTGCCTCTGTACCAGAAGGGGAGTTGAGTAACCACCTTAGGAAAAGCATTTCTCAGGATAGCTGAGGTTGAGACTGTTGTAGGCATGATCTGTTCAGACTCTGTAGGAGGGGATGAAGGCTGCATCACTCTCGAGTAGCCCCTGGAGGTTAGCTCAGAGCAGCAGTACAGCTTTGGAGGGAGCTGTCAGCCCTCTGGGCTACAGGGATGTGCTCTTTTTAATAAGTACATTGCACAAGACAGTGCCTATGAGGTAAAGGGCATTAAAGGGCGTTTTTTCACAGGAAAGTCTTTTTTAAAATAATGATTAATAAGTCCAAAGCTGCACAGTTAATTTGTGAAAAATGCAGTATGTTCAAAATACCAAGCAGTCCTAGATGTTTTACATGTGAATAGAGCCTAAATAAAGTACATTCTACAGAGGGGAAATTTGGTTCATCCCTTGTTCAGAGATTTGAATTTAAGCTCTATTTGTTTTCACCAGGTGTGAAGAAGGGGATTAGTAATATGAAGATCGTTTAATTCTATAGTGTCTCTTCAGGTAAACAATATTTAATTTGATTAGTCAGCATATTCATTTTTGTGGTGGAGGAATTGGGAGAACTCCTTGTTTAAAAATAGGGAATACTAATAGGTATGCATTTGTTAGATATCACAATTTCATGTATCTTCCAATCAATTGCTTTTCAGAATGTGGGGTGCAGCAGATTTTGAGGGTACTTTATGTAATTTATACTTTCATTTGGTTTTTTTAGTACGTGGTTATGGCAAACACTTCATATATATCACATTTTTTTCAAGTTTAGCTACTTCATTTAGTTACTGAAAGGTTAGTCTCTTTTCTTGGACACATATTAGGTAAACACATCAAAAAGTTGCTCAAAAATTAAAATGGAGCATTTTATTATCAACACATTGAGCAAAACTCACATGTTCACGACCAGCAATTGAGTGAGCTAAATCAGACAATACTTTAAATATGAAATGACGTGACAAAGAGTCCCTTGGATTTTCTTTTACATATTTTTCATTAATATAAAATCTTGAAGTCTGGTGTTCTTAGACATGATTCCCTGACTTGCTCACTGAATTTGGACAGTCGTAATCAAAACATCACTGATGAACTGGTCTAAAATGAAACTGCAAGTTTTTTATTTCCGAAGAAATGCATGTCTGCCAGAAATGAAGGATGAGGTTCTGGTTGTCCTAGAGTTATTATGAGTGGGAG
Source organism: Leptocoma aspasia (assembly GCA_013399835.1). Classification (NCBI taxonomy): domain Eukaryota; kingdom Metazoa; phylum Chordata; class Aves; order Passeriformes; family Nectariniidae; genus Leptocoma; species Leptocoma aspasia. Next base: position 247,062 of record VXAX01000175.1, on the reverse strand, counting down.
ATTATACGGACATATATGGTAGTGATGAACAGAGATCAGAGAGACCGGAACATCAAGGGGAAGGAGAAATGGGAATTAAGAGATCAAAGACTGTAGAGGAACTGGAGGGAGAGTTGGCTTTGTCTTCACTGCCAAAAAAAGGTGTGTTTTTTCTGTGAAAAAACTAACAGTAGCTGTAGTTATTTTGCTGTGGAAGACAACAAAAGCCTTGTAGTTTTTACTGTGATTTGGCTGAACAAGTTCAACTGCAGAAGTGAACTGTAACACCTCTGTCCTTTGTATCCATTTTACTTAACAGTAAGGTAATTTTTAATGAATGAACAGGGAAAAAATTACTGTGTCTTTGCTTTATTTCATTGAAAACTATTCAGAGAGGAAAAGCATAATAACAAAGAGCAGCCTAAATTGGACAAAAGTCTGCTTTTCATAGTAGGCAACATTTGTCACCACAAGAAGGACTCAGACTACCAGAAAAGCACATGGAGAGTAATATCTGGAGAGGATAAGGCACTGAGGGTGTGCACTGAGACAGGAATTTATTTCACTCCATGCCACTGATTTGCTTTGCAAATGTTGACTCACCTTTTCTCTCTGATGCATCTTTTTCTCTTTTTTCTTAAATAATCACAGAAAAGCACAGCTATTCATTAATCCATCTCTTACTCTTTCATTATTCAAGGAAACAGCTCACTGAAACCTAAGGTCATATCTCTTTAATACTGGCTATTTATATACTACTGCCGTAGCCAGTGTTTATATAATACTGGCTAAGGCAGTGAAAACCATACCTAAATATTTAAAGCAGTTTGAGATGTTGATTACCCATAAGTCTCAATGGAAATATACATTTTATTTATAAGAAGCCTAGGGAGAGAAGGAAGTGTGTGTGATTTTTGGAAGTTTTGAAAGTGTATGTTAAAAAATTGTCTGACCAAAATGATCCAGGTAGCATTGATTCTGATTCTGAACAGCAGTATTATTCCAGGACCATTCTTTATTATCTTGCACTTCTTGGATTTCAGTCAGAGATGTGGAATTAAATGCTTAAATGGAGCAATCTAGTTTTAAAGACACTTTCCATAAATTATAGCTTTTCATATACTTTCTCATATAAAATTAATTGAGACTTTTAGGAAACTTGTCTACAATTTCCTCCACCTCCTCAATAGCAGACAAGACTTTGACAGAAAGCTTTGTATAAAGAAGAATCTGTGAGATTCTATAAAGAAGAAGCTGTGAGAGCACAGCTATGCTGGGTCACATCCTAAGCTTCCTTTATCACAAAAGTTTCTGTGGAAGGAATTTGCACAATAAGAATATTTTTATGACAGTAAATCCACCAGAAGTAGAATTTATCATGCTTGAGTTATGTTGGAAGCAGTTGTTTTAGTTTGGGGAAGTATTTTAGCTCTGTTAAATTTTCATCTACAAATGTGTACTGGAAGGCAACGTATCTACCACCAGAGAATATAGTGTATAATTCTCATTTTTATACCTGAAAATGATTAAGATAAAAATACCCTTATCCCTAATGTTAAAAAGCAATAGTAATACAGCTTAGCTGTAATAACTTTGTGTTCTGTTCTTCAGAATAGACCTCCAAGTAGCATCCTCTTGAATTCACAGCAAAATAGTAAGTTTTTTAACAGAGTAAATTTTCCTCTAGGATTATGTGCTTATGTCTACTGCCTACCTTATCGAGGGACTTGATTCTTTGTTTAGTATAAGTAGCATTGGGATCACAATAAAAGAGAAGGCTGGTCTCCTTTGCTGACTGCAGACAAGATTGCCTTAAGAGACATTGAGACCAGTAGAGAAAAAAGAAATTACACTGATCCAATAGATATACTGCTGAGAGGTTTCTATTATATTCTTACCTCAGACATTGTACCACCATTAAATTCACACTTTCAGGCCCTGGGAATCAGGTCAGCATGACAGAGAAGTTTGGCTAAAATGAATCTGCTATATTAGTTTTTGTGAAAATGATTAAGCTCCGCAGGTTCAAGATCAGGACTATTTTTCAAGCAGTCATTGTTTCAAAGCTAGGCAAATAAACCCTGATAGAAAAGAGAAAAATCATAGGGAGTCAGACCAAGATGAAATTGAGTATCAGAGTAAACAAACTACCTGCATACATGATCTCGAGTAGGAAAACAACACAGAGTCATTCATTTGGCACAGTTAAAAATCAGCTGGCAGGCAATTTTTTTAAAGTATTTTAAGTAGACTGCCCATCAAATAAGCATAATTATAATCAAAATTCTTACAACGTTCTCAAAATTCCTAAAGGCAATCAGCTCCACTCAAATTAGTAACTTGGATAAATCACCATTAATTAGCTAATATAAGCCAGCAGGTGGTTTTGAGCCCAGAGAGATTCCCTGGTTATTTAAATTATGTATACTATACTACACCAAAGATAAAATAAGTAAAAGGGGAACAACAGGCACAAGTCCGCTAAAAAATCAACAACAACAACAAAAACACTCTGTAGAGAGGATGCCTAGCTAAGGTCTTCTCCAACTCCTACACCCTACCCAAAGCAATACAAGATGTCTTTGACCCTCAGCTCAGATAGTGTCATCCAGGAATGTTCTGTATGGTTCCTATTTCAGCTCTGAAATATATGCAGGAAACAAAATCTGCAGTGGAAGCTCGCTTGAAAAGGTTAATTCTGAAGAATTTGTGATTACTAGGACAGAGAGAGCAGTGACTCTGTTTCACAGAAATGCACCACTGAAGTCACAGGGATAGCCTTGTCACACACATGCATCCCAAAAACAGTGGAAGACTTTTTTTGTGAGCTTTGTAGTCATTTCCTATGAATAAATAAAATTACATAATTTTAAAAGATTGATATCTAAGTCTTCTGTGACCAATGCTGTTGTGGTCAGTTGTGGACAATAACTGTTAGGAACAGAACTAAACGCTTTCATATTAGTATGTCAGAAGAAAATCAGGGGTTTTTTTTAAATACTGGTACCAATAGTGTCATGAAATCCAGAGATTCTTTGAAAAATCTGACTCAAACCTTCCTACGAAACTATTGTCTTTCAATAACTCCTACTTGCACGGTGTGTTATCCTAAAAATCTCAGGGATTGCCATAAAATTCTGTCATGATTTACTGCCATGCTTATGCTTGGTGGTCATCCAAGCATGGATGTCTTTGATAGGCAAAATCGAGGCTCAACTGTATTTTAGAGTCTCTGATTGAAGAAAATGACATTGTGTAGGAAGGAACAGCAAGATCAATCCAGATATTTGTATTTTTCCCACTGAAAGTCTGGACAGTGATGCAGTAACAATACTTTAAAGGATTAAAACCCCTGCCAGGTTTTACTGAATGATCTACAGATCTGGTAGTAATATTCAATCCCAGAACGTGCTCTGGGATCGCCTGTGCCTTTCACATCAATCAGCTCAATATAATGTCCTGTTTACAAAGAACTGAGATTGTGTATCACATTGTATTCCTGCCTCTGTGTCTGGCAGATACTCTGGGTTACTGATATATTCTTCAGCCTGGGTGATGTATTTTGATGAACTTCTTTTCATACAGTTATTTATGCAGGTTTCTGGTCTATCCCACTTTTTTTTCAATGTAAACGATAAATGTATTATAAACCTGTTATCCAATAACTGTTTAGCATTTTCATTCAAACACAAGTTTCAGTACATTGAGTCTGTTCAATATGACAAAGAATAGCAGAGGAAGAAGGTATTTTTTGCCATATTACAATCCAAATCCTAAAGGTATAATTTTTCTAAGCAGAGAAAACATGAGGCCTGTACCTACCTAAGTCCTTCCCACCTCAGCAATAAACACATAGGAATTGGGCTTATTCCCACATCAGTGGGGAGTCAAGGCAGTTCCTGAGTTACTTGAAAAAGCCTTAAGACATGTTAGCAAAGTATGTAAAAATGGTAACAACCATAGCTAATTGTGTAGGTAAAATTAATTCCATGTGTACGCAAAAGTAATATCACCAGTTTTAAAAAAATGTGTCTTGCATTGTGTTTTAAACTACCTTAAAAATTCTGGTTTTCTGGGCACAGTATAGAAGTATACAGCTGTTCAGGGAAAAAAAACCCCACAGACTTGTTGTTCAACACATGCAACACTGCCCTTTGATACCTTTTTTTGGACTTCGTAATAACGCTGTAACTACCACTGTTCCCAAATATTTTATTTATAAAAACTGTCCTCCCACAGGGCGGCTGCAGATGATCTGCAAGCTGAAAACCAGCCTGCAAACTCCTCTCGCTCTAGGAAATGGTGCTCCTGTTTGTAAATATCAGTGCTTGCCTTGGGATTCTTAACAACTGGAGTGCTCCCCATTTCAGCACAAGATCCAGCTCTTGGGTAAAGAGTGGAGGTGACAGTTTAGCATCCAGTCTTTCCATGGCAATGCTGATATGTTCTGTTGCTGAAACCATAGAAAAACAGTCTGAATGCCTTTACATTAGCAGGAAGAATTGGTGTTACTCTCACAAGAAAAAATAGTCATCTGATATCTTGGAAGGATCAGCACTCACAAACCATCATTTGTTAGTAGCTCTTGAATCAAAGTCAAATGGGTGTTAATGTTCAGAAAATGTCAAGTTTGATAGAATGAGTTTTAGTCACCAAAAAGATGAAATTGAGAGACTGATTAAAACCCCTGGTAGTGTTTAGCAGAGGTCATTTAAGTCTTGTTTCCTACACGGAGCAATTGGAAGAGTTTCTCTGTGGGTTTTTTATGCTAACCCTTCTCTAATCTCCATGATTAAAGATCATGCTTTTCTAATACTAACATGATATATGGAAAAAAGACTGTAGTAAACTGAATCAAAGGCCTGTTTAGCCTGTTGTCTGTCCAGCAGTGCTTAATAGATTAGGGAAAAATATAAAACTAGGAAATATGGAAGGAAGACCTCTGTGTGGTATTCTCTCCATATCTTCAGCAACAAGCCAGGGACTTCTTGAAGAAGTTGAATCCCATTATATTTAATAGGCTTTCCTGTATTTGTCCATGAACTTATCCAGTGCATTTCTGTTAGATAACTGGCAACCAAGGCACCCCATTGAATTTGGCAGCTAAAGTGCAGCTTCCTTGGATCTGCCCTTAGCTTGTTGTTTTGCAGCTTCAGTTGTTACCCCTCAACTTTTGCTCTGTAAGAAAGGAAGTTATAATTTCTCACTATTTTTCTTCGTGGCACTCATGAAAATAGATACATGTCTTATGTCCTGCTATCAGTCATCTTTCTATCAAGCTGAAGCTTCCAATCTCCCTGTGCATAAAAGACATTTTACATACGTGCATCAATTTGCATTTATCAACACTGAATTTTATCTGATGCTTTATTGCCCAGTCATAAACTCTTCTTGAAGTTCTTTGAAGTTTTGATTTTGATCACCCAGTATAATTTTTTTGTCAGCAGTAGGTTCTGTCACACTGCTGTTCACTAACATTTTGAGTTGTTGGGTTTTTTTAAATGTCTACAGTACAAATTCTGCCTTAGATCCCTGTCAAATTCACTACTAATGTTTCTTCATAATGAAAATCAATCCATCTATTCTTATCTTTATTTTCTGCTTTTAACTAGTTGTTAATCCAGGGACGATATCTGGAGCATTCTGGGAATCTAATCAACCAGGTAATAGTCATCCAGATCTCTTGTATTCCTCAAAAGAAAATAACCTCAGGAGACCTCTACAGAAGTGATCTTGATTTCTTTTCTTCATTATAACATTTTAATTTACTTATCTATCATTATATCCTTTATTAGAGTTGTAGCTAATTTGCCTGGCATGAAAGTCAGATTTTTACTGTCTCTCCTCCCATGGCACATTCTTGGTTTTAATTAATGTCTTGTTTAGCACTTCATGTCACTCTTGAACTGAGGCTGATTTAAGCAATACCTTTGTACATGTCCTTTAAACCTCTTGAGCAAATACTACTTTCTTGCCTGATTGATTTCTCAGCTTGTTCTAATCCTACTCTAACAGTGTTTTGGTTTGAGACTGTTCCTCTCTTATCTAGAAAATAAAAATGTTGATCTCTGCTGCAGGTCTTCCTTAGTGACCGTCCCAAGAATACATTTCACCTTTCTGCTGTTGTCTTTTATTCCTTGAGGTCTTGTTCAACTTTTTTGTGTGTGTGTTTATTTTTCTGGGGAAAAAAAAAGAAATATGTAATTGTGCTTTTTTCCCACTATTTCATTGTTAAGGACACAGGTAGAAATAGGAAAAGAATGCAATCTGTGGAGATGTGGTACTTGATATCAGTGCTCTGTTATTTTTGTGTGGTCATCATAAGATAAACCACTGGGTTAAGTTGTACTTTTATGCCTATACCCTGAAAACTTCCAGCTGTTGTATTTTAGAAAATTCTCTCTGATATCTTGGCACCATGAAAGTTCACATTGGAGTTCAGTTTAAAGCCAGGCAGTCATCAGGTGTTCATAGGTGCAGTGAAGGGGTCGAGTTGATGTTCTGGGGTTTTGCAGAGAGCACCTTTGGTGTCAGTGGCAGGATGAGCAGGATACAGAGCAATTGCAAAACAGCTGCATCCTCCTGGGCTATCCAGGGGAATTTCTGACAGGCATGTCAACCTACAGAGGCCCTGATTCTGCTTTTAATTGAGCTATATATTAGAGAGATCTGTACCTTCCTTCTTGCATTTGCAAAGTTCAGGGGAAGCTTCCCCACTAATCAGTGTCTGAATACAACATCATGTGGTTACTAAACTTTTAGTCACTTACTGGTTTTCCCTGTATTGTCTTGTTCATTCATTTTTTGGAAAAAAAGAATCTGTATTGTTAATGACTGTTTCCACTCTTTTTTCCCCTCATCATCTTTTCACATTCTTGCTGTCTTCAGGGTTTTCTTTCATCTTTTCCCTGCAATGCTTTCCTGATAGGGACTTCAGCACTGGTTAAATGATCAGAGATGAAGTTTGATTTGCTAGCAAAGTGCCATTATTTGAATTTAGAGATAACATCCTAATTGAAATGGAAGTGGAAAAAGAGGCTTATTCAAGGATATTGCTTTAACTTGTCTGCAGAATCAGGCAAATACATTACATACATGCATTAGATGTTGGAAGAACATTCCAGGCTCTTTGGGGAAACAAATTGAGAGAATAGTTCAGTGAAAGTGTCCTGGAAGGCTTTGGTACTTGAGAGAAAGGGAGAGACAGAAACAGTTTGAAATGCATATATGTGGTGAAACAGTAGAAAGCATCAGCACTCAAAGAAGGAAGGAGTTGTATCTTCTGAAAGTTTTACCTGGTAGCCCAAAAAGTAGGGTCAGGGATTCAAAAGAAACAAAAAAATTCAGTTTGTGATCCTTTGTGCTCATTTTTTGCCTGGTCTTCAGTTTTTACAGGAGTCCTGAAAGGTTCTAGGCTTGCTGGCTTGTTTTGGAAATTTCAGAAAATGCAATGTGTGTTCTGTGGTATCTTGTGCAAGCTTTTCAAATTCAGCTTCAAAGCTGGCATATTACATTTTTGCCAAGTCATATTTTCTCACAAGTGTATGATGTATGCTTGAATTAAGATGTCATGATTTATTTAAATGTCTGCAAAAAAAATTACAAAAAATTCATCTCCTTTTTCCAACAGCTTAACTTTTAACCCTTTATTTCAGGACCCTTAGTGTCCTAAGACTGCTGTTTTTTCTATTTACTTTCTGTATATAGTGAAGACCTAGATTTATAAAAAAATACATAAAAGTACATAGGTATAAATGTAAACTTTGATTGACATTATACCCCCTGTGGTTAATAAAGAGACTTGGGAAGTTTTACAAAGTCAGGATTTAGTCCAGACATGAAGCGGTAGTTTGGCTTATATTATGTTTACACTTACTTTTGGTGAATAGGTATGTCCTTAGAAAATATATTATATACAAAATCATTAATTAGCATTGTCTCACTGAATTTGGTTGTCCATTAACAGATCCAGAACTCTTCAAAATAAATCTCTCATTTCATAATTTAAATTTCTCTACTAAAGCTACTTTTAAGATGCCAGTAGCTGTTGTCTGAGATTAAACTTCAAATGAAGCTATAAAAAAATACTTTGTTTTGTTAAAGCATTACTTAAGAGCTCCTGGGGAACTGAGTTATGACTATTTCTATCTGTGACATGTTGTTCCTAGAAAATCAGAAAACAAATTTCATACTTAACTTGCCTTTTCATTGTTAGTTGTGAAGCTACTTTGCCATTACAAATAATAATTTGAATGTAAATATATAAAGGAAATGTATTTGATATGTCTATACTTTTGGTATAGGTGAACTTAGCTATCTCTAAACTAACAGTGTCCTAGAAGACAGAGTGATTCCTCTTTCTAAATGCCATCGTCTACCAACTCTTGAAAGAAAAGAACAAATAATGGATACAAGATTGAGATCTTTAGTGCCAGCAAAAAAGTAGAAGAGAATATTCCTTTTTTTGAAGTGCTTCTCGCCTCTGCACTCAGGAAGGAGTAAAACCATACAGAACTAAATACTCATCACAATGGTCTGATTAGTTTGCATATGGATAAGGTGCACGAATTAATACTTAGATTTGGATTAGTATTTGAAAACTAATCTGAAAGTTATTTTATTAGCATATTAAACAATTATATTAACAAATAACACTACTGGTAAACAAATATGCAGTTTAAAGTTTAGTTTAAAGTTCTTACCCAGAAGTAGAACGCACAAAAACTAACACTGACTTCTCTCTTCTTTCAAGTAAACAAACTTGCACATAGGTTCAAAATGTTTAATTTAATTACTATTAAAATTGAAGTCAATGACTAGAAAGGGAATCTAGAGCAAACGTGCACTGCAGCTTACCTAAAGGAAGAAATAGTGGGCCAGTGAAAGCAACCTATAGAGAATGGGAAATAACAGGCGTGTGCTGGCATATTAGGAATGTCTCTTCATAGATGTGCAAGTTTTATTTCACATTGTTCTCACCCTTCTCCATAAGAATGACTGATAGCTTCACTTTGTGATTTCCCAGCTTTTAAGAGTCTATTTTTATTTATTTTTTATGACCAACTTTGCACTTGTTAAATGTAATTTTTGCTTTATGTAACATAGAAAAAAGCACATCTGCAGTATGCTGTCCCATGAATTAACAAGAATGACTGGACATAAGACAAGAAATCCTTTAAAAACATATTTTCACATTAAATATCTGGGCTAGCTCAGTAGAGGAGGTCTTATGGGGTCATTTTTGATGCAGTGCAAGTAAACCATTTCTGCTCTTCTGAAATAGTTTCCTTCAGGTTTATATTGAGCTTGTGTAACGGCACATTACATAAATAAGGGCTTAGTTTGTACATTAGTCTTTTACATCTTGGATTCTTACTAAATCCTTGTTTTTACTAACTTGATGCTTAAGAGATATTGATTTCTGCTACGCATGCCTGTGGTGTTTATTTTGATATATCTGGGATTAAAAACTAAATTAACACGCATAATCAGTTTTCTTAGAATCAAAAAGGGTGCTTTGGTACCTTTGGTTACATTCTTCTGAAGAAAAAGGAGAGCAGAAGAGATGTGATAAAAAAGGGATCAATTTATTCAATCACTGGGTATAAAAACATTAGCCCTGGGAAAGACCCTTCCTCTAAGAGCTTTAGCTGCCCAGTCTCACTTGTGTAGCACAAAATAATTTGCATTTTTAGAGAAAATTCACGTCTTCTGTGAGCTCTAGTGAAACATGAATAAATTGCTTTCTTTTCCTCTTTTTCTGATTTTATAAAGCTGAATCCATTAGGGGCTGAGTCAAACTGTAATGAAAGAAAGGCAACAACTGAGATGATGGAAACCCTGGATTAGATTTCTTAGTAGTCCAAACCCAGCTGTCATGGCCTACGTGTCAAGTTAGTGCTCTTTGGGGAGGCCTGGCAGTACATGTGAATATTTTTTTTAACTGCTGTGTTACAACAGGTCTCTAAAGCAGCTAGGAATTAAACAGAGATGCTGAGATTAAGAATTAAATAGAGCTACAGGAAACAGTCCACCAGGGAGATTTGCAATGGGGCAAGTAAACCTTCCCAGGGCTCTTACCCACTGCCATGCCTAGCAGGCTCACCTGTGACCTGGAGACTCTGAAACCTCCAAGTGGGGCTGTCTTATTCCAATTTATAGCAATGAATTTTGTCTGTTACACCTTGTGAGCTTTGCTATGAGGTAGGACTGTGGTTTGATCAGAACATACAGATCCCAGCATGAATTTTCAGCCAGTTACTGTTTTTATTAGGCAGACCTGGTGTCAAAGTACCAAACATTCATCTGAGTACAGACTGATGTTAAATTATCAAATTACTGGTACCCATAGTCTTCTACATAGTGCTTGGAATTTATCCAGCTTCCAAAGAGACTCTCGCATCCTCCCATGAAGGGGCATGATGGTGCAGTCAAGGGGTCCCCTGGTCCGTAATAGGTTCAGACACCTGAAATCATCTCAGGTTTCCTCAGATTTCCTCAGTTGTGGGAACAGTTTATTTAAAAAAAAAATCCCAATCAGACTTGCGCCCTGGGGAAAAATTCCTTCCTTATTTCTCAGCTGGTGGCTTTGCATGATTTCTCTCATCTTAGGGAAGCATTTCAAACCAGCAGCAGCTGGTATCTGCCTGCACTTCCACTGGTGCCTTTGTGAGGGACAGAACTGAGCAGCAACACCTAAATAACCCTGTTTCCTTTTTTCCCTTTGCACTGTGGTTGTGGAAAGGATCCAAAAGAAGCCAGGTCACCTGGCTGCTCTCCTTCCCTTGCACCTAGAAGTCCATGCCTCCCCTCAGCTCCGTTAAGTGTCTGCTACACTGGGAGTATCTGCTGGTGACACTCATCACTGTGGTCAAGGAGTGGAATGGGAGGGTGACATTTTTTACTTCATGAAGACATTTTGCTTTCCTGCTGCATGCTTCTAATCTCTGCTGTTCCTTGAGCAAAACAGTGTGACTGGTATGGCATAATTCAAAGTTAATTTAAAATTTCTGAAGTCAAATGTTTTCTAAACAGATCTGGTTTTAAGCAATTTGGCAAAGCTGACATAACCATGCTAACTTCAGTGAACCTGCATTGGCTGCATCAGTTGAGAGTTGGGCCCAGACTAGCCAGAGCATTTATTTTTAAATTCTAGCTTCTGCTGGCTTTTTCTTAAAAGTCTCTGTAGTTCTATAACTTTCTAAAGTAGCTCACAAGGCTTGTGCTACTGCTAATAGAACAGAAAATCCATTTCCATTTTTCAGTGTAATCTTTTTTTCATGTGAATCTATTTCTCATCAAAAGAAGCGAGTGACTGGTGTGAAAGCTGAAGCTCTCTACTTATCTGTAAAGACAAGTATTGGTCTTTCAAGTTGTCACACATTGTCTGGGAGAGCATGGCCATAAATTCAATAACCAGGGAGAAACTAAACACCCTGTGTTGCTGTGGCCAGCAAAAGCATTGTTCCCAATACCTGGTGAAGAGAATTAGGTCTGATTTCTGATTCTATGTTCTCAATCTGTTGGTAAAGTCAGCAACAAAAGCTGAGACAGAGAAGATTCTCCCAAGTGCCCATAGGAGAGGTATGTCCCATAGCACACCAGTGTCAGCACATGTCACTGCAAGGACCCTGCATAAACCAGGAGCTTTATGTCCAACAGCTATTTTTGTTGGTTATTTTTAAAAGATAAGTAAGAGCACTTTGCTTCAGTCTTAGAGCGGAGCAATATTCTCCCCAGACAAGCTCAGTGCCAAGAAAATTGATATTTCCATAAGGGCTTCCATACCTTCTTTTTAAAGGTATGGAATCATCTTCCAGACACTTCCCTACATCTCCTCAGCCAGAGAGGATGCTCTCATGCCTGAGGTGCCTTAGAAGATGTAAAGCTAAAGTCAGGTAAGGAGAAAAAAACTTCCATGGCATTCCTTTTTTTTTTTTTTTTTTTTTTTTTTTTCGGAAGAATTT
>VXAX01000175.1:214518-235089 GCA_013399835.1 Leptocoma aspasia | reverse complement strand
GCAGTAAAGGAAAAAAAAACTCCCTTGGTTTTCTTTTTTTTTTTTTTTTTTTTTTTTTGTAGCAGAAGCATTGCTGCAATTTCTCTGCTTCACTGGCTTCTGCTTCTGTACCCAGTTGATACCTTTGGCTAAGCTCTTGGAAGACAGTTTCCCAGCCAAAAAAGCCTTCATTATAGAGCCCTCAGATGACAAACAGTTTGCAAGCCACCAGGCAGAGTCATCACTGGAGATGCTGAAAGTCTCAGCCATGAAAAAGTGCTCTTACAAATGTAATTATAGAAGAGCAGGTAAACTTTTAGAGGCCAGAAAACAGCAGAGTCAAACCCGAATATAAAGAATGAGAGCTGCAGAACAAGAAACTCTCAACAAAATTACACAGGATGCTCATGTCAAAATAGAGGGATAAAGCAAAAAGAACTAAAATCAGAGATATTTTGAGTCAGAGCAGTCTGATACTCTATTTGAATCTCAGTATGATGGTGGCATACAGTTAAGCAAGAGGATGTGTTTAGGTAATCTGTGTTTCCCAGCTTTCCTCCCCTGGGACACCTTTAAGGAACCTGAATTTCAGAGAAAGGGGTGCTAATCACCCTATAACAGTCAGGTTCTCTGAAGACACATCAAGCTTCATATTCAGAAGTAAATATTACACACTGCCAGTGAGCAGCTCCTCTGCTCAGTGTTTTGCTCAGTGGGTAGAAGATGGTGTTCACAAAAGGCAGGTATGGACTGTCCTGCTATGCTGTCTTGCAGGTTTTAATTGTGCCTTTATACCAAGTACTTAACAGACAAAATGCACTATGTCTTAGTAAAGGAGAAAGGATGAGGTTTTATGTGTAGTCATACACAAAAGTTGCACAGTAAACGCAAAAAGTAGATTCTCCAGCAGAGTATTTAAATTTACAGTACAAGGACTGTAGTGAATTGGGAGAAGACAGCAAGAATTTTTCAGTGTAGTGGCTTTGTTATGAATTGGTGTCAGAACTGTCACTGTGCCTGAAATCTGTGTTTTCACAGCTACTGTACTTTATTTATTTACTGAGCACCCAATATTTTGCTTTTTTTAAATTGAAGTAGCCATGATAATTCTGCACACAATTTAGGAATAAATATCCTGCTTCTGTTATGATCAATGTTATCAGAAGCATCAGCCCACTTATTGCTTCTTTGCCCTTTGCAATGAGTGTAGATTTCATTCATAGCTCTAAAGATGTGTGTTAAAACTTTGATGTGTATATCATTGAGATAGACACATTTCTGTAAAAGTCTATAGGAATGCCTGTAAAAGTGGATGTTCTTTGAGACAATAAACTGCCACTTCTGTGAGCAAGGTAAGGGTTTCCTTTCATATGGATTTCGGAATAGAATGCAGGCTCAGTCTTTAGTGATAGGCAAAGATAGAAGTAATAGAAGTGTTTTTATACTCCTTGTGTGTTCTCTCCTCACCAGCTCCTCAGGGTAGCCAAGAGCAAGCTTAGCTTCTACCACAAGAGTCAGCAGACACCCTTTGCTCAGAAGTTTGCTTTCTCAGCAGGTCCCCCCTGTCTTTAGGAAACAGCAAGTAGGTTGCAGTTGTGATCATTCTGCATCTGGATGTGGGCTGAAGGAAAATAAATCCTTCTCTAGGCCATTTGGGAATTCTACTTTGCACTGTGGAAACTTTGATTAACCAGCTGGGCAGATGCTCACCTGCTTTGTGCTGCTGGAAAACTTTGCTTTTGACTGAGAATATTTCAAGACACTGAATGGCAAATACAAAGTAGAGCCAGAGACAAGATGCTGAAATTTTTGGCTAATAGTTTGGATTTAATTTGCAGAATTTGTTGACAGTAAAGGTAAAACTATAAGCTAAAAACTGGCAGCAATTTTGTTTAGGTTTCTTCATGTTTGAAGCGACCTTCTTGATGATTGTTTTCCAAAGCTGATTTTTCTGTGTCGCCAATATTTGTGTAGAATTTTTGTGATCTCTAACTTCCAGATACACAAAAGACACAGTGTCATATTTTGGCCTTGAGAAAAATCCCTGGTCTTCTATCTACAGTCAACAATTTGGCCTGACAGAGCTGTTATTTAAAATTGATATTCAACAAATGGTTTGTGCAAAAGATGTCACAGGTGGGTGTGTAACAATGCACAGAACTGAAAAATGTAAGATCAAGAGAGATTTCCATTGTTGTACAAATGTCTGGAACATGCCCTAACTATGTAAGAGAGGAAGGTTAATTTGTCTGAGAACTGTTGAATATGAGTAAGTAAACAATGGAAGTTACTAGTCAGGGAAAAATTCATATTCCTGCTAGGTTTTCTCACCCAAACCAGAAAATCCTTGAACTTTCCTTATAGTGCCCTTATAGTCTGAGTAGGCTTATAACATAAATTCTGCTTCTTATTCATAAATTTGCCCATCTGTGAAGCCTTTATTCAGAGAAACCTACCTGCTCAAGTGCTTGCTGTAGTTCATTAAAAGCTCCCATTTGTACTCATAAAGACTCATTCATTGCCCTGAATAATATATTTGGTGTACTGCAAGAGAACCAGCTCTTGCTTTTACTATCTAAATTAAACAACTTTGTCTAATAAAAGAAGCACTGTCTCACTTCCACTAGGCCATAAGCCCTAAGGGTCTTGTATTTGTGTGTTTATTATTTATTTATTTTTGCCAAATTGTCCTTCAAGGATCTGAAACCTGAGAGAACCAAGCCACTTTAATTGTTTCTTTCTCTGCCTGCCTAGAAAGACAGAGGCAAGCACGGGCACAACTGTACTGAAGCAAATACTCATCCATAAATTCAGTCTAAAATGCAATTGGATGGTCTTCTGTCTTTTTCTCGGTCCCACCTTCTAACCTTCCTCATCTTGAGAGTCCATCTCTGTTATGGGTGGCTTTTCCAAATGCCCATGATTAATAACTGCTGTGATTCATTAGCCTGTGTTGTTGGCATTGTTTCCCCAATGGGAACATTTGCTATCTAGGGAGAGTCCATGATTGCTCTGCCTGTTCTGTTCTGGAACAGAAAGATGCTTTCAATCTAATGTGCTGTCCATGTTTTAGCATAAAATAATATTAAGGCATCCACATAATGGAACCATCTGAAGATCCATTTTATTAAGCACTGGAAGAAAATGTGTGTATGTTTGCATGTGCAAGGGGAGCATAATCAGCAACCCTATTTCACCAGAAACATCGTTTTGTGTCAAGGGTTTCGTGTAAAGACACAGCTATTTTGAGGTGTAGTTCTTTGCCTGTGAGCATGAAGAAATACTCCAAGCCAATATCTTACCTGGTGCAATTAGCTTACTCAAATTATATACAGCCTATTTGAAGAAGGAAAAATAGGAAACAGAGGTAGGTTTATTGTACTTATTCCATTTTGCAGGTATTTATTTTAAATGCAATCTGCCTTCAAGTACAGAGCTGTACTGCTCTTAAAAGATTGCTGCTTCAAGTTACTCCACATACCTTAACATAGCATGGACCCTTTTTACATTATACGATCAACTTTTTGACAGTGCAGGGCCAGCACAGCTAATGGAATAATAGCCTGCAGGGTCCAGCTAAATGATATACGAATATAATCAACCTTTGTGATGACTATTCAAAAGTAATCCCTTTAGCTTTCAACTGCAACATATATTTCAACCAGGCAAAGCCATATGAAGAAAATCTCTGCAGACTCCACTGATACAATATGGCCTTCATATCCCCACAGTGTGTTTGCTGCTCACAGTGAGTTTTAAATTTAAGGTAATGGCTACTGTATATTCATGTGAGCATAGAACAATACCTTTGATTTGTTGGAGAAATGTTACATTAGCTACCAAGGGCCCTATTCAGTAAACTTTGACACAACCCTTATATATGGTTTACTGCTTATTCTAAATGGAATATGCCTGATAGAAATGCTTTGCATGCCCAAATTGTACAAATTCATTAATCTTTATATTAATAAAACCTCCAAGTACAACTGCCTCCATTCCAAGTGAACCCAGTCAGGATACATGGTTAAACAGGTAGGCCCAACATGCTTTTAAAAGGCATTGCATCAATTTTCATTTATCAAGACAGAAAAATACGTAGGAAGATCATCTACAAGTATGGGATAAGCATGTTGTTGGCAGTCATATTACTTTCTGCTCTATCTCTATTCCTACACCATTACATCATTCTTCAGATTATATAACTCAAAGCAGCTGCATGACCTTTAAAAATGCAAGTAAATTTTAAAGTACAGTGGTGGGTTCTATCTCATCAGCTGTGTATCACCAACATGGTAATACATAGAGATAGTCTTGCTTTCCCTCCCTTTTGTGGCTAAAAAATGCAGTATTAGCTAGTGGTGGATCTGAATACATTATTCTGTTAATAACTTTCAATAGGTGTAATGAAAATGCTTTGTTGCCTTATATTACTACTTTTGTAGGTACACTATAGTCAGAGTTCAGTCTCATTAGCAGGAGTTGCAAATAGGGCCATGTGAGAACACAACAGCATGTTACCATATCTTGTTTGAGGTGATGTGGTGGAGGATTCTGCTTAAGCAGGTGAGCTATAGTGGAGGAGTAGGAGAGGCTATGGGCTTTCCCTCTATTTGTTTGCCATGGCACTTCTTGAGCCCACAGAAAACTACTGCATCCTCAGCATCCTGCAGCAGGGAGTTCCAGTGATGAGGTGGCAGTGGACAAAGAAGCTTTGTATCCAAGCCTACCACCTCCCACTTTCAGTAGACCCTACCTCATTTTTTTTATTTGGAAAACACTGTGAAATAGGGTTTCTGGGTCACCTCGTGCATGCTACACTCACTTTTGTCATCTCCTCAAAAAATTTTCTTTTTTTTTTTCCACACTAGTTTCAGCTCCCTGAAACAATAGTCCTCTTATGACTTCATCACTTCATGGAGCTTTCAGTGGAATTCTTGTTTAATAAAGTCCAACAGTCTTTGAATAATGCAAACCTTGGATTTGAATGCTTTCCCATCACATGGGCATTCAGTCTCAGGTGTTGTCTGTTTCATTTTCTTCATAACTTTTTGAGAGAATGGTGCCTAAAATTCCTGTCCTCTCTGGAGTTAGTTGCAGCTTCAGTCTTTGTGGGTGTGGCCTTCTTTCTTTTGTATGGCTTTTCACTAATCTTATAATGTAAAGGACTTGCAGCCCTGCATTGTTTTCTCCCAAAAACATCATGAAATAATGAGATTTTTAGAAGTGTAGCGTTCTGTACAGAAACAGAAGGAACAGAGATGCCAATTCTAGCTGCACTGAAAATCCAACCAGACAATTTTAATTACATTTTATCAACAGCAGTGGTAATCTGTCAGGGACATCCTATTATGATTAATTATATTTACATTCTATTAATACATATTAATGTTATCTCCACATTTTGCACAATAAGATGGAAGGAGAATGCTTGATGGTGTGATCTGTGGTGGTATATATGTATTATCATTATGAATATGAGATGCTTTTATTGTTTCCAAATAGCATAGGCTAAACAAATGCCAAGAAAATATTTACGGCTCAGTATTCCATCAGTTATCCTTGAAATGCTTAATATGTGCTGGGAGGGCAGAGCTGTTAATCAGCCAATAATAGTTTGGTGTCCAAGTGTGAAGGCAAAAGGCCAAAAGGTGCACAAGAAAAGCAATTTCTGCTGTAACTCCCCATCTGTCATGTGCACATCCCCACCGTCTCTTCACGTGTCAGTGTCTGTAGCTGCCAGAGACACGCTTTTCTGTGTGTTTGCCTGGAAATACAGATGCTGCTGTACCCAGCCACATTTGGGGCTTGAGTCACCCACTTTGCACCACTTTTCCACCAAAGTGTATCCACTGGAAAGAGCACTAACACTGCACTGGTATGAAGCTGCGGTGGGACAGCGCAGTTCTGACCCCTGTGAGCACTTCTGGACTACCTGGGCCTCTGGGCTGCTTGCCACTGGCTGGGCTTCTAAACCAAACCAAACCGTGCAGGTTTTATTAGATTTTTTTCATTTAAGACTTGATCTGCTAGGAAAGGAATTTCCATTCATTTACTTTAGGCCTGGTTTCAGAATGGGTCACCTGGAAGAACTACGTTGTTAAATACAGAGTAAACCATTAACACACACACTGCCCTCATACAAAATGTGACTCCATATGGAAATGCTAATTCTCAGATATTCTTCATAGATTTATTTATCCCGTTCTTACTTGCACACAACTATGGATAAAGTCCTAGTTAGCAACTATACTTAATAAAAGCCTGTGAAATGACAAAACATAAATTTGATTGAGTCTTGACTGGTCCAGTAGTTTTAATCTCTTCCAGACATTGCACCAGCAGAGACACTGCTTCGAACATTATTTTTAACCCCCACCAGAACTGGATGATTTACTTTGGTCACGAGTTAAATTATGATACCAAACAAACACTGTTGGTGTTGCTATGACTGAAAGCTAAAGTCCAGTTTTAGGCATCACAGTACAAAGAGGTAGTGACAAATTGAGGGGGATCCAGTTAAGGAAACATGAGTTCCTTTCAAATATTTTTTCCTTAGCCTCCAAAAGAGAAGATTAGAGAAATGAAAATAGTCTCTCAAGCTGTAAGGAGTTATTCTGAAAGAGGGCTGTTCCATTGCTCTTCACGTCTGCAAAATGTAGAACAAGAGAAAAACCAGTTTAATTTGCAATAAATATTTATCTTAAGTATTAGGGAAGAAACCGAGCAATAAGGCTGTGAAGCACTGAAACAGAGAGATTAGGGATGTTGTGAAACAGCCTTCATCAGAACCTTGGAGAATAGATGTCAGGGATGGACTAGATATATATATGTGTGCTTTCTTCATTTGAGGAGGTGAAGCAGATCAGTAGTTCCCAAAATAAGGAACAATGCCCCAGGGATGTTGTAGGTGGAACAAGGCAGAGGGAGGTGTGTTCCTGCAGAGTCCCTGGGAACAGAGCAGAAAGTGCAGCCAGGAGGTGGGAGTTTGGTGTGGAAACGGAGTGAGGACCAAGTGACACTGCATCACTGGAGCAAATTAACTCTGTGGCTGTCAAGAACTGCAGAGTCAAGCCATGGCCTCCCAGCCACCTGTTCCCTATATCACATCCCATGAGGAAGACTCCACTGAGAGGTGGCAGACTTCTCTTGCTTCCTGCACTGCTCAATTCCTCTCCTGCATGGTGTTCCTCCTGCCTGCCCTCTTTCAGTGCTGTCTTGGCCATCGTCTTCTCCCAACTCCGTCTCCCTTGTTGGCCCCCCAGCTGGTCCCACCCAGACCTGTCCTGCTGCACAGGAGTGCAAGAAATGAGAGCAGAAAGCCCTGTCAGTTCTGTATTTCTAGAATTATGTCTTATGTGACTCACCTCTGTGGTTTTTAGATTTCCTTTTCTTGTGGCTTTTTACCATAGGCCATGTTTTTCAATTGAACCATTTAGGCCTTTTAACCATTAAAAGTGTTGTAAGTCTAAAACACTTATGCACTTTTTTTTTGATTAACAGAATCTGGTAAAGAAACAAGTGCCTCAAAGCCTCTGTGAGCCTCTGTCCAAGATACCAGTTCTAGATCTTCCTGGTACAGTATTTGCTCTTAATCTTCAGACTTTATACCAATCTGCTGATTTTTTACAAAATGTCATTGCTGTCAATACTTAACCTGATTTTGACAGGCAATTACACATCATGTCTGTATTACTATGTCTAAATAATTATATTTTTCCTGCTCAGAAATGAATGAATTCACACTTCCCTCAGTTTTTTACACATATTCCCAGTTTTAGAATTTAATTGCCTTTGATCGTGTAATTACTTTTAATTTACAGAAATAAGCCTTTGAGACAGAAACAAATCTGATTAATTAGATGCCAACCCCAAATATAAAACATATATATATATCAATGTATATGCATAAACTTCTGACATTTTAATATTTTTTCTATTTCCTGTTTTTTTTATTCTAGAGGATGCTCTCTTGACAGAGAAGCTGATGTATAATGATTACAGGAAGATCCTTGAAGAGTGGTGCATCAAAGTAGGAATTTTAGCAAGGGTTTTGTTATTAAAATGCTATTATCAAAAAAGCATCTGTTGTTTAAATAAATTTTAAAAAATACAAAGAGTAGTAGAATAGAAAGTTTCTACTTTGTGCCCCCATTTCTTAATGTCTTCCAAAGTGTCAAGATCCTCCTGTTAAGATATTAAACACGAATGGGAATCCAAGATGCTCAGTGCCTTTTAAGATCAGGCTCCAAATGTGTCGGGAGAGTTTTCTTTAAATCCCAGATTGTGGTCCCTTTCAGAAAAACTTATTCATAGAGCTACCAGTGATTTTAGCATGTGTGTAATGGTTGGGGTTCAGCTGCAGCTGAAATAGAATAGATCCAGCCTGGGTGGCACACTGTGGTGCAGTCTTGATCCAATCTATATCACAGGTTGGACTCAAAACACAACCTGGTTTGTTTAAAATCCATCTGGATGCAATCCAGTGCCATGTGCTGTGGGATAACCCTGCTGGCAGGTGGGACCAGACGTGGTCCCTCCCAGTCTGACCCATTTTGTGACTCTGCCCTTCACACCATCAGGCAAACTAAAATTCTGCTTAGGTTCTTTCTGGTAGATAATCTGAAGCACCAACTTTGGAGTCTGTGTAAAAATTTGTGTCCCATTTTGAGCTGATGAAACTCCTAACAGTGTGTTCCCTACTATGGTCTTCACAGTCTTCAGAGGACTCAGAGTCCTCAGAGCCTGCTGCCATCGCTGTTGGCATTAGAAAGAGTTACAGGACAGAAGATGGAAGTTATCCCTTTGCAAAATACACATAAAGACAGGATTTGGACCTTTCAATTTTATTTAGGAAAATTGATTATTCATAATTTCACATATTAAAAAAACCCTTCTTTTAAACTAAACAAACAAAGCTTTGTCACTCCCAATAGCTGACCATTCCTTTCTTTAAATGGGGGTTTCCAGACTCAGAGTTTGTAGTGAGGTCCATTAGACCTATAATCAGGTTTTATGATGGTGTTTGAGCAAGCATTAGCTTTTGCCGTAACAATAACTCAATTCACAGTTTTCTTCAGGATTGTAATCAGAGTATTTGGTTTACATGTGACAATAGGTTTTCTCCCTACTAAAGAATAGTAAAAATTTATCATTAACCAGCTCTTATTAGACTATTTCTGATCCAAAATGCTGTATACATGCAATTTAAATACAAATAGCTCAATAATTTTATTCTTTTGTTTATAGGTCTTTATTGTCTGAACACCATGCTTATTATAACAATGTTAATTTAGAAGGCTTTAGCAAGGCTGAAAAGTTGTGTAGAAATATTCCCACGTGCAGTTATGCACACACATAAGCAACAAATCTTTTTGCTGAGTGTTAAAATGAAGTAAACATTTTATGGAAACCAGAAAGAGAAACAGGACTACGAATTAAATATAAACATCTGTATTGTTTACCCCTTAAGTTTTCCCCTTATGTTTTAATAGTATTGATATGAAATAAGAAAAACATTCTAAAACCAGCACAATTTTGCAAATATCTTAAAATCCTGTTAACCTACAAGCTCTTCTGATCTTTGTAAGTATAGTATGACTGCTAATTTTAGATATTTAGAATTTCTTTTATCAAAATATTGTCGAAAGAAATGATACAATTGAATTTGGCCTTTGTAGTAAAAAATAAGTTCATAAAATAACATAAACTACACCAATATTCTAGAAAAGACAATTATCAATTTATCAAGGTCGAGTTTATAAATTCTTAATGGCTTTTAACCCCATGTACATTTCTGCAGGAACTAAACATTCTGTTTATGTGTCTCAAAAGTTATTGTGTAGTTATGCTAAATAGCATCCATGGTTATCACTATTTTTGCCAATCTGTACTCATTACTACATGATAACTCTGGTATGCTTGTGAAAAATGGTCATGAATAAATCCCCTAGAGCATTAACTCTCCCAAACTTTTTTAACACTTTTTCATCATGCAGCTTTTAATAAAAAGAAGGGGAAATTTATCATTCTATAGCAATGTGAGTTCTGTTCTTGAAAGTCAGAAAACTTTGGGAAGAAATTGTGTTTATTGTGCTAAATATACCTGTCTCCCATCCCAGTAACTATTTGTCTGATGAGTAACTCTCAGTCTGGCAGAATGCAGGCGTTGTTCAGCCCCTTGCAGACTTTTTTAGTGGAAAAACGAAGGCTCTTCCCCCTTCAAATGAATGGGGCCAGGAAGTTAGGCAGGATGTTGTTCCCTATGTCATTGTTAGGACAGGATCCTGGAATAGAGCTGTCAGCTGCTGGAAGCAGTCAGAGCTCCACAGGTCACAGCAGCCCCAGTGAACACCTCACACAGCCCAGCTGAAAGCTCACTGTACTTGGCTGAAGTATCGAGCCAGTGCTGCTGCAGAGGAAAAGTCACCACTCTCTGAATTAGCAGTGCTCTGCCAACATCACTTCCCTTTGCTGAGCTCTTGTCAGACACAGTCCTGCTCCTAAGATCTGCAGGGATCAGAGCTCATATTGGTGTAATGGAACTTCTGTCTCTTTCCATGAGAGGTGCTTTAATTCCTTTAAGGAGCTCCTCTTACGGAACACAGTTATTCTCCACCTTGACTCGTTTCTTATCCTTGCAATCCTTCCTCCAAGTTTTACCAAAAAGCACCTGATCCCCTGACCCTTAATTTGCAGTCAGGAAGGAGGACTCCCGAGAGAGTATGGATTGCAGTTTACAACTTTCTCTGTGCTCTCAGAAATCACAGGCAGATTTGACTTTAGTTAGGAAAGCAGGCAGATCAATTTAGCCTGTAATGCCAGTCCATTTCAAACAGACTTGTCAAACATATTAAAGCAGATGAATATCTTGAATAGTTCTGAAGTGCAGTGTCTCTAAAATCTACATTTTGTGGGTGCCTAAGATATGTTAGGCTGGCAATTAAGGTTGCTTTTTGAGTAGAGCTTTCATAGGTGTCACTGTGGACGTATCTAATGGTATTGACTAACAATTTGTAGCAGAGGGGAAGGTTGTATCTCAGAAAGGATTCTGTTTATAATTATGAAAAGCATGTTTTCTGACCATTAATAGGGTGTATCTTGTTAATTATGATGATGTATAAGGTATTTCACCTGTGATGCCATTTAGAAAATTAATGTTTGAGTCACAGAAAGGTCATTGCTATTCTGGAAGGAATCCATTCATCTCTAAATAGGCCA
Source organism: Leptocoma aspasia (assembly GCA_013399835.1). Classification (NCBI taxonomy): domain Eukaryota; kingdom Metazoa; phylum Chordata; class Aves; order Passeriformes; family Nectariniidae; genus Leptocoma; species Leptocoma aspasia. Next base: position 223,893 of record VXAX01000175.1, on the reverse strand, counting down.
TCCGAATATAGACTAAGAAATACTCTATATATAATTACCTGGAAATAGATGGAATAAATAAGATTGATGATAGGTATTACTAAAGCCACATGTTAGTTTCCTGCTAGGAAAAAGTAGATTGTAACTGGAAGAAGCAATAATATGCATGTAAAAATGCAAGAAATAGGTTAATATCTTGAGTAGTTCTGTGAGGTTCACCTATTATTCATGAGGTAAGAACTCAGCCCTCAGAAGTGGTGTGCATCAAGGACTTTATCCTGAGATTCAGGCAGGTATTTCTGAAGACAGCTCCCACAAAGAGAATGAGGACTTTTTTTCTTTTTTTTTAACAAACCTGTGTCTTGTTTGATAACATAACTTCTTAATACCTTTATATTTGCCACACAAATGCTTACAAGTAGATAGAATGTGTGTGTTGTCTTTGAAGACAAGCACGTTAATGGGTATTTCTATGCGTGAGTCCTCTTTTGACACAGGCCTGGAGTCTCCAGGAGCTGAGGAAGATCCTGGGGAGGACAAGTCTCAAGTAGTCCCAGCAGCTGTTAATTCTCCAGCTCAGTTCTGCAACTTGATCTCCTGCAGCGTGGGAGACGTGGGACAGAAAACCAGTGCACAGCAGATTTTCAGTAGCACATGGACAAGCCAGAGATTGGGAACTTGAGCATCCTAAGAGGAGTGGAGTGGCAGGAGCTCCTGACTCCTACTCAGCTCCAAACCCAGGTAGGATTGAGATCTCCTACATCAGACAGACAGATGAGAGGTAGCCCTTGTCTCTGGGAGGCAGCTTTTGTAACTGGCACATCGAGCACCTCATTTGGGACATACTTACCCAGACACAGAGGTAAATCAGCTTTGAAAGGCTGCTGCCTCCTGCAGTGAGCTGTTCTACCCGTGCCAACATTGCTCCTGATCTTCCTGGACTGAGAAAACATTGTCCCATCTGGCCACAAGTTCACAGTTTACAATTGTATTGACTCAAATCTGAACTTAACTGTAGAAATGCCTTTAAAAACTTCTTCAAAGAGCCCTCCCTGAAGCCCAGTGGTCACTGCTATTCTTGCTGTTTACTTTCATGAGAGTTGTCTGCCTCCCAGCTCCTCAATGTCACTTGGCTGAGGAATTTAGACACTCTATTTCCACACAAGTACCAGGAAAAGTTTCCTTGGCACAGCTGGCTGCTTGCAGTACAGATTAAACCAAAATTTATTTACAATAGGGAAGTTCAGGATTACCTGCTTTCCACCTCCTGGTTGCTTCTCTCTCACAGCAACTCCTTTAACTTTAACATTCTGAATTGCAATGAGCTTTCACATCTGCTGAGCCTTGATACTCTCAGAGGAGCTCTGTGGTATTAGAATATTTTGATGAATTAGGGCCTTGCTTTTACTTTGCCCCTACAAACTTCTGTTCTTGGAGGGCAACATCACCAACACATTCAGGTTCTGCACTGCTTTTGACAGAGACATGAACAACTGCCCGAGACTGCACTTCCACACAGACCCCAAACCACCTTGGAGTAGGTGATGTTTAATCAGTGTCCCTGAGTGGGGTCACTCATATAAGCCATATTCTAGGGTTTTTATCTTCTTCCTGACTAGAAAATTCAGGATAGTGGAACCTCCCTAGAAAATAACTTTCTAGGTTTTGTACAGACTATGAAGTTTTGTACCACAAAACTTCATAGTCTGTACAAAATAAATAAAAAAACAACCTGTAAAGGTGAGGAAAGTAAGAGATTAAAAAACTAAACTAATATATTCGCAAGAAGTCTGCTTGCCTTAGTCACCCTCTCTGTTTCTCCTGGATCCCACGTCCCACTGTAGGGAGCTGGGGTATTTCCATCAGTGAGACAATGCACTTTCCCTTGAAAGCTGCTGGGTTTAATCTCACCATCAGATTCTGTGATTCATTTCTGCAGTCCCTGTTGTACGTTTCTTAATATCAGACAAGAGTGAAATATCTTCAGGACTCTGAGACTGGAGTTAACTATTTTTTCAAAGGAAAAAGGTGCTGGAAATATATAGTGGTCTTCATCAGCTGAAAGAGTCTGGGGAACAAACCCCAGACTCATGAGCCTGTCATGTTGTTGACTACATGAGCCAGGAAAAGACTTTTGCACCTCTAAAACAGAGTGAGTTTGGTTCAGTTTCGTCTCAGGCATCGGTCAGAGCTGTGTTCAAGGAAGACAAAAGGAAGCTCTTCTACTTTTTCCTCTGATTTCTGAGCCTTTGAAGACTGTTCCAGGTGTGTGCTAAAGCTCCTTCCTGTGACAGCTCTCCTGTAACAGAAGGACAGGTCAGCTCTTGACTTCTGAAGCAAAGGCTTCAATGTCTTCACAGGTATTGCAAGCTGAAGTAAAAATCTGCATGTGGCAGCCCTGAATTATGGGTCACCATACCTTTGCTTCCTGATACCTGTCCTGGGGCCTTTTGAATTTCTACCTGGAAATCATCTTCAACACCATTGAAGCACAAGTGTTTGTAACACCGCTCTGAGTTGAAAAGGTTTATTTCATAGTTTGATGTGTTCCTGCCATCTTTAGCTGGTTTTTTGCCTCCCTGCATGATGATTACTCATCTGGGGTAAGTACTTTCCATGTTTTGTCTGGTTTGCCATGGCCAGTCCTTGGTTAGGAGCTTGATCCTCTTTTCTCACCATTTTCTACATACAGCATTGCATCATTAAAAAGAAATCAATCTTTTTTCAGGTAGGTGGATATTCATAGCAGAACCAAGTCAGAATCTCACCCCCCAGCTAAAAGGCTTTGGGTTGACACACAAATACAAATTACAGTAAATCTGATCTTTTTGAGCCTACTATATTCTTTCCCCATTTGCGCTTTCTTCCCCACTTTTCCTTAAACTCATTTTTTCCCTCTTCGCCTTCATTCAAAGTCTCCCCTCTGTCTCCACAATTCCAATGCTTCATAGCCTTCCTTCATTTTATCCTTGCTGCTGAATGAAGATGTGATACAGATGAGAAGTAAAAATGAGGAGCTCTTTCAAATTAAACTTTGCTGCAAACATCTAACCTGTAAAATTCCATTACAGCCTCAAGAGAAAGAAAGATACTTAAGCCTGGAATATCACTGATCTCTGGACACCAGCCTGCTGCTAAATGCCTCCCAAACTCTGCCATTCCGCAACTTGACTGGACCTTCCACAGCTTCTCCTTCAGACCTGGCTGTGGACTGTGCAGGTCTGTGTATTGGAACAACCCCAGCTGGCAGTGCTTTTACCCAGGACCATCCACAACTGCGTCCCCATTAATTCCCTCTGTCTGGAAGCACCCTGATGTCTCCTTAATACGGGTTAGCATTATTTATAGCGATTTACAGGTGTGCTGCTAAAAGATGGAACTGTAAATCACCTCAGATGTTGTTCCATGATGAAGTGCCTGTACATTATTTAACAAATTGTCCCAACATGACTGAACGACACACGATGGAAAACCTTGCCATGGAAATGTAATATTGAAATGAACACATAAATACTGCGTATAAAGTTAAGATTTTTAATTGCAATTTTTATTCTTATGGCAGTTTTGTACTCCAGGAGGATTTTTAGCTTCAGAAAAGCGGGTTACTTCTAACCAGGGGGTGTCAGCAGGGCAATACAATGACATATATGTGACACTGTCGTGCAGCTGGCTTTGCAGAGGCGTTTGGCAGAAAAAATACCAGGCTGCACTTGTGCATCTTAGTTACAGCTCACTGCCTAGGGTGTAAGGTAGCAAGCAATGTTGTTTTACAGTGTATCAGAGTGATTCTGCCTCGGTAGAAAGAAGACTGAGGTATGATGAAATGCCAGCCAAAAGTGCCTACAGGTACCTCAAAATAAAGAACTACACGTGTTCTGAGATGTTGGTTTATCGTATTTGCCCGTAATCTGAGCACAGGGCTTTCCCAGATCAAGGCAAGGCATGCAATTTTGAAGTGAGAGGAAAGGTGAAGCAATATCTTCTTCCTAGAAAGCCTGGACTTAAAATGAGCCACATGCAGTCTTATATTTCTCCTGTAATTGCAGGTGGTTTTCCTTTTTTGGATGTAAAGTACCATTATGTGAGAAAAGCTTCTGATTCTTCTCTATTCAGTCAGGGATAGTTCAAAGACTGTCACGCCTAAAATGTGACATGGTTGGGATCTCACTGAGATCTGATACAGAACCCAGGGAAGCAGCCTAGCCACCTGGTGATTTCCTCTGGGCAAGAAGGAAAGAAGACTTGGCTCACAAACACCCATAGGGGGAAAGAAGGGAAGTGATCTGGAGGGGTGAAGGGAGAGTTGATGTCAGCCCTGCCCAGGGATTCAAAGTCAAAAGCCAAAGATTCATGAGTCAGAGTCTTTTCCAAAGTTGAGAAACGAACAGCCCCAGCAAGTCCTCTGTTGTCCTGCTTCCCTGTGGATCACAGGGCTGTTTGTGTTCACGTGTGTCCATGGACAGGAGGACCCACATAATAAATGCCAGCCTCAGCCATCAGAGCTGCATTCAGGCTGCTGCTGCACTGGGAGGATGAGGATTGTTGGAACAGAAGCTGACTGGGAAGCAGGAAAGGGTGAAGGAGGTGCCTCAGGTGCTGAAATGTCCACATGAGCAGCATCTCTTCTTCAGGTGGCTCAGTCATGGATGGGACCTGGCTTCCTGGTTCCCCCTTCCCTTCCTGGGAGAACCAGACTCCACATGACTGTCCCTGTCTGTTTGTGCCTCTATTTGTACTTCCTCAGCCTCAAACCAGTTTTGAAGGTGTTTTAAACCCACCTCAGGCTAATGGAACAGATGGGGAATATATCCCCACAGGTTTTGTGCAGCAGAGTGGACAACAGAGGTGACAGACCCCATGTGTGTCCCACACAAGGTAAAAGGCAGAAAATCACATGTACTGAAATCCCCAGGCAAGAGGATTTATTAATGCTCCATCCTCTGATGTCAGCCAGAGTTTGTGCCTTATTTGACACTGGAGAACCCAACATAAAGGCCCAAATTCAGGGAAGTCAGCTTTCACCTCCCCTCTGCAGTACACCTGAAGCTGAGCTTTAAAAAAAACAGCTGTGCTTCTGAGGGAAATGGGTATTTCATGGATAATCTCATACTGCCAGTGTCCTGGGAGTGAGATATTGAAGGAAGGTACTGGTTCAGTTTTTTGGAGCTGGTGTCAGATGGGGTGGGGTTGATCCCAGGTCTAAGAGCCCTCTTTGGACTTGGAAAACTTCTTTCCATTTCCTAATCCATTTTGAACTTCCCTGTATTCCTCTGCTGTAAGATTGGATAGCAGCACATCCCTACTTCCTGGGAATGTTGTAGGGATCAGTATGCTGCTATCAGGGAGGGTAAAAGCACTGAGTTGCCATAATGACCCTGAAAGAATTGTAAAACTCTAGAAAAATGCGTCCTTATAAAACTAAAAAAACAATCCATTGGAATGCAGCCTTAAATACACTGTCACTCACCCCCAGCCTGGTTTTTCCTTTTCCTGCATGAGCTCTTCCACACTTTGCCACTGCTCCTGCCTATGGAGCCTGTGACATGTATAAAACAGGACTCTTGCAGCACATGCTGGAGTTTGGACTGTGTTTTCCTTCAGAGAGCACCTCCGCCTCGGCACTAGAAACCTTGTCAGTGCCGTGTTTTGCAGAAATAAATAAATAAAGGAGCGAACGAAAATGTCATATACATAAATATGCCACAATAAGTTTAGTCTCTGGATCAAAGTGCTGAAAACGACACAGCTTTGAAACAGAAAGGTAGGAATCAAAATTACACATCCCCGCGCATCAGCCCGGGTGCCAGCTGTTTAACTGAGCTGTGCGTGCTGTGGCTGATTAAATGAAAACATTTTAACAGCTGTCTAAAAGAAGGAAAACCTCTCCCCACCTTCCCAGGGCTGTCTCATGCTCCATCCCCATGGGCTGCCTGGGAGACCAGCCCCGTGGCTCCATCCCATGCCTGACCTGTCCCTGTTCATCAGCACACACGTGGGGCCACTGGGATGCAGGGCTGCTCTGGGATCATCCAAAGGACAGGCAGGAGGGTCCTTGGAGTGGTTGGAACCTCACCGAGTCCTGGTGCAAACCTGCATGGGGGCAAGAGCCCAGCAGCTGTCTGGCTCTAATCCAGACTATTCCATGAGCTGGAAGTGCTGCTGCCTGGGTCAGGGAGACAAAGCAGCTCAGCTTGGTGGGGGAAGAGGCTCTGGTCTCATATCCACACCAAACACAGCCCGACCTCCCCACAGGGAAGAGGCTTTACAGAAGAGAGAAAGCTTTAGGTAAGTGGTGGGTGGTCTCTGGTGGCTGCATCCCTGCCAGTCTGCAGAACCAGCTGGGAGCTGTTCTCCAGCCTGGGGTCAAGCAGCACTCTGTAATGGCTGATTCCCTTCCTCTATTCCCCTGCCTCCCCAAAACAGCGTGGGCACCACTGAACAGCCTGCTTGGGGCAGGCACTGTGCCCGGCCCATGGCCAGGCATTGCCTGGGACGGTGTTCTTTGGCTCCAGCCAGCACAGGGGAGGCAGAGCTGTCTGTGGCCAGCCTGGTGCCCTGCCCTGCTTCCTTCCCTGGTGCAGGCACAGCCAGGACATGCTGACCTGCGGTGCTATCCCAGGCTCCAGCAGGGCTGAACTGGGTGGCCTCCAAGGTTCCCATGCCCTCGGCTTCACCGGGAGGGTGATGCGACACATTTTGTAGTAGAAATTTGGGAGGGTTAGTATCAAGCACCAGATGTGTCCGTTCACAGTCATTTTTAAAGACGCTGCCTTTTAAGACACTATTCTTAAAGAATCTGTATTTCTAAAAGGAAGATAAATCCGGAAAGAAATTTTACAACTCGGGATGTAAAAACTATTTCAAAAGGGGACAGCTTTTGCTTTTTTTTTTTTTTACACATTTGCTGTGTCTGTATGTTTGTGTGTACCTGTGGGGTGGAGGCTTTTATTATGCCAAGGTTTGCACAAGCCCTGCTCATCACACCCTCTTTGGCCCAGGGGGCTCCCTGCTGCTGCCCAGTAGGCATTGCCACATGTGTCACTGCCAGAAGCCCCCCCACAAGAGTGACCGGGGTGAGAACAGGGCATGCTTCATTTGCTGCTGCACATCCACAAGTTCTGCCTACAAAATACAGCAAGAAACTGAACTGCTTTTTACTTTTGTAAAAGCTGCAGCCACTGCTGCTATAAAATGTTGGTGTAGTTATAACATGGGACTCTTCCATGGGTTTCCCTCCCCATCTGGCCTGGGCAAATCTGTTTGACATCCTGGTTTGGAATGGCTTTGTTCAATACAGACAAAGCTATCTCCCTGTAACTGTCCTCCCTTAAAAATGTGCGTTCTCAAAGTTTATCCCACCTACTTCCCTGGTTTTCCCTCCAAAATAATGTGGTGCCACAGGCAAGAGAAAAGCTATGAATGAGTGAAAAGATGGTAAGAAGGGCTGCCCATCACACAGAGAACCTTCCTCAAATCCAGCAGGCCACCCACGTGTGCCCACACACACCCTGAGAAGGCTTTGTCCCCAGATGCCACATGCAGACGGACAAAGTGAACAGAGGCCAGCGAGTTCAGGGCCGTGTGCCACTGTGCTGCAGCTCCTGTGTGCTCGTGGTGACAATTACTAAGAGCACATCTGCAAGGACAACTCATCAAGTCACCCTTGGGCCTCCTGGTGGCTCTTTGTGCCTCATGCTTTTGCCCACCCACGATGGCGTTTTCAGTCACTGCCTTGAGGGTATTTTTCTCTTCCTCTGCCCAGAGAGCTTTGGGGACCAATAAAGAAGTGGTGGCTATAGGACAGTCATCTCCAGGCTCTAGGACTGGGACACCTCATGCTAGAGCATGCAAAGTGCAGATGTGTCCAGCTGGTCGGGAGCAGCCGTCTGACACGTGAGGGCCTGGGCTGGATGAGCATCACCCTGCTCTGGTGGGGAGCACCCCTGGGCTCACTGCCCGAGAGCTGAGCATGGCTGGATCACACATGTGGCTGCTTACACATCACACTTCTAGGAAAAATACCGAGGGTGTCCATGTGTCCCTGGGGTGGAGGAGACACCCCACTGACAGAAGCCTGTGCGAAAGGCCACTTGGAGCCCCTGCGGGGGGTTGCCGGGCTGCACTGGGGTTTGAAAGGCTGCTGATACCTGCAGCAGTGCCCCCACCGCAGCCCCTCTGCCCTGGCCCTTGCCCTGCACGCCCTGGGGGTTCCGGGGGCCAAGGGGATTCTCTGATGGGTGGTGAGTCCCTCCCGAATTGCCGGTGCCCTCCGGCCGCTGGGGCAGCGGGCACCCCTCACAGAGCCTCGGGGCGGGCACTGCGGGGCTCCTTTCCTCATCCCCGGGGGGCAGCGGCCCTGTCGCACGCCTGTCACCGCCGCCTCCTCCCCATTATTTACATCCGTCTTTAGCAGTCTAATTACCCGCTTTATTGCTTTTGCCCGGGGGAAGCCCGGGGACGGCGGCGCAGGGGAGGACCCTCCTCTCCAGCCAGGGGGCGGGGGGACACAGAGCTCAGCCGGGGCTGCCCCCACAGGCACCTGGTTTCCACAGGATTTGGGGCCGGGAGGGCCCAAGCCGGGCCCCGGAGCCCCCCGGGAGGGCCGGAGGGCGCTGCCCCACAGCCCGCCCTCGAGGGGCGGCTTCAGCGTGTGGCACAAACGCGACTTCCTCCAGCGGAGGGGAAAAAAAAAAAAAGGGCGACAGGATAGATGGATTTTCAGATAAGCAGCGGAGGTAATTTATTGGCCTTTATGCTCTTCCGATGGAGTGGGGGAGAGGCGGCGGAGTCACGTCTGCACATCATTAGCCGGGTTTCCTCCGCCTCGGCCCAGAGAGGCTCCTCCGGGCCCGCCACGGAGCGGGCCCCGGGCCGGGCCCGGCGCCGCCGCGAGGGGCGACCGTGAGGGGCCACCGTGAGGGGCCCCCGCGCCGGGGTGCTGCTCCCCCGCCCCCGCGGGCAGCCCCAGCCTCTCCCCGCTCATCCAGGTTGTCCGCGGCGCACTCGCTCCTCCAAACTCATCTAAATTACATCAATAACAGAGCGCACTCTTTAATGAGCTCTCAACTTTAAAGACTTGAAGGATATTAACAAGCCGCTTGACAAATGGTGCTTAGAAGCACATTAAAGACGCTGCTAATGGAGCGCATAATGACGGCTAATTTTCGATCAGATATAAATTAGAGCCCCAACAGTTATTTGCCTTAAGGACTTTATGTAAATGATCCTGTTCTGTATAAACGGGGAGGCGAGCCCAGCCCAGCCCCGCCGCGCCGCCGAGCGATGCCGCAGCCCGACGGGGCGCGCAGCCCCCGGCCCCCGGCCCCACCGCCGCGCAAACTGCGCGGGGCGCCGCGCCCGCACCGCCACCCGCGCACTGCGCCACGGCTCCGCATG
>VXAX01000175.1:181589-198873 GCA_013399835.1 Leptocoma aspasia | reverse complement strand
TGGAGAGGTGAGTTCAGGACCAGGATTCCCCCGGGCCTTCTCTTTCTCCCTCTTCTCCCTCCGTGGTCCCAGTGATACTTTAGAGCCACGGGGGCCAGCGACAGCCAGAGCTCATCTGTGTTCCCATGACCCTGGGGAGCCCTGAAAGTTTGCTCTGTGAAGGGTGGCTCCTGGAAGTGCTTCCAGAGGGTTGGGCTGGGTGCTCTGGCGTTGGCATCTTCTGGGTGCCTGGTCCTACTGCCTGTTTCTAGAGAATTGGGAAAGTTCCTCTCCTCAACCAGAGCCAAAAGCAAATCATCCTTCTGGTGCCCAGCAGATGTTGGGACTCATCTACTGCAGGGATCATGCAAGAGGTATATCTTGGAATGAAATGTGGTTGAGTTCTTACTTCATATCTCTCTAACACCTGAAGCCCTTCCATGTCCCCAGAAGGATGTTCCATGGCATGTCACAGCATTTTGCAGGGCTTGTGTCAAGTGCAAAAGAAGGATTTTGCTCAGAATACTTAAAAATGGACCAGAAGACCAGAAAAGTTCAGGAAGCTGACAAGTAAGGGTTACGTGTCTGGAGGTCAAAGCCACTGAAGTTAATAAATTAGCAAGGCCCAGCTGCTTTAGATACTAAAAGGTGGTGGTGAGAAAAACCCAGAAGAGGTGGGTAGAAAGAATATCTTCTGCAGGCAAGTGAGGGAAAGGAAGTGATGAAAAGGGTTTTGCTCTATTTGATTCACTGTTGTGCTCCAGCTGTGGGTGGGAGCCTGGCTTGGGAAGGGAGGCAGGCAGGGGTGGTTTGGGAGCTGCTGCAGAGGTCAGAGGTCTTGTGTGGGGTTTGATGTTCAATATTCATACAGCTGTGTTTTAGCAGAGTGAGCTCTCTACACATGGCTGTCGTTTTCAGAATCTTGTAGATAAGCTGTGTCAGCACAGCTTTTATAAATCCCATTTTTACAAAAGATTTATGATGTAGCTGTAAAAGTGTGCTCTGGACTGGTATCTTCTATAGAGGGTTTTAGTGAGGAATCTTATTTTTACAGGGTTAGTGCATTTATTTTCCATGCCTAAGATACACAATGAAAAAAGTCATTTATAATGTGGCATAATAAAAATGGATAATGTTGCAGGGGATAGCAGACTTTCTTCTGTACCCACACAATATATCTTTTTGGTAACATTTTGACAGTGATTTTACACATGCATTGAGGTGCTGACAGTGGGTCAGGCAACAGAAGGAGCTACTGTGGCAACCTTGACCCTAACCAAGACCACTATCTGTGTATAAAGAAGCCAAGGTGGTTAAAGAGGGAGGGAAGGAACATTAATTCAGCAAAGGTACATGACTCGATTTTGCTTTTATTTATTCCACTTTAAGTCAGAAAAACCAAGTGAATTGGAAGCATCTTTGCTGCATTAATACCTGTGTGAGTGCTGCAAACATTTCAGTGTTCTTTAAAAATTCAGCCAGACCTGGGAATAGCTGGGTAGCTTTCTTCTGAGAGCTGAGATGTGCTGCTCTTTGGCAAGACTATCTGTTTTAAAGAGGCAGTCCAATGTTCCATTTGGCTTCAAAACAGGCTGCAATTCACTATTTGAGTTTGTGTGGTGTTGCCTTACCTGTTGTAAGGTAAGATTTCATTGCAATAATCAACTTTTTTAAAAATTTATTTTCATGAGTTGAGCTGTTCCATGTAAAATGGTGGAAAACAACAGATGTGTGTATCTGTATGAAGAGTTGCTGGTTTTCCTTGAACTCAGGGACTTAAGGTGCCACTGGCATCTGCAGAGCAAAAGCCACGGTAATGAAAGATGAAAGCAAGACTGCTGCATTTTTGGTCAGCAAAGCTCCTGCCAAGACAAAGACCAAGATCGAATCAGAGTTTGAGCTGAACCTAGAGGAGAGACAAGCTGTACTAGTGGTACTAAAACTAGGGAACTGCTAAGTGGAATTTGAGGTCGTGTTTTGGTGGGGAAGTTTGCTTGCTATTTTTTGGTTTATTTTTCCCATTAAAGAAATTGGTGATGAACTAGAGACTCCAAAACCTCAGTCCTTTAGTGTATGCACATGGTTACCTCTTGAAATCATCATCCCTCTATGTTATGCAAGCAGAAATTCCTATGTAAGTTAGCACTTCCCTAGTTTTTTAGTAAATGTATATATGAGTTGGACCTTAAATCCTATACTGTCACCCATCAGAATATGAAGATTTCTGGTTATAGCATTGCTCAGGTTAGGGCTGTAACATCATTTTTTGAAACCTTTCCAGTAGTAAAGAAACCTACCCCCAACTATAAGTTAACAAAGAAATTATTTCAGGTTTTGTGATGTCCTTGCCAACTCATTTCTTCCCCCTCTTGGACAGTTTGTCTAAGTAGGAGCAAGGAAGAGGGAATATCGCCTTTTAGATAAATCACCACCAACAGTTTTGCACAGGCCATAAATGAGAAATTTAGCATTTATCTGAAAGAGATGCAACTTTGTCATTGTGTCTCTTTTAGATTGCTAAAATTTTGCTATTCAGAACTTGCTTGAAGTCTACCAATAGTTTATGTGCAAATAACTTTTTTTAACCTGCTCCTGATTGCTATGATCTGTCATAAAAAGCAAGAACAGCATTTTAAAGCAGGTAGAGGACATTGGGATCACAGTTGATGGCAGTGCAGGATGTGAGAAGGAAGTAGATTCCTTCTGAGGGTAACTTCTGTTATTTAGAATGGACTGTGTTTCATAGGAAAAGCAGTGGAGGACAGAGAGCACTCGGTGTGAGAGGGTAAAAAGTAAACCACTGCTTCCTCAGGATGAAGGCTTTTGTTTCTCTGGTGTGGTGACAGTGCTGTAAGGGGTGGGTTTTAAAACTTTTTGTGAATCCTTGACTCTGCAGAAGGAAAATCTTCCTTCAGGACTGCTCCAAGGTATGGAATAAGCAAACCCAAGAACTGGGGACTGATGCTTCCTACCTTCTACCTTGGGTCTCAATCACTCTTCTGACTTGCTGATACAAAAACCTCATGCCCATCACCAAAACAAAGTGAAATAGGGGAGGGCTACAGAAACATGAAAATCTAAGCAGGGGAAAAGATATCTAAGCATTAAAAAAACACATGCTGATGAGTGACTGGGATGAGAGTAAGGGAGCAGAGGAACCCCATGGCAGTCATTACTTGCAAAGCCTAACTTAGCCCCCATAGCAGCACCTGGGTGCTCCAGTCCTGAGCTGGGGAGAAGGCAGAGGTGCCAGCAGGCCATGGATACAGGCAGGGGATGAGGCGTGCTTGCTGTTCCTGTGAGCTGCCAGGATCTCCTGAGGAGGGTGAGCTGTCAAGCTGCAGTTTGCTCTGCATTAATGTGGTGGTTCTGTTATCATGAACTCAGCTGGCAGGGAGGGGAGTCTGGGTTTGCATAACTGCGAGGGAGAGTCCTGGGAGAAGGTGTTGGGTGCTCAGGCTCAGTCTGTCACACACCCAGACTGTGGGTGGTTGGAGTCTGCAATTTTTAGAAGCAATTAACACAAGGAAAAAATCCCTCTGACTTAGTGAGGTGAAGCAAATATACATTTCAGTGCTAATTCAAAAGAGTTTTTTTTCTTAGCACTTAGCTAATGCAGTCCAGGAATTTCCTTTTTTTTCCCCTCTCAATTGGAATTGAATCAACATTTTAATCCCATTTATTTCAAGATCATGCTTCAGAAAATACTGAACAAAAATGCTGTGGCTACTGACTGATAAGCAATGGGTTCAGGGTTTAGAAACCAGCCACTGGTAGCTGTTTTCTGTTTGAAGTTTCTTACTGGCTCCAAGTTTTGGGAAGTTCAGTCTTTGTAGGCCCAGCTGCCATCCAGCCTGGTAACCACTCATTTTTCCTGTTGTTACTCTATCATGTTCAGTGAGAGTCCGATTGCAAACAGCTGAAATCAGATACTAATTCCCTGTGTGTGGGGCATCCTGTTGGTCTTGGAGTGAATTGAACACAGGAGATTTGGCATAATTTTGATTTTCATAAGGAGCTGACCAACCAATGTCAGTGGAGCACAAGTCCTCTTCATTATTTTAAATCATCAAGCAGCTTTAGTTATGAGGGTGACACATAAGCGTGAAGCTGCCTGCTCTTTTCCGTGCAGGAGTGGGTCCTGGCAGAGCCCATCCTTGGCCCCTGGAGCTCAGCTGTGGGATGGTGCTGAGCTGTCAGCTCTTCAGAGTGACTACTGTCCTCTGGTGCACATTTACGTGCTGAGAAGCACAACAAGTGCTGGCTTCTGGCTGGGCTCTTCAGAGGCCACTGCGACACCAAGTAAAAGTTAATTGCAAATTTATTTCCACATAGCAAAAAGGGAAAAAAACACTTGGGGCCAGTTTCCTTTAAAGCAAAAAGAGGAAAAGCCTGTTCTACACCCATTTGATTAACCTGTGCTGTTAATCACTGCCAGGTTTATGAATCTCTATTATAAACTTGTTACTCTAAGGGGTTTCAGTTCAGTGATTGAAAAACAGCTTTAGGGCCTGGGTAGGTAAGAGTAGCAAGAAGTACAAGTAGCAGCACTGAGGCTTTGAAGAGGTGTATAAATAATTAGCAACATATTTCATGTGGACTCTTTAGTCAAGATACCCTGTCAGACCTGGGATTTTATCGGAACATGACGAAAATGTAGAAAGAGCTCTACATTTATTCCAGCATAACAATGTTGATATCTAAAATAATTTGCTGTGTTAGAAGCTATTTTAGGTCACAGGTAATAGCTCTGCACTGCTGAACTGTTCTATCTGCTGAGGCTTCTTCAGAAAGCAGAAGGTGTCTGAAAGGTTCTTTACACTCTTGTGTCTTTTGAATTTTTAGATCCTTATTTCATGGTTGCAAAACATACAACGTAGCTGAAAACCTGAACTGCATCTTAATAAAGCAAAGTGATGAATAAATAGTAACCCAATGCAACTTCAGGAGATGGAGGGTAATATAGCAGCTAAAATAGAAAACAAAGGTGGGAACTTCTCAAAACCCTCCAGTGGGTGGGCAAGGGGGGGAAGAGGTGGGGAACACAAATGAACAACCTCTAGGACACATCCTGTCCTACACATCCCTGGAACCAGGCATGTGCATGGCAGGATGGAACCAGGTCATCTTCAGGGTCGCCTTCCATTCTGTGATTCTGATACCCATGTATCTCACTCAAAGGGGACAAAAACTTTCTTCTTATTATAGTGAACAATTCTTCTTCTTATAGTAAACAATTAGCACAAAGCCTAATGAAAAATACCTATCTGGAAGCTGATGGTATTGCAAGTGTCTTACATACCAAGCCCAACATTGGTTAATCATAGCTTGATTTAGCATCGTTCCAGTTGGTTTGAGTTTGCTGTTTATTCTGTTGCTTTGGTTTTTTTTCCTGCTTATGTGGAAAAGCAATTTGCTTTTTAGGGCAATTCCTTCTGCTCTCCAATTTTCAAGCACTAATCCCGATCTCTGGGGAACAGCCCCACCTCCTTGCATATGGCTTTGCTCACTCCTACCTGGAGGAGCTCAGTGGGCTTTAGCATGAGTTTTGTCCAAGGGAAAATTAATTTAATTCACTCAACATCACCTAGCACCTGCTGATATGTGTGGGGACCCCTGTGAGCAATCCCTGCATTCAGATGCAGAGATTATTTTAGCAGAAGTGTGTTGGTCCCTGATACTTTCAGAAGTGCAAATGGGATTTCCATGAGGTCAGGACTTTGAATTTGGAAACTAAATCCAGGATTAACTTTGGTTGTTGAGATCTGTATTAACCAGAATAGAATCAAGATGTCACTTTTCACCTTTTCTACCAAGGCTTTCTGCCCAGCTTTGAAGTCTGGAAGAATAAATCAAATTTAAAGAGTGGACTTCATTTTTACCTCCAGTTCAAATGTTTGGGCTGAGTGGTAGTAATCTAAGTGCAAGACCACAGGTCAGTGAATTTCTAAGTCGTGGGCATGAGGCATTTTCTGCCTCTTCTACTTGCTTCAGGAATTACACAGACATGTTTAAATAACAACTACAGTTAGGTTTTTTTGTCTCTTTCGTGCTTGTGTGCATTTGTATTTTAAGAGACTAGCACTTAGGCACCAGGCAAAACACCCAGATAGATAGAAATACAGCTTTTCTCCTTGAGAAAGCTCATCCTTCCTACCCTGCTTTTAACCTGGAAGAAATGCTGTAGAAATCCATGGCCATTACCAAGGCAAAGTGTGCGATGGAAAAAGCAGGTGTGTAGTTTTTGGTCTAGCTTCAGTCTTTTCTGCTGTCTGTTGGAAGCTGACATTAACTTGTGTATTTCATATCCCCCTGTCAGTCTGACTTATTTGGTAGCCACCTCCATGGTGAGTTTGGGTGTTATTGCCACAGTAGCCCACAGGGCAGGTATTGCCCTTGGCAAGTGAGTGGAAGCAGTGCCACTCAGCCATTGCTTTTTAATATGCTAACCAGGGAAATGAGCCTTTTAAGGGCCTGACTTGCAGGAGGTCATCATTAGTCTGTCAAGATATTCCTTTGCTGCCATCTTCTATAAATGTATTTGATATGGCAACTCCCAGTTATGCCGTTTTGAGCAGACAAGACGTGCTGTTTATGAAAACAGACTTCTTAAAAGCAAGCTGTGGTGGCAGGTGAAAGGAGGAGAGGTTGTTTACAATATTTTAAGCCAAAAGGTTCCTTTGGCAGGAGGTTTTCTGTAACAAGTGAGAACAACAAGAATTAGCTCTCTCAGCACTTCAACAAGCAGAGATTTTTGTCTGTAATGAGAAGAATGAGACTTGTTTGACATAAACTACAAAACAACACAGCAAAGATGAAGAAGGAGGGCAGAAATACATTACTGAAGGTGAGAAGAAACAACTTCACTGCTCTACTGTGAATTCAAGATTCTTGCTCATTATAATGTATAATTACAGCTGGCATCATTCCAGAGGAAGGGTTGAAAGAAGGTAGGTCTCACCAACTGTGCTAAATCCTGTTGGGGAACTGACCACAGCAGCTTCCCACCTGAGTTTGTGTAATCCAAAAGATTCCTGTTTTATTCTTCTGTACCAGGTCCTTCTTTATGCAGATATGCAAATTCTCTTTGGACTCCTGAGATTTGAAAACTGATTAGAATTTTTATGTTCCTTCGTTAAGGGTAAAAATAGGACATCCCAAGATAGACAGCCCCCCAAATTACATACTGATCTGAGAAAATGGGAATTGCTTACTTCTGCCACTAAATGAATAACTTCTTTCAGCAGCCATAGCTTGGTTGTGCCTCTTCTGAAGTCTTTGCTATCTTTCTGAAATTTTTAGCTGTTCAGTGATAAATTTGGAGAAAAGAAGGCTCGGGGGAGACCTTACCACTCTCTACACTCCCTGAAAGAAGGTTGTAGCTGAACAGGAGTCAGTCTCTTCTCCCAGGTAACAAGTGCCTGGACCAGAGAAAATGGCTTCAGGTTGCACCAGGGGAGGTTTTGGTTGGATATTAGGAAAAAATTTATTCTCCAAAAGTGTTGTCAGGCATTGGAACAGGCTGTCCAGGGTAGTGGTGGAGTCACCATCCCTGGAGGTATTTAAAAGATGTGTAAAAGTGACACTTAGGGACACATTTTAGTGATGCACCTGGCAGTGCTGGGTTAAGGGTTGGGCTCGATCCTGAAGGTATTTTCCAACCTAAATAATTTAGTGATTCTATGATTCTAAGTCTTATCTGTGCAGCTTTCCTTCTGTTTGGACACAACCGTGTGCTGCTTATTAATATTTCATTTGTGCACATGCACACTGCTAAGAGTGGTGCTTATCTATGCATAAAAAGGCTATTAATAACTGATCCTGTATCTACCTATTATTTGCCAGCATCTTATTACAGAAGCAATTATTTTTTGCCCAATTCCACCCCGGTGCTAGAGGCTCCACCTACTTATGCTTATATTATCTCCATGCCAGCCCATAATTTTTGATTATGCATATGAGAACAGCTAAGGAACTCAAGATGCCTAAGGATCTTAAAGCAACTAAATAATTTTTTAAAGAGTTTAAGAAGAATTATTTGGAACTATTTATTCCTTTTATTTCCTATTGGCAATGCTATTTTCTTCACTAGAGATACCTGGGGAAAGTAAAATGGGTGTTAAAGCCAAAAGGGTGTGCCTTTCACTGTAATTTACCTACAGTCTTTGGTGTAGACCCTGGTCTGTTATGAAGCCATAAAAGGGGTTAATGGGATTGTAATCAAAGATGCAAAACAAGGTTAGGCCTTCAAAGCAATAAATGAGAATTATGTTGAAGTAAAAGTTTATGGGGTTATTCTTATTTATAGAGGAGAAAACCATGCATGCCTTGTATGAACATATGGATATAGATTTTAAAAACGAGGTTATATATGATCTACTGGACTTTATTTTTTGTCTATATGATAAAAAGCTTTGTTAAAATCAGCAGGAGGAAAATTAAGAGAGTTCTTGCAATTTCAGGTGTATGGTGTCAGTTTGGAAAACAGGGTGTTTTTTTGTTATTGTTGGATGTTTTGCCCCTCAACACTGGTATGAACTTTAATTAAACCAGGTACCCATATGTTTACATAGAAAAACAAATAGTCTGTTTATTTCAGCAGCTGTTCAACAAGCCACCAGCACAATCAATTAGATTAATCCCAGGAAATAAAACTTGAAATAAAGATGATATCTGAAATCATTTTTATTCATGGTTAGAGACCATGCAGATTCTTTTGACAAGTTGAAAAATCTTATGGGTGATGTTGAAAACTTCAATGTACAAGTGCTAATTCAATTTGAGGACAAAAAAAACCTGTCTTGATAGAAGGGTTTCTGTAGAGATATTACTAGAATGGCAAACCCCCAAGCAATACAAAGGCAGCCTGAGTATTGTATGCTCATTACCTGAATTTTCAAACACTTAACAACTGTGAAAAGTATGAATATGCAAAGCTTCCGGACTCTGACCAACATTTTCCTTTTTCCCTTCTGTTCCTGGAATGAAAAAGCCAGTGGTTTACGTCAGTGCAAATATCTATAACTGCCATTAGCTCAGTTTAAAGTTGCATATGATATAAGGTCACAGGTCTCTAACTGAGCAGAGCATTTAAGTAAATCAGCCTCTTCACCAGCTGCAGCACCTGAAATGTGTGAGTGCTCTGTTGAACTGGGGCTAAAATTTCAGTTCTTGTGTCTTCACAGCTCTTCTGCAGGGGAGATAAAAGGTGGACCTTGGATAGACAGTGTGATATTAAGAATTGATTGAATCATAACTGTGGAGATTTAAAAATGCTAA
Organism: Leptocoma aspasia; assembly: GCA_013399835.1. Taxonomy (NCBI): domain Eukaryota; kingdom Metazoa; phylum Chordata; class Aves; order Passeriformes; family Nectariniidae; genus Leptocoma; species Leptocoma aspasia. The sequence continues at coordinate 189,615 of VXAX01000175.1, read as the reverse complement.
AATGGGAATGAATTCTTGCCTTTAATGGTGAGGATCCTAAACACTCTTCTCTAAATGAGGAGATACAGAAAAGACTTACACTGAATGTCTTATATGAGGGAATGGTTTGAATAAGAATTGCCATCCCATGTGGAAGACCTCTTGACCTCCGTGAGGATTTCAGGGACTTACAGCCAGGTTGAGTCTGAAGGCTGCAAAGGCAGTGTTAATTTGCCTAATTTTAAGTTCTGGGCCAGATCATGCAAGCTCTTGTTTGCATATCTAGTCCATCATGTCTGAATATTTTATGGCAGCATTTTATGACAGATAACATATCAGCCCTGATGTTGTAAGTGGAAATGAGAAATGCCACAAAGTGCACATCACACTTACACTGGCATTGTTGCCTGACCCTTAGCTTTTGCTTTTTCTCACGTGAGCAGTGCCACAAAATATTGATAGACAAAAAAATTCCCCTGAGATTTCTGTGCAACACTTGGAGTCCTGTGCTTACTGATGAATGCTCAAATATCTAAGCTTGAACAAGGGTCTGTGTTTTTCTTAAAAGCTAAAATCATGTTGCTAGAAATAAAAGACACCAGGCTCTGCAGGTTAAGGCTAGCAAGTCAATAACAAATCTGTTTATATTAGATTGTCTCTTAAATATAAGAAAAATGTGTTCTAAAAATTAAAAATATGATGAATGGTGCATAAAAAACCCAGTTGATGCACAATGAATGCTTTTATTTTTTACAGAGTAAGTTTTTATTCTGTACAGGCATTAAAGGATTTATCCTGGGCTTTGTTTTCCATGATAGTGGTAGTCTTTCTCCTCCTTGCTAATTCTTGCTGGTGCCGTTTGTGATTTCTCAGCGTCTTGAGTTCCTTGATCACAGAATCATTTGGGTTGGAAAAGACCTCTAGGATCATCCAGTCCAACTGCTCTCCCAGCACTGCCAAGCCCACCACTAACCATGCCCCTAAGTGCCACTTCTACATGTCTTTTATAAACCTTCGGGGATGGTGACTCCACCACTTCCCTGGGCAGCCTGTTCCAGTGCTTGACAACACTTTTGGTGAAGAAGTTTTTTCCTAATATCCAATCTCAGCCTCCCCTGACTCAACCTGAGGCCATTTCCTCTTGTCACTTGTGAGATGAGATTGACCCCCACCTGACCACTACCTCCTTTCAGGTAGAGGGTGGCAAGTAGATGAATATTCTAGGTTATGACAAAAGTTTTGAGGCTCCAATAAAAGAGCTGTATTTTCTCCAGGCTCCCAAAGTCCTGTGGATGCTCACATTGATGGGGCCTGTTGGAGCATGTGCTTGCACCTTCTGTTCAGTCTGAATGCTCCTGTTGTCTTTCTCTGGAAACCAAGAGGCCAGCTGAGCACCATGGGGTTGTGTTTCATTGTGGAGAAAGGAGGTGATGTACCCTGGGAGCTGAGAAATGCTTCCTGGTCCTTAGTGTACACTAAATTACAGGAGTGCAGGAGGGGAGGGGGAATGTCACTGCAGTCTGGAAGTGTGGCTGGGATTTGAAAGGAGACTTGCTAAAAGCACAGCTGCTCACTCCAGCATCTCCACAGTGAATTTTCTCAATGGACAAATTTTTTACTGGAATTTTTCATGTCTCCATAGCTTTAATCTAAAATGTGAAAATCAGTTCAAGTTTTTGCTTAAATGTTGTCTAAAAAAATGTGTCCGCCTACCTGCCCACTGTAAATGTGTAAATAACATATGTATTAGCAAGCACATACACATTTTACTGAGCTCAAGAAATTAGGTTATGAGAAAATAAACCTGGTGGTTTTAAAGCACTAAATAATTTGTTAAAAAAGCATCTGATGAATGAAAAGCTTGGGGGAGGAATGGTGTTACTTTTACATGCCCAAGGTTCAGAGCATGACAGTCTTAACTATGGTGGGCACTGCTACCTGCTGACTACTGAGGGATTTAAGGTTTTAGCTGCTGTGTGGCTTCCTAGCTGAGAAATGACAAGTAAGATGAGTAGTAATCAATATGCTGCTGCTTTCTGGAGTTGTATGCATTTCCTAATAATTCAAAATTCTCATTGCTAAAGATGACCAGAAAAAAAGGGGCTTGTGAGAATAAATGAAGCATCCTATTGCTTCAGACTGTGCTATGTCTGACTGGTGCAAAGTGACTTGGTGTTAACTCTGTAGCTTTCCTTTTGCATAAGAAGGTTGGCTCTGTACTTTGGAATGCTGAATAGAAAATTAAAAATGCAGGCCAGTCTTCGGGAACATTTTACTTACTGTTTTAATAAACTTTTGTTTATGCCTAGAGGTGCCATTAAATTACCAGACAGACATTAATATACAGTACACAAGGGATCTTGTATATAAGCAATGATTATTACTGCGTGACTCAGATGGAGCTTGCTGTGCACCCAGAGAGCTGCTGGACGGGAGGTGAACAGGGAATACCTGTCTGGATGGAGAGTGGTGCTGCTTAGGCACTACTGGATGTGCCAGTGGGTAGGGCATGTTTAGAGGAAAGCCATTTTCCCAGAGCAGGAGCATGACTCAAGGGGACAGTGGTCTGTCATGGTAGAGACACCTCTGCTTTGTTTCCCAAATAACAGAAGGCAAGCACATGGTGTGGATGATCCTGGAGCTAAAGGTACTAAGAAATTTTAAGCCAACTATTACTTTGGACCCCTTTGAAAAAGGAGTCTTACTCCCCTACCAAGCATCTACTTCAGCAGCTGATTCTGGCTGTGCAGAGTTGCAGGAAATGGTTAATTCCAAACATGGATTTCTTTCTATGCCACTGTCTCCAGAGTGAGAACAGCACTTACAGAAGCAAAGACTTCAAGAACGAGCTGGAGTTAAATGTGAGCTATGGGCACCACGCTGGGCAGCCTCTGAGTAACAGGGTGGAGAGGTAAAATCAGGGTGATGTGCCTTGCTGCAGGTCTTGTGATTGCCTCCTCCCACAGACAGGTACAACATCAAATGCAGGAGTGTTGTAAGTTCATCTAGAAGGAAGAAATTCAAAATCCCTCCAGCTCCTGAAAAAATATATGCCAATTAATTCTGAATTGGGATTTTCCTTTACATTTGATCTACTTAAGAATGCACCACAAGGAAAGCTTCCTATGAGGAAAGCTTAGAAACGCTCTCAGGGAAAAGGCACCATCATAACTCTCCCACTTCCTAAAGGGATCAGGGTAGAGCTCTGCTTAATGCACATCCTCTAAAGGAAATATAAGGCCCTACCTAATACAGCCTCTTTAGGTTCTGCTGAGAATAAAACCCAACCAGATGATCTCTCCCCATCTCTGCTCTAACTTCCTACTCTGCTTGCTGACTGACTTGTACCTATTAAAAAAATAAAGTAGTTCCTTCCCTCACTTACTGCAGCTCAAGGCTGTGGCATTAAAGCTGCTTACATGGAAGGGAATGGGGGAGATTGGATGAGTCCTGTGAAATGAACAATACAAAGTCACCCAAGGATGGCTTGTGTGGCATAAGCTGGATAGATGTCAGGCAGGGCACAGTGCTGCTTGGAAGTCTTTGTCAAGCCCTGATTATGTTGTAGGAATATTTCAATTTGACAAAAGAATAACTCTTTGCTTTCCCTGGGAACAGGAATGAGAAGGCAGTGTCCCAGGAGTAGACCTATTCAGTAATGGCCTGGTGCAGGTGTGGGGCAGATGAGAGAGGGGAGGATGAGAGAGTTTAGCAGCTGTGTTTGCTGTCCCAAAAAAAAGCAAGTGGGGGATATTTAAGCCCTGGATGTGACAGAGGAGCAAAAGTCTTGCCTCCTGGTTAGTGAGGCAGCAGTGAGGGAAATGAATTCACATTGGAAGGAGAGCAGCAGGACAGGAGGCTTGGATAGAGATGGATTTCTCTTCAGGCTCTGTTCCTCATGGTGCTGTTTACCTTAGGATAGTTTGGATCCCAAAGCTCCTACCTCAGTGTCACTTTAATCCTCTGCTCCCCTGCCACCTTCTTCTCATTTTTTAAATAAGCAGTTTGGGCTGAACACTTCTGGAATAACAAATGCACCCAAAACTTTTGTCAGATAATGCTGACTTCATGATTTGTATCTGATTAACTGCCAAAGAACCAAGGCAGTCATGCTTTCCTTCTATTTGATGGTTGGAGGGGTTGTGTTTGTTTCCATGGTTTTGTTTTTCATTTATGTCATTATTTGCCAGCAAAACACAATCATGTCCTTTGTTTTAGTTCTGCTTTATTCCCTTGTCCTTGTGTGATACTGTTTTAGGCACAAAGCGTCCCAGTTTTTTTAATACTTCATAACTTATTAATGCTGCAGGTTGTGGGATGAAGAGTTGTCAGCAACCTCATTTTTTATGTATTGACAGATATAATATCTGATTTGTTATTAAATAGCTTTTAAAGGATTTCTTCCTCTCTGGTTATAATTTTCCTAATTATTTAGTGTATTTCCCCATAGCTTATTTCCCTTCCTGGCTCTACTTTTTTTTCTTCTTCTGCATCTGTTTTATCATTTGACATTTTTTTCACTTGAACATGAACCTGATCCACATCAGACATATCAGACCCCATCTATTAATGTGCTCTCATGCCTCCCTAGGAGAGGATGTGTGGGAGGGAACATTCCTTTCAGGACTGACATATGCAACATTTGGAAGCATTCTGTTCCTGTGACATCACTTCCTAGCCCATTTAAAATCAAGGCCAGATAGGCTGGGATCAAATGAATACATTTGCAAATAGTGTGGAATTTACTTGAATGGAGGTAAATGATGGCACTGTCGAGTTATCTCTAAGTTTCCTGTGGAATGTACTTTGGTTTTCTCCAGACTGATGGAGTCTTGGCCTGTGGTGAAGACAGGACAAAGCAGTGACCTGCAAAGACCCAAGAGGTGTAACTACAGGTGCCATTATTAAGAGGAAGTCCAACTGACAAATCTCAGGAAGTGTAAAGCCTTCTTTGGCATTCTCCCTCAGGGAAGCTGGTGAATTTGCCCTGTTTCTTCTAATCTTTATACTCTTAGTAATGTTAAAATCAAATGGGACAGATGCAAGAGAAATAAGGCTCTGCTTTCTTTCCAGCTAAGAGAATACAAAATTTGGACCATGGGCTGTCCTTCCTCCTGGACATTGTAGAAGATAAAGCTGAACCTCCTAAAAGCCAGCTTTCACCAACCTTAAGACAAATCCCCTAGAAACTTCTAGCAGCTGATTTCTCTGATGGCTGCTCCTTCCAAACTCCACCTTTGTGACAGGTTCCTGATTTCAGTGCTAGAGGGGCTGGAGTGACTGCTCTCCTCTTTCTGCTTGCTGTGATTTACACACTCTTCCCATTATGAGTGGTTAATTACCTTAAAAGCATTGTAAAACTTTTGCATCTGCACATCTGTGCATCCACATCCAGGGATAAATCCCCTACTTCTCCCCTGTAAAAATTCAGCACAGACTTTTGTAGTGAAAATTCTCATGCTGTAGGTATTTTGGTATGATTATTCTAATACTAGAAGGTTATTTTTGTAAGCATAAGGAAAAAAATATATGATGGTATCCCCTGTTATCTCTGAAGTCTTTTATTTAATAGGTTAAATCCAGTTGTTCATTGTGAAATTATCCAGGGAAGCTATTTCCTGTTCTTGCTTTAATTTTTCAGGTTTAAATATGTACAGCTTTTCATGGTTTTAAAAAAATAATTTTTTTGTCTTCTGTTTTTGAATTGCAGTTGAAGAAGCCCATAATTTGTATCAAGAACACAGCTTTATTATGCCAATAGCTTTTCTTTTCCTTTTTAATTTTTTTAAAATGCAACCTTCTGAATACATTATAGCTTTGCTGTCTACTGGGAAACTGTATTTCTGTGAAAAAGTGCTAAACATGAAAATTTCTCTAAATTTATATGGTCTCTTGGTAGTTTAGGAGGAGAAGTTAAGAGAACATAATGAGTGGAGCATCAGTAAACCAGCTTCTGTGTCTGGTAAGAACAAGCAGGTTCTAGGAAAGGGATCAGCAAAACCCTCACTTGTTTTTTAAATTTTTTTCCTAATGCCTGAGTTTATCTCATAAAAATTTCACACTGAGCTCTTAAGTAAAAGAAAAAATCACTTATTTGGTGAATAACTAAATATGTAAGAGGACCTGTTATTACAAGTTAAAAACAAAAAAAGCATTCTGCATTTATGGTCTCTGGGGGAAAAAAGATCATTATAATAAACCCAAAGATTCACAAAACCTTTAATCATTTCTTAGCTTCTATTTAGAAAAGCACACTTATGTGTGTGTTTAAGTCCCATTAAGCACTGTTCTAAATTGAACTTGTACATAATTCCTGCTACTGCACTATGCTAAGGGTAATAAATCCTGCAGCTGGCAATACCTAAGTGTTTATAGGTATTCAATAGTATTCATTAGCAAGAACCAAAAGATCCCTTGCAGATGCCTAAAGCAGTATAAGCACCTAGGCCAACACACAATAAAGACTTGTAAATTCATCTTCCACGAGGAAATCCAGCTGATGGGATCAGTACTGCAATCTCTTCAATTTTCTCTGAGAAAATCTGAGATCATGCCACTAAGTGCTTGTGAGAAATATAAATGTGTTGTAAACTGCCTCCCATATATTTCCACTTTTTCTCCTCAACTTTCCTATTTATAATTAACACCTCTCTTTATCTTGTTCATTCCGAATATCTTTGTTCTTTTCAAGCTAAATTATTTAATACTATCTCTTCCTCTCGTTTAAGCTCCCTTTATCTGGTGATCCTCTCTCCTTTACATTAAAATCTCTCCTGTCTAAACACATAATCAGATGACATCTGCTACTCAGGAGCATGACAACCCTCGCACATTCCCTAAAATAACTGTGCAGTTATCAGGCAGTGAGGTATGTGGTGCAAATCAGAGGCTGGGCACACAAAAGGAATAGGCTCAAACCACACAAGAGTGGTTGTTCACACTGTGAAGCCCAGAAATGTCCAGTCCACTCCTGCATCTTTGCAGACATGAGAACCAGTCCCTGCTCACACAAACAGTCCTGTTGGTTTCAGCAGGCTACCTGTGAGCAACAAAGACCTGGTGCCACAGAGCTACACGTGTCACAGAGCTTTTGTATTATGCAGAAGGAAGCACAAGGGCCTTTGGAGGCAGGAAAGCATCTGGAAGCCCCGAGGTATGTTTGCAGTTGAACAAAAATGAAAATTTGGTCATGTGAAATCAGAGAGAAGCTAAATTCTTGTTCCTGTACTGTGTCTAAGCCACAGCTAAATACACCCCAAAATGTTTTTGTACAATGTAACAGAGAATAAACATACACATGTGCCAGACCATTCCAGAGCTCTTTGAGTCCTGGTGTTTCACTAGAATATATGTATTATCTGTATAGGAACATGAGGAGGAATGTGAAATGTTGCAGGAGACAGTTTTGGATGACAGGACAGACACTGAATTGTCCCTCTCTAACAGGGATCAAATGCCTCCATATGGGTGATAAATTCCCTGATAGCAGCAGTGATGCTGTCTTGCAGACAGGTTTAGGATGTGTGAGTGTCCTGCCAATTATAAAATTCACATGTAGTGTTTTCTCCCCTTCTGCTCCACTCTGGTGGGACATGGCAGGGCTTACAGAGTCCTTTCTTATTCAAAAGCAGGAACAGTTTCTTCTATTTAATGTAAGAGATTATATGCTTACCACAGTCATAGTAGGACAGCTTTAAAAAAAACCAAAACAGCTAAAATGTCTTTGTACAAGTCTTTCAACACACAGCTTAGAATATCTGCATATGATTTTAAAGATTACAGAAGAAGAGAGCCTCGTGAACCTGGGTGTTTTGTAGCTCAGATGGCAAAATATGTTTATTACAAACTTCAGATCTCTTGGAAAAAATTTAAAGGCAAAGTGTCCACTCAAAGCAAGAGAGCCTCATTAAAGCTTACCTTTTTATTTTGAGTGTAGACAGAAGTTCTGTCATATCTGATAACCATTTGGTTTTGGGGGCTTTTCTTGTTTGTTTGTTTGTGATTTTTCGTATATATATATTTTAGTATATATAATAAATAGTTTATA
>VXAX01000175.1:113575-179232 GCA_013399835.1 Leptocoma aspasia | reverse complement strand
GCTTCCAGCCTCTGCTCCTCAGGAACCGGGAATTGCTCCCGGGTGTGTTGCCGTGTCTTTGCTCGGCGCTGTACCAGTGGCTGGAGGAGTGTCCTGCTCTTTTGGGATTAGGAGTGATGGAAACCAAGTAGCGACTGTCTCTGAATGTGCTGCTTTTCAACTAAGTCACAACTTCCAGAGCTGTGGGCAGAAGTCCTGGCAGCCCAGGGTATGGATTTGTGCCGCCTGGGAGCTTCCCCGGAGGTGCAGCTGAAGGTGTGCTGTGGTAAACTCTCCCGTGCTGTGTTTCACTTTATAGCCAGACCTTTTCTTTCGCTTTATAGCAGAACACTTGTATTTTAAAGTTTTGTTGTTTTTTTTTTTGTGGGGGGGGGGGTTGTCTCGTGTTTGTCCCTCTTACTTCCTCATGAAAGGTGAGGGAAAACTGATCCTGTGGAAAGTGGTGGTGTAAAAAATGCGTACAGGGGCAAAGCGGATCTGTGCTTTGCTAAGCAGGGAGGGTTTGTATGTTTTCCGGATCATGGGCTGATGAAATATCCAGTGTTATTTAAACATAAACAATGTATCCTTAAGTAAACGCTGGGGGTGTTCCCTGGTTCGTTTCCATTGGAACTTCGGCTCCGGACGTTCACAGATTTCAAGAACAAATTAAATTTTATATTTCTTCTTCCTAATTGTTCTCTGATGGCTTAAAAAAAGGGATGTAGAACACTTCAATAGAATTTCTCTAGCAGTTCCACGTTATGTGAGAGGAGGAGGAAGAATCTATCTGTGCTTTTCTAGGCACAGGAATTTTTTTTATGATTTTTTTTTCTTCTTAACAGAGCTGAAGTTTGAGGATAGACAGCTTCTCACTGAGGAGCCAAACTTTTCCTACCTCTTAGGTTCTGGGAAAAAAAGAAAGTGATTAAAAAAAATATGGCTCTGAACACATGCTGTGGCAACTAAGGCTCCGGTACTTCGTGGAGTTCAGGGTAGGCAAATTCCTGCTGTTGTGCAAGGATCCCTTCTAACATCTGTGTGCTGTTCTGCATAGGTGAATAGAACCCACGTGGAGCTTCTTGCAGGATCCGTGCTGTGTTTTCAGCAGACCTGAGAGACGACTTGAAATTGATAGTATCAGGTGTTTTGTCCCCTTCTGCTTTGAGTGCCGTGCTAATTGTTAGCAGCCGTGTGGGAGATCCTTTTAACTAGAGTAGGAGATAATTGTTCCTCGGCTCACTTCCTGCATGGAAGCACTATGATGGAGCACTTCATTAAATTATCCTGCTGCAAAGAGATGTCAAGCTTTGACACAGTATTGTTCCTGGGACAACTTGCTTGAAAAATCTTGGTAGCATTGATTGAAAGTAGTGAGCATGTGTTCCTGATAGTGGTATCCCCTCCTCTGAAACTATGGGATCTCAGTGCTCTGAGGAAGAAAAATATTTCTTTTTAAAAGCAGAAAGAGGTGAAGGGTGGGAAGTATCAACACATGAAAAAACCTTAGTTTGTCATCTTCCAGCTAACAAAGCCATGCTTGGTAATTTGCAGGGCTTTAGTGAACGGTATGGATGGTCCAGCATCCATACCTGTGGAAGATTGTGCCATAAATAACAAAGATTTGTGTTGCTGTCACCTCCACAACATAAGCTAAGCCATTTTTGTGTGCTTTCCTATTTGATAAATAAGCCCATTTGGTTCCTTTGTAAAAAGAACTTTTCTGTTGTGACCAGAGTTCCCTGTGCTCCTCAAGTGTGTGGTTGCTCCTGTGGCAGAGGCTTCTCCTGAGAGAAGGAGTTCAGGTAGTCCAGTGAAAAATCATAAACCAGAAAAAACTGAGTCCTGGAAGAGCCCCTATTTTAGCCAGACTAACCCACTGCCTGTCTGCTGTATGTGCATGTACATAGAGACTCTAATCTTCTAAAGGGTTAGAAAAAAGAGGCAATTGTGTCTATAAAATATGGTTTTCTGTAGAGCTATATATTTATACAATCTTTTGGGTTTTTTCTCCCCATCTATTCAGTTAACATGCCATAATTTTGCAACTAGTCACGTGCTTTGTTGCAACTGTAGCTCTTGCATTTCCTGTCTTATTTTTACCTTAGTCTTCATATATGTAGCTTGGTTGGGTTTTTTTGTTTGTTGGTTGGTTGTTTTTGGGTGGTTTTTTTTGTGTTTGGCACACACAGTTTTAGTGGCCTGTCAAAAGAGTTCTCTCTGAAAGTAGCATTTGGGTTGACATGACTTGAGATGCAAATTTGACTTGTACAATCAAATCCCTCTGATTTAAGGGTCATTGCCCAGTGTGACTGTGGTGGTTCTGCATGGGAGGTATCAATGTATCATTCATCCCAGGGAGCAGAAAGGTTCCTCTCTTCTGGAGTGGTGAGCCAGGGCTGGCTTGTTTGCTGCTGCAGTTTTGCTCATGACAACTTAGGGTCACTTGTAGACCTGTAGAGTGAGGATATTACTTTGGTCCTAAGTAGACTGCTAATATTTTCTTTCTGACATAATATCTGGTTGAATCCTCATGAAAAAATGAGCACATACATTTTATGTCTGGTGGCCTCTGAAGGGAAAGTGTATTAAGAGAATTCATCATTTTTATAGGAGCGTAAAAAAGTCTCTCTTTTAATTTCCCTGAAAAAACGTATATAAATATATACAAATGTAAGCCTTTGATACAGAGGAACCCTTGGTGGTGCAGGCATCTGCCCTTGCTGATCTCACTGCAGCAGTGTCTGAAATATGTTATTGTGGGGCTGGAATGAACCATTTTGAGACATTTTCTGTTGTGAGGGGAGTAACACAGAATTGTATTGCCCTGAGGAAATCATTGCAAGGTATGATTTGGGTTCTTCTGTGCAGGCAGCCAGACAGGTGTGTGTGTTGTAGGGAAAAAAGTGAGGTAGCTGTGTGAGGGATGTGTGAATGGCCCTGTGAAGGTCCCAGCTAATAGTTTTATTTGAGTGTATGGTTTGAGTTTGCTGATGCTGTAGAGATAGTCTGATGGCAGAACTGTGAAAGGCTCCCCATTTTCAAATTTGGAAGTCAAATTTATATAGTGACGTAACTCACTCTGCACTCACTGATTTACTTTTATTTAAAAATAAATAGCATGCTTTCTGTAACTTGATAGAAATGCCATTCTTTTTATTAGAGACTTTGCTGATTGGACTTTCTCCAGGTATATTTTAAAATATTCTCATTTACTCTGATGTAGTAGATGCATATCATTATCCCTTTGACTGTAGTTCACTTTGTTCTCTATGTCTGTGTTTTTTAGGACCCTTGAGACCAGAAATTACCATAACTTACATTGCCGTTTCAGCTATATTCTTTAACAGTGGACTCTCCTTAAAAACTGAGGTACTGTAATTTCTCATTGCTTCATTCCTGTTATGCTCTAAACATTTCTGTGTTCCTTTTGGTCAGATTTGAATGTAATTGGAATGATGGTGGTGCTGGGAGGATGGCTAGCAAGAAAGGGTAAATGTTAGATGTTTAAGGAATAACCCTCCTCAATTTCAGGAAGCGCTTCACAAAGTAATGAAGGTGATGAGAAGGATAGTGTGAATAAATGTCACCCATCCACAGAGAGTGGGTGGTTTGTCTCTGCACAGCTTTAACTAAATGGAAGTGATGAGCACAATTTGGAGACTGGATCTACACCCTGATTGTGTCCCAAACCCAAATCAGAGTGAGATGCAGCTGTTCACTGCTGGATTGATGGGAACAAAGACCTGATGGCTTTAAGTTACCTTGTTTGGTAGGGCCAGGACAGCATCTAGGATCAGCACTAAAGGGTTCCTATGCAGATACAATGTCAATATGCAAGTGCAAAGTCTTGACAATCTTCTCCCAAAGGATTTCCTTGTGGACAGGTGGATTTGAGCTGCCTACGCTCTGGTGCATATCACAGGCACCGGGATTTGTTTAAAATTTTGTGTCACATGTTATTCAAAGAGGAACAGTCTGGGATTCAGAAGAGATGAAGGAACATGTAAAGAAATCATAGAGAAAGGAAATGATGGCTATGTGCCAAGAAGAGAAGGAGCAGCCAGAGTTGAAATGAAACACTGCACGTCTCTGCTAGTCTAATTTTCTGATCCCTTTATGCTGTTGACTAACAGAGGATGCTATTCTTAAGTTGCATGATACTAATGCTTGAAAGAATCATCACAATTTTGTCCAGTTATCTCCTGGTGAACTGGGATTTGAGTGAACACTGTGCATTCAACAACAAAAACCATCTCTCCACCTGTATCATGGTTATAGTGATGAACTTTCAAGTGGAGGAGGTGTTTGAGTTGATGGCTGCCCTTTCCTTTGCTGTCTCCTGGCAGTTCTGGCACTAGGACCTCCAGTTCTGCCAGGACACAGTGTAAGTGAACTGGGGATTTTATTCAGCTCTGTAGCAGCCTTGTGGGGATGCAGGAAGAATCCTGTTACCTGTTTGCCTGGGATGGTAACTAATCCTAATGGAAATAGGCTGTGGAGAGACACTCTCTTCCACAGAGAAGAGAACCCAAACCACAAACCTGAGCAGTATTAATAGAGTGGAGTTTTCCTCTTTCAGGCTTAGGACTCTTTCCGTGCAGAGAAAAAAATATAAAATTTCTTTCCCTTTCACTAGTTTGTATCCTTGAAACCTTGTATTTGTAAAGCAGCTGTGAGAAATCAGTAGCATTGTCAAAGTCTTGATTAGATTCTCCATGCTAGTTTACATCTAACTTCCAGTTCAGGTGATGTGACTGACAGTTTCCTGGGCAATGTGTCATGTCTTACTTTGAACTTACATAATTTTTTCCATCTATGGTATTAAAAGCAATATGTTGATGTAAATGAAGCTTTTACAGGAGGTGATGTTTATGTCCAGGTAGCTGATCTCAGATTGTTTTGGAAGCAGCAGTTAGGGCTGGTGCTGTTATCCAGCTTCATGCTTCATGAAGAAGCTAGGCCTTTCCTGAATTTCTGCCATGGGGGTAGAAGACAGAAGAAGAAAATAATTTCTCATGTTGTACCTTGTGCTATTACTTTCTAGAATGTATGTTAAAAACAATCCTTATATGTGTTAGGTGGCCAGGTCATGTTTTTATTAAAATACTTTGAGGCGTGTTTAAGGCACAACCTAAAGTTGGTATTATTACTCAATATGCCTTTTTATTGGATTGCAAAGTATATGGTTTCTGCTTTTGGCTTTATTTGTTCTTGACCTGTGTATCAGCTGTTCTACCTTAGATAATGTATTAGTTAGATGGAAACTAGTGTTTGGTATGCTTTATGACAGGATGAAAAGTTAATAAGTGTTAACAGAGGCCTTCTGATAAGTCTGACAAAATTAGAAATAACTGATGCTCTTTTAAGGTTACACTTCTGGTTTAATCTGCTGTGTAAGTGTTCAGAAAGCATTTTACAAAATAACTGGTAACATTCAAGGAGAGCCTGTCTGTGCATGGCCTTGTTACACTTTCAGAACCAGAGGTGACCAAGATCCTCTTACATTTGTAGAAAAAGTCAGTGTTCTCTGACAAGAACATTTGATTCCACCTTAATGTAATGCTATTTCAGTTTGCAGTGACTGGATAGCTTGCTCTTTTAAAGCAAATACCTCCCATAGGGCCCCAGAAATTAAATCACATACTTGAGTTATCCATTTCAATGAGGAATTTGGCAAGCCACTGAAAACACTGTTTGCTCTGTGTGGCTATTTGCTCAGAGGAGTCCAGCTGTGACTATCAAAAGAGTGGCTGGATGGCAACAGGGACCCACACCAGCCAGGGAGAGGTTGGGGTAAGCTCCCTAAAGGGTTTGAAATACTGGGGAAGACAAGGTAACCTGTTCTGTCTGGTGTGCAGAAACAGAGTCATAACTAGCAGCTCCCAGCAACGTTTTTGAGGTGGCAGATGTAATTTTGCATAAGCCCTTGTAAATTGTTTAAGAGGGTAAAGGCTGTTTGCCTCAGCATTTATTCTGTGATCACCCAGTCTAAGGCATACTATTAAATAATAACTATTCTAAATAACTGTTACTATTCTCAAAGGCAATCACTAGAGACATTTTCAAGACTGGTAATTTAAATCTGCAAAGATTTGTTGCATTAATACAGCATTCCTCCATGCAATAGGTTGGATGTATTGTATCACCTTCCTTGCTTCCTGGAAGTTACGACGAGGCTTTCTTTCTGTCTTGGGTTTTGGTTTTGGAAGTATCACGGAGTCTTAAAACCCTCTGGTTTGAGGCATTTTCCAATTGTAAAATATGAAATTAACAGGGTACTTCTGTATGTGAGATATATATAAGTAGACAGATAGGTATGTTTAATGCATCTGGAGTGTCAGCTGGAGAATCCCAGCAAATTAGATTTTGAATAAAAGTGCCATCAGTTCTTTTGCATTGTTTACTTGAGAAGAGTGCGAGGAGAGAAAGGAAGAGGAATGTTTATTCTCAGTCTGCAAGATTTGAAATGAGTTGAAATGTGAAAGGCTCTTTCCTTGTACTCAAAAACCTGTGTAGAAGGTCCTTGAAATGCCTGAAAAGGCAGAAACAGAGAGACACAGAGCAGCTAGCTGAAGAGTTTTTTTCTTTAAGGGTACTTGATCACCTCTCTGGAGTGCTCTTAGACTATCTAAAATTAAATTTTTCTTTGTTGTTTTCTGAGTCTCCAGTGATGCTTCAGACTTTATTTCTCTGAAATTTATGGCTTCACAGTTTTTAGCTTGTTATGGTCTTAGTATTCTTTCTCTGTTATTCTTCATCAGCCAAATTTTTCTTTCCTATAAATTTCCTATCTGTTGGTAAATAAATAATCAAAGTCTGCTACAGGTTACTTTGCTTTTTCTTTTTCTTTGTTTGTTACTTTTTCTTTAAAAGGAAAAAGTAACAAACATTAAAAAAACCACCCAACACCACAAATGAATGGTTGGTAATACAAACATCCATAAACATCCTTTTTTTTAATAGTATACATGAGAGTCACTGTTTGTGGCTCTCTTTAGACAGAGGAACCTGAAATCATGTGCTCACTACAAGTTTTCATGCCTCTTGATATCAAAAGTCAGTAAATAGCCAACAGTGCAGTTAACACAGGTTTTGAAGCCATGACAAAGCCGTGTTAAGGCTGCCTGCTGAAAAGCTGCTGTTCTGAGAGCTAAACTACTATTGAAGTGGTGGACAATTCTTGTGGAAAAATGCCCAGGAGCAGACAGCTTTTATGATGTCTGGATGTACTTCATTATTAAAGAGGGGATCAGATGATCCCTAAAGGTGCCTTTTTGACATGCACTCTTTTTGTATTATAAAGCTGGTCCTAGTTTTAAAAGCACAAACGTGATCTTACTTCAGCTGTTATGACTGCAACTTCCTCTCTTCTTTTTCTTTTGCAGGAGCTGACAAATGCTTTGATGCATGTGAAACTACACCTTTTTGTCCAGATTTTTACACTTGTGTTCTTCCCAACAGCAATATGGGTCTTTCTTCAGCTGTTATCAATCACACCTATAAATGAATGGCTTTTAAAAGGGTATGTTTAAGTATGATAGAGTGAAATATATTTGTAGCTGTTGTGTTAAAGGGCTGCTTATCCTGCAACTGGTGTTTTGTTGTATTGTGAACAGATTTTGCTGGTTGTTTTTTGTGCTTCAGCACTTTGCTATTGAAAATGAAGTACATGCACAAGATTATCCCTTCAGGAGCCTGGTCTCATTTTTAGAAAGTCTGGACAGTCTTATGTGTAGGGAGGTTGCAACAGGTTAGCTTTCTTTTTCACAAAACACAGCTGAAGTGATGTGTTGGGTCTCAAGGAAGGTGGGGAGGAAAGAAAAGGAATGCTGAAGGAAAAGCATAAATCAGTGAACAAATATTGTGTATGCCACATACTGGTATTCTGTTTTTAAGTCATTTGTATCAAGCATTTTTTGCATGGGTTCAGTATTTGCTTCCAGCTAAATTTTGGGGAAAAAAAAAAAAAGTAAAGTTTTGTAGGACAAGAACTTTGTGATGAGCAGAAATGAAGTTACTATGAAAACAGTATGTTTTAAATCTTGGGTGTACACTGCCAGTGTGCAAAGCTGCATTGATGGTGTACTAGGGATAGATGCTATGTAAAAAAAAAGTTCAAAGGTTTTTTTTTTTTTTGAATGGAAGTCAATACTTAGTGCCATGCAGGTATACTGGAATGTTTGAATGCAAAAATCAATTGTTTCAGAAAACTACTGAAAGAATCCCCATTGTTTCTTACTGCTTGGTGAAACATTGCTTGGGGAGTTCCTTGTCTTAAAAGTTTAATGAAAAAGCTGCTCCTGTTTATGTTTCTACAAGGCTTAAACCTAAAGGAGCATTTCATTTTGTTTGTAAGAGGCTTCTCCTGGTACTCCATCAAGTGTGAATTGGTCCAAATGATAGTGAAAAGGTGACATTGAGACAGCATCAATTTAAAGTTAACACTCTTTTGCTTAACAGTGTCAGTAAAGCAAGGAAATAACAAGATTGCTATATGGTGTTCATTTGCATTTAGCTATTTGTCGTAAAGGGTATTCTTTAAAATAAAATAATTGTGAAGTTTTTTCTCAGCTAGGACAGATATGTGATTTTCCACAGTAGCTAAAATTCCTTCCTAATCCATGGAGTTTCAGTTTCTGAAGTGCAAGATGAAAGATTTTTGTGGGGGTTTTGGTTCCATGAAGCACGTTTCATTCCTTCTTTTCCATAAGTCTTATGCCCTTTGGTTCTTAGTACTTAAGTGACGTGATCTGTTGCGTGCATGAGTATAATTGTATGCATATGCATGCACATCTGTAAAACTGTTTGTAAAACTAGGGATGTATGTATTTTTGTAAAGAAAAGAAATACTTGTGCATTTATCTCTCTGTATGTGGAGCCTAAACCAGGCTCATTTGTCATGAGAGTGTGTCTGTGTCTTACTAGTGAGCTGCTGTACTTCTGTTTGCTTCAAGCTACCTTTCAAGCACTTGTTCCTTGGGTACTGATTTGGCTTTTTATCTTTTAGTGCAGTAACTCTGTTGTATTGAGGTTTCATTGAGAGAATGATCAGATTGAGGAGTTTAATTAAGGTGGTTTTGTTGGATTTTTTTAAGAGTGCTTTCTTGAGAAATACTGCTGTTCAGGACACACTCAGAGCAGCAGCCACTGCACTGGGAGCTGTGCAGTGTGATGTGGATGCAGAAGATACTGAGCTCTGTCTTAATTCTAGAATAACACGTTTCAAAGCAGGTCCCTGTGTGTGTGTGAGGAGCTGATGTGAGGGACTGTGCTGTGGTAGCTCTGTGTAAACAAAAGTTCATCCTAATGCCCCACAGCTGTAGTTTTCATTCCCTTAGAAACGCTAAAGTACCTAAGGAAAACAGAGAAGGGAACAAGACAGGTTTCAGCAAAGTTATTTCTTTATCACACATTTAGCAAAGCATGTAGTGGAGGCTGGTTGATAACCCTCAAAAAGGCCTGGGAAAACAGGCATGTGCTCCCAAGGGCATGCAGCACCCTTTGGCAGGGTGGCACTGCAGTTCTCCACTGCTCCCTACACAAGGTTATGCCTGAAGGGCACAGCCCACAGAACTTTTTCCATCTTGCAGCAGAATGCATGGTAGATTCTCCCATCTCTCTAGTGGTCTGTTTTGCTGTAAGTGTTATTTGAGAAGCAGATTCAGGTGATACCAGCTTCTCACCTGTGTTTCTACAGCTGAGCGGGATTTTTTTCTTTCCCCCTTCCCTGTCTGGGATGGTGTTAGGAGGTTTGTTGCTTTGCAATTATTATGAAATTTATAAAATAGAGGAGAAACTGACATCCTCCCAAGCATCTTATAAGTTAATTTTTTTGTTAGCGGACCAGGTTTTACATTGACGACATCTATTTGAAAAGGAGCATGAAGCAGGTTATTAAATGTATGCACAGATTCACCTCTTCTCCACTTTTAGCATTTACAGCACAGGTGGTAAGGCACAAGATGCAAAGATTGGGTATAAGATATGACTTTGGAGATTTCATATCTAAAACATGTGACTTCAGACTCTACTACTCAGTTGTCTGTAGTGTTATCAGCAGAACAGCAAGTGTCTGGAGCCCTGATGTTAGTACTCATAGCATGGCCTGATCCAGTGGAATATATGAGTTGATTGGTTGTTATCTCTAGTAGTCTGTTGGCCATCATGTATTGGTAGAATTGTGTAGTTGGTACAAACTGAAAAAAAAGTTTACAGGTGCATGTTTCAATACACTCAATTAAGGCTGTGTCCATTTAGTGTGTACCAGGTTTTTTAGATTAATATTGCTTGATAGGGATTTTTATTTTTAATTCCAAGTGTGTTATTTTCCATTTGAGAGGCTTAACAGAGATTGTATGATAAAATCTTTCCCTTATAGTATGGGAAATCCCTGCCAGCTGAGGTGAATGCCCTTGCATGCATTTTGTACCTTTCTGGATAACTCTGAATTTAATCCACTCCTTATTAGAGCAGGTGAGAAGTTTGAGGAGCTGGCTGCCGCATAGGAGAGATAACAGTATCACAGTGTGGGAGATGGACATCAGAATTGCCATGTGTTTGTTTGTCTGCTGTATACTTTCCTATATGTTTCCAAACTTTCCTGCACTGTTTCTTTTTGCTGTATTTCTTTTCTTTTCAATATAAGCTTATCCTGCCATGTGCTGACAACTCTCTGCTGCCATAGCTTATTTCCCTGTAAGCTGAAGGTGCTCTGTGCTTCCAAGATGGTGCTTGGCATCTTGTGGTTGGATTTACACAATGCTTACATTGGTTGCCTCTTTCCTTTCCCACAGTGTCTGTAGCTGACAAAGGGAATACTGTCGTTGTCACTTACCTGTTTCTTCTCTTTAAGCTTTTTGTATATTTGCAGAATATCAATTGCACTGCAATGTGCACCCTGGTGCCTGGATTTAATACTTCTGTTTGCTGCAGCTTTTTGACACTGCCTTTCTCGGGGGTTCTGCTGACATGGTTACGAATGCAAAGTAGTTCACCACTAGTAATTGATTGTTCTGAATTAGAATCTCAAGCTCCAATACTTGAAATCATATGTAGATTCCACACTTTTGGGGATTTTGCAATCTATTTTATTCCATGCATTACTGTTCCTTCCGAGTCAACAGTTTTTCTTTAGAAGCCCTATTTTACTTAGCCACAAATTAAATTGTAATTTATTGTGGTGTGGTTTTGTGGACTGTCTTTGAAAACAAAGAAAAGATCACTTTTTTCTTACTTTGCAACAGCATTTACTGTACACATCAATAACTTTGCTGCACAAACAATGCCAAAAAATGACAATAATAATAGAGTACCTTGGGTTTCTAAAGTGTAAGAGAAAGCTGTTGATGCTTTGATGGCAGTCAGGTGATTTTATCTGGAAGTCTGTGATAGATGAATAGAGACCTTTGTGAATGAGAGCTACAGTACTCCAGATGGGGAAGTGGAGTCACAGAGAGGTTAAGTGTTTGTGCTTTTTGCATGGTGACATGACTCTTCACCATGCTGAGTGGTGAGAGATGGCACAGAAATGCTGGCAGCAGGAGTGCCCTTCCTAGTACAAGGCTGTAACTGATTGGAAACTGATTGCACTGCACAGGTGATAAGACTTTCTACTCTGGTATTTGGTATTTTAAGGTTGTAGATTGCTTAGTGTTTGCCTCCTGTAAGGAATGTAACCTTCTTTTTGTTGTTTTCAGCTTGCAGACAGTGGGCTGCATGCCACCTCCTGTGTCTTCTGCTGTAATTTTAACCAAAGCTGTTGGTGGGAATGAGGTGAGTTTGCATTTTGGCTTTTTTAAACAGGCATTCAAACAAGTATTTATTTATGATGAACTCAAGCAGCAAAGCACAGACAGAAATGCTTTGTGATGCTATTGTGGTTTGTAAAGCATTCTGGAATTAGGGCTTGGGTTGTCTTGGTGTCAAACAAGGAAAATAGTGATATGTTATGTGCTGGCATTGGTGAAACTGAAAGAAACTCACTTTTCTGAGGTGATACAAAGGTTTCTGATAGAAATCAGTGTTGGGAGATTTCTGGTGGTTGCTGCACTGGAAGTCCTAACCCTGTAATGTTCCTATGCTGTGTTGTAGTTATTGCATAGACTAATAGATTTGCAGTGAAGTCATGCCCTTGCAGAGATTCTTTGGATGTGTTCAGTATTAAGACATCCTGTAGCAGGAATTTCTCAAGCTTGAAGCTGCAAATGTAGCAAGTGACATGGCAATACAAACATGGATTTAAATCTTATATTGTTGTTTGAGACTGCATGAAGTGAAAATTCAGGGAATGTAGAGTTCTCTGACAGTGATGCAATGCAAAGTTCTCAACAGATAGGAGATGCTGGAATGGAAGTTCTTGGTGTAAATTCAGCTTGGTCGTGATACATTTCTGCCTTAAAATGGCATATTCTGTTGTAGTTTCAGACTCTTTCTTTATCCACAAAGCACTTGCTGTTTTCAGGAAGGCCAGGTAAATGACATTTAGGAAATTAATCCAGCTGTGCTAATGAATGAGCTTGTTTCCTTTAGATTTGCTTCCTCATAACTGCTGAAGGTAGAGGAGACCTGGTAGGTGAAGAAAGGAGGGAATTAACATTGACAGATGGGATTTACACCTTGGGCTGTTGGATGCTGTTCTGAAGGGTTAAAGGCAAATCTTAATTCAGCCATAGAAGTCCTGTGTGAGGTTGGGTGGTTCACTTCAACCACATGTTTTAAATATGGCCATTAGTTGTGAACTTCTCATTTTCTGAGTTCAGGCTCTTGGGAGCGATTAATGTCAGCTTTGAAAACACATGATAGCACTGAAAGAGATTGAAGTTGTACTTTGTACTGACAAAGTGCTGTTTAATTGCTTTATCCTCTGAAGAGAGACCCAAAGTATTTCAAGTCAACCATCTCTAATTATGGGCAATCCTGATGCACATCACTGTCCACCAGTTTGCTGCCTTGAGAAAAGAACCATAAAATTGTCTGATGGAGGTGCTGGGGAGTAGTTACTATAAAGAAATAATTCAAGTACCTAATAGTGATCAGCAGAGAAATGAGATGTTTTCCAGTTATGATTCTACATGTAGATGCTGTAAATTACAGCAAGATACCACATAGTGAACAGTGAGGACTGAGGTATTGAGTGAGTGCTCATTCAGCACTGGTTGTACTATCCTTAGAACAGGGTAAAGATCCTCTGGAAAACACTACAGTAAGATTGTTTGGTTGAAAGCAGTATAATATTGTGTGCAGAAGGAAGAGAGGTACTTTAGTTTCTTCACCATTAGAATGCACTTTTTTATGAGAGTGTCCTTCAGGGGTGGTGCGGGTGTGTGCATTTTAAATTTTGGGGAAAGTTCAAAGGTTTCTATTACATTACATTACATTCTATTATTTCTATTACATCACTGTATAAATCACAGACAAGGTAAGCTTTAAACTCTGATTCTTCTGTGTCAAACTGGTGTTAGAGGAATGTAAAAATGCATACCTTGTAGTAAGTTTTACAGGTAGTTGCTGACAGCAGAAAGGGTGAATCAAGAGTTGGGTTTTGAGAACTGAGGGTTCTCAGTCAGGCTCTAAGGGAGTCTGTAAAGGAAAAATTTCCTTTAAACAACTTTACTGTAGACAAAGTGTGTGGCAAAGCTATTGCCAGACTTGAGCATGTTTCCAATGCAAGTATATTTTTGGAATTTGATGTTTCTTTGTCGTTCAGACTAATTTTTCTTCTGAAGATCAGCACATCACATGCCTCATGCTAGGGGAGAAAAACAGTCTCGCATCTCTCCTTGCCAGACTTCACCTGAGCTGTTACTGATGTGTTTCTTGTTCTGATATAAGCAGAGCACTGCATTTTTTCCCATTTCAGTTTGAATCCATTCTGATATACAAAGAATTTAAGCCTGAGAGTCAACTGGAAATGCAAATGGTTATACTGTGAGAGCATTTGTTCATGATAATGCTTCTTAAACTGCTTTTTGCCTCAACAAGTGTGTATCCCTTACCTAGAGAAATTGATTTGTCTGGGGATGTATCTACACTGCATCATGTAATATGGAGATAAATGAGCTTGCTCAGAAGGAATATAGCAAGGTACAAGCTCCACATGTACTAATTAGTCTGAGGAGTGTCCTGCTGCTGTAGGGTACAGGCACACCCTCAATAGCTGCTCTGAAGACCTATTTGGATGTCTTTAAACACAGCACTAAAGAGCTGTGGTGGTTGCCTGTGTTATGACAGTGTAGAGGGGTTTAGGTTGTCAGTTTGGACTTGGGTTATTCTCAAAGAAATATCAGGCCCTGTGTTGTGGTAGAAGTAGTACCCCGGGAGCTGGGGAAACATGGTCTCCATTTTTAGCTCTCTCATCAACCTTTTGGGTAAAACAGGGTGAGTTAGTGTGTCTCTGGGGTTGGCTGTGATGCACAACAGCACATTTGTGAAGTGTTTGAAGGTCAGTGCTGAAAAAATCTGATATAAGGCCTATATCTTATTGACCTGGGACAGGGTAATTAAGTATTTGGTCAAGTGCTTAGAAAGTGACCTACATCAATAGAGGCTACTTGGGTGGTGGATTTTGCTGCATATTGATTGGAAAATTTGGCTGTGAGATAATAAAAGGGAGACTTCCTTTCTTCTCTGTTTCTCCTTCAACCTTATTTTCCATCATTGCTCCTGTGATCTTTTCCTGTTACTTGCATTAGCTCTGCAAGCAACTTCCTAAATGAGCCTATTCCTAACTTTTGTCACAAATACACTTGGTTCATTAGCAAAGCCCGTTTCAAGTACTGAATGTTAGTCTGATACATATGAAGGCCTATATGAGCAAAAAAAAAAGTTACATATATTGACTGGTGAAAAATTAGGAGGGATCACCGTAACAATGAAAATCTAATTTTTAATTTGTTGATATTTTCTCAATTACTTAGTTGTTTTTGTCAGTCAGTCTCATGTTTTGTGTAGAGGACAGTCCATGAAGCTAAAAAAATTGGAATGAGAACCAGAAGGCCTCACGTTTGTTCTTTGCTCCTGTACTTTGAAGGGTCAGGATTTTAATGGCATACCTTGACAGCACTGAAAGCTGTTGTGTCATGTTTTTTTCAACAAGTCTTGTAGTTTTTCAGTGAAATTATAAAAACAGTTTCTTTAAAACTCTGCAATAAAGACAAATAAATATATCATCATTTCAAGGCACTGCTAAGACAAACCTATTAAAAAGCTCAGAGATACTCAGACAGAAGTGCTGTAGAGATGCCAGATATTACTACAAAGTATTCAGACAGCAAATGTCATGCTCTCCTTAAGAATCAAAGTAATGAAGAAAAGAGATTGAAAATTAGATCTGTAAGTCTATTATCAGTTTGGGAGAAAAAGCAATTTGTGATGACTTTTATGGCAGCTTAATGACATACTTTTGAAAAGTGTAACATAACAGGCAGGAGCTGTGATGGAATTGTACAGATAAATCGTAGCAGACAGCTCATTTTGTTGAAGAATACTTTGGCTATTTTGCTATCTCATACACCACACAACCACTGAGGATTTTTTTGTTATTGTTCAGTTGAGCTATAACTTGTACAAAACCTCTTAATCAACATGCTGGGGTTTTTTTTTTTTTTTGCCACTTTAATGTGGCTCTGCTATGCCCTTTTGTAAAATAAAGTATTGCACATGCGAGACAAGATTTTCAAATCTAAAATAGGCTACAATGAAGAAAGCCAGAAAGGTGTTAATGCAATAAAGTATAAAGTAAAGAAATAGTTCTACTATTGATTTTTAGATTTGCTTTTTGAAGCAGATGTAGAACATAAAACTGAGTACAAATTTGCAAGGTCTACGGCTAGCCTTTCTGGGAAAGAATCAAGGGAGAGCAGCAACATTTACCCAACAAATTGTATCCAATAGTTTTAAATTATATTTCGAAAAACATAGCACATGAATAGTTTCTGAGAAATGAAGACTGGAAAATTCCTTTGTTTGTCTCTGTGTTTTGGGGTGTTTTTTAGTAGAAATAAAGAAAAACTGAACTCTAACACTACTGTAAAGTCACAGGAAAGATATTGATTTCTCTAAAAATATCTAAAGTTCTTTGAACTGTATATACATGTACATTAACCTTTTAGAAAACAAAATAAAATGAATAAAAAGAAGTACAAGCTCTAATGGCTTGTGATTCATACACTGACTGATGCACCAGTGTACCATGAGCGTTTAGCCTTGGAAGGTAACACATGAACATTATGAAACAAAATCGTTTAAGATCTTAAACTAAATCTGTCATGATGTTTAGTTATTTTCTATAATAGAGTTTTTCTTCTCTGAATAAAAGTCAGTAGTGTGGTCTAAAATTTGATTTCCAGATTACACTTAAAATATTCACGTGTCCAGGTTTTGTTTATGAAAAAGTAATTTAATTCTATTGTTTTTAAATGTGATACTGTAAAAGGAAAAAAAATATCATTCATTCTTCCTTTCTTAAGTAGTAAATTTTTTCTGCCTACACTGATTAAACATTTCTAAATGAAAATTAAATAATTCTACTATTAGATACTACACTGAATTCACTTGGAAGTATATGACTGTTGGAGGACAAATTTAGGCAAGAAGTCTGTACTTCACATGTACAAATATAGAGAACTATGTCAGCATAAGCTTTGTATGTGCATAGGAGCTGTTGTGCTATTAAACTCACCCACTCTATTCTACTATTACAGTCTAATTTTTTATGTATCCTAAGAGTTTACTTTTCTTTTATCGTTGCTGTGCTTTGAGCAGATGGTTTTTATTGAACTGTTTATTGATACTTAGGGTTTTTTCCTTCCCTGAGTGCATTTTATATCCATCAATGCATAGAAGGAGCCCAAATTATTACTTACAATATGAATTTCATCACTGTAATATGTCCCAGTCATGCAGCTCCATTAGCTATCTCTAGGGTTCCTCATATCTTCTCAAGCCTTCTATAACCCAAAGCAATTGGGAGTCTTTGGGGTTTCTCCCTTCTCTCACTGCTCTCCTTTTGTTTATGAATAGTAGTTGTAATACAAACCTACTAGTCAAACTGTTGAAAGGGAAGGGGATTTTCAAAGGCATACAGATCTGCTCTTAATTCAGTGGAGCAAATCCAGGCTAACATGAGGTTTGTGAAATCCCCAGTCAAGCACTTCAACTCCAAGCTCTTTACTTTGTATGAACTTTCAGATTCTCCAGCACCTTTGACAACACCAGCTGATTTAACTGTCCTAAGGTGTCAGTAGTTGAGTTAGATTTGGGATAAAATTTAGTCTCTGGTTGCCATTACCTGTAACTAAGTGTCATTCATATGGCTCATAAGGTGTCCAGTGGAAAAGGTCCTGGGTGTGCAAGACAGTAGGGAAGTGCAAGACTCTTAGAGTTGTGCTGTTAAGCTGTATAAAACAGAACTTGCAGTCTTGTACATGTTCAGCCTTCCCTTGTAGCAGTTCTGCCATAATCTAGAACGCTGTAAAATAGTTTGTTTAAATTGCACTAAACTGGGATGTGGCTGGAAGCTACCTGGAATCATCACAGCCTTATGTTTTTACAGCTGTGTTTGCACAACTGTCCTAGATCTGACTTTGTAAGAGTGTTTTTAGAGGCTTTGCTTTTGGTGTTCTGCAGTGCTTGGCTGGAAAGCCAGTTTTTTTGTCTGCTGTGGCACAGTCACTGACCCTGAAAGCTGTTTATGCTATAAAGAAGCCAAGACAGAAGGAGAGTCTTGCTCTCACGCTTGACAAAAGTGGCCTTTTAAAAAAAGGTGGGTTTGAATTTGTCTTGGTCTGCAGGTTAATTCAGTGTGAAGTTACACTGTGCAAGAGCTTCCTTTATTTAGCAGTGAGTGCTGTATGAAATGCATTGTGTATGCAAAGCAAGCATTTTTATCTGTGAACAATTCAGAAATAGTTATATTAAAGTATTTGCAGAGAGTGGGGTCTAGTGCTCTAAAATTCAGGCTTGGTACTCTTTGCTGTTTAATTTTATGCCTGTTTGAGAGAGAGCAGGTATTTTGC
Source organism: Leptocoma aspasia (assembly GCA_013399835.1). NCBI lineage: Eukaryota > Metazoa > Chordata > Aves > Passeriformes > Nectariniidae > Leptocoma > Leptocoma aspasia. The sequence continues at coordinate 161,236 of VXAX01000175.1, read as the reverse complement.
TAGCAAGAGAGTGTTACCCGCTCTCCCTAACTCAGCCTTTTGGCTCTTTTGGGGGGCAGTGACAACTGGAAAGATTATTCAAAAAGTTGCAAGTGATTTGTTTTCAGTGGAGTGTTTTTTGCAGTCTAAATTCCATTGAACACCTGCATTCATTGTGTGAGGGTGGTTTGCTAATGAAAACCTTTTTTTTGGTAGAGTGGTGCAGTTGTTTGTTGGCACTGAAACCCAGGGATGTGCTGGTTCTGGTTCCACTGTCCCTCACCTGTTGCCTTACAGCTCACTGCAGATACATCAAAATTAAACAAATCTGTTGAGAACAAAAAATGCAATTTAGGAAATTTCTTTGATGGATTTAAATGCTCTCAAGGAGAGCATTGCTGTTTGAGTTCTGAGCACTGACTTATAAAGAGATGTGATGTTGTTTCCTCTTTCTTGGTTTTACCCTTTTTGTGTTAAAATCAAAGCTTCAGCATATTTCACTTGGAAAATTTTTTTCTTTTATCCAAGCACTGTTTTAGCTGGCATGAATATTTTTGCTTAGTGGCTAATAAGAATATATAGAAAAGAAAGTAAATTGAACATTTCCATAATTTCTTTTCTTTAGCTCTCTTTTTGGGTGTGCGGTATTGAGTCCCGATGTGTGGAAATCAAAGCTATAAAACATGAAGCAGGCTTTTCAGTTAAAATTATTATTCTCTTTTTTATTATTCCTTTTCAAGGAAATTAATCTTATTATTCTTTTTTCATCATTGTGATTACAAAAGAGCATTGTGAATATTTTTGTCTTCTAAATTGTTTGTCAATTTATTCAATATGTGTTAAGAAAATGTGTTTTACATTCTATGAGGAAAACCTCATTTGTGTGAAGACAGGACAAACTCCTAGGTCACTTTATACACAACTAAATAAGCCCAAATTTATTTAAATTGATTTCACATGAGAAGTTTGGATATTTTAGGACTGTTCTCCATTTGTACTTTTCTGTTAAACTGACTTTTTGTTTGTTTGTTAGAGCATGTGGCAAAAAGTGTGGAGAGCAGTAGAGCAGCAAATTTTTACTTATTCCAAAGCTTGTTTTGTCCTCCATTTTCTGGGAAATATTTGCCCTATCATGAAATCTGAAAAGAGCAAGCTGCTGCTAACATGTTGAAGTAAAGCCATCTGTTTCCTGGGAACCCTTTTTCAGACATGCAGACCCCATGCTCAGGTGCTCTCCTGCTCAGCCAGGATTTTTGCCCATGTTCCCTCGTGAACATGTCCTTTCCTATTTGAAATCCAGTACTTTGCTGCCACTTCTAAAATAGCAGAGGGAGGGAAAACAGCAGCACTTGGACTAGCTGGTGCAGAAGCTTAAACTTCTGTACTCACATGGGAAGCCCCTATGAGAAGATGGAAGTTTTGAGGCAGGAGACTGGTGAAGGAGTGCCCTGGAAGCACAGCAGCCCCTGATAATTCATCTGTGTAATGGGGGAGAAGTAGTTTTGCTGTTAAACACAATCTTTGCCAACCCATGCAGTACCTCATGGTATATATCCCCTATACAAGCTGCATTTAGAGCCTGTTAGCTTCTCTTGGGGTGCCCTCAGCAGCCTCAGCCTGACCTCCCCAGGGCTGTGCTGTCTGCCTCTGCATCCTGCTCTGCCCCACGCCCTCGGATGCATCTCCAGGGAGTTGGCACCAGGAGGAATTTTCCCCAGATTCAGGGGAACAAAAAACTTGCCTTTAATTGAGGTGGATGCAGTAGGTCTGACTTCATCTATTTGTTACTAAAGACATGTTAGGTAAGACCTGTCTAAGCAAACAGAGAAGCTTTGCTTATCAGCAAAGAAGTCAGCAGCCACATGCTAACCAGGTAGTCTGATGCAGTAATTCTGGTAATTATGTGGCACATGAGCTAAAGAGAGTTATACTGGGCTTGAATTGAACTGTGTTTGAGCTGGTAAGTGGAGAACAGCACTGTATTTCCTGAATTAGTTTGCCAATTTATGTGTTTTACTTTAGTGAAGTTTTGCAACTCCCTGTTCGAGCAGATATTGTGGATTATTGCAACAGGATTCCCAAAATGTTGAATTTCTATTGTGTGGATGACTTTACTTAGTTAGATCTATTTTTTAAAAAATACTTTTTAATGATCTAAATTCATTTTGTTTAGTGATATGGTTGCAAAATGTCTGTAATGTATGTGGCGATGTATACTTGAGGCATGCTGTGTGAGTGCTCCAGCTCCAACTGCATATCCAAAACCTTTTAAGAGGAAATCTCAATGAGCCCTATGGGACAAAGTAAATTATTACATGTGGTGAACTCTTAAGTCATAGACCAAGGTCATGGCAGTGAGAGTGTATTTCAAAAAGGTTTTATCTGTGCTTGGAAAGCAAATGAAATCTCTCATCATTAACTTTAGAATTATAGTTGTAAGAGGATTTTCACTAGAGGTGAAAGATCAAGTTCATGGCGGACATAATGGAGTCTGAAAAGTTATTTCTGAGACATAATACTGGGGCGTGAAACATTCACTGAGGTTTTCACATTATTGAGTTTACAGCCTGTAATCCAGATACTGAAAATCAGAATGGTCTTAATCATTGCTACTGTTATGGCTTTATTTCAAGCTTTGCAAAGGGGAATTTTTTTTTTTTTAATTATATTTTAAAGGCTTTAAAAAAATATCCTAGATTTTCAGGTGTGTCAGTCTTGACCATTGCACACAGGCTACCTTAATAATAATCCTTCTATAGGAAGATAATTTAGTAAACCTGAATGATGTTAATGAATCCATCAAAGCACATGTGCATGCAGTGATGTGATCTCTGTCCTTATTTGCTGATAGCTCACATAAATCAGAAAGAACAAACGGTGAAGTGAAACAGGGCAGAAAAGCATAAGTAGAACTGAGGTTCTTAGAGACCCAGATTTTTATCCTGTTGATGGAAATGGATATTTATTTCTCTGTTTATTCAACAGAGTGTTCTATTTTGCTAAACTTTGCATTTGTACATGCATTCCAGTGGTACCAATGAACAATAGAAACCTACCCAAGAGCAGAGTCTGAACTCTGTGCCTGCGCCTTGGGACTGCTTTTGCAAATATCCCTGCCTGTAGCAGCACTTACTTGCTTACGGGGTTTATAGTGCTCAGCCTGTTTGCTTGCAGAAGTGGTGAAATCTGCCAGTGATGTGCTGCATTTAAAAGACAAGCATTAAACAACCATCACCAAAAATGAATCTGATTGTGCTTTTGCTGTCATGAAGCAAAAGCACATAAATTCCATTTACAGGAAAGTTTCAGCTGTTGTAGTTTTATTCAGTCATGTCTGCTTAGTCCTCTTTTCATGCCATTTCACTTTTGGGTTAAAATTCAATGTTTTGCTGTTTTGTTTCCTTAAATCCTTCTATCTCCTTAAGAAAATGTCCTTGTTCCTCAAGTTAAAAGTGCAAATGACAAGCACATTACATATTCCTGGCAAGTGTTATTTTAATTTCTTTTAAAATATTAGCTAATTCTACAATAGTAAGATTTTGTAACTGGAACTACAGCAAGTCAACTCTAAGAGTGGCTATCGAGTTGTATTCTACTTGAGCAAAGTATTTTGTTTCAAAATGAATGTGTTTTTTGGGAAACCTTTCATATATTCAATACTTACAGGATTATGATAAAGTCCTATACGAAGAGGAAGCATAAACTGGCTTAATAGGTTACCTGTAATTCAAGAAATGGCAGCATTAAAATTAGACATAAAATCTCACTTCTGATCTATGTAGGTGTTTTATGCTTCTATTTTAAAATGATGTGGTCCTGCAATTTAGAAAATATATCCTATAACATTTTTTTTCTGTACTGTTACTGCCATGTATGTCATCTCAAAAAACACTTGCTATACTTTCATTATGCAAATGGCCCAGAATATCAGTGTTGAGTAAGACTTTCTGTGTAGGTTATGTCCTCTAAAGTGAATATTTTAATAATTTAGTCAATGACCTCTCTTAGACTTTCTCAACTAGCAGTGTCTGTGCAGTTGTGAGGCATTTCTGTTTCTAAGCCTAGTCACAAATGTCTGTGACCTGTTGATACTGGGCTGGTTTCTGCTGTTTGCAGCACCCATGCTGATGACTTCTGCATGGCTTGCTTCTCTGTAATTTATGATCTGAGGAACTTCCAACAAGAGATGGTATTTGCAGGTATGAAATACACAGAAAAATGCACAGTATTGTACAGTGCTGTCCTCAAATCCCTTCTGCAAACAAGTCACTCTGGGGCATCTCTGCTTCATAAGGGGTCTGCTGTCATGACCCCTTGAGTGACAAATGCCTCTCTTGCTACATTTGGATTTCCAAACATTCCTGAAACTCCCAGTAGCTAAAACTTGGTCTTGTCTTATCTTCTCCACAACAAAATACGTACCTTGTAACCTTGATTTCTTTGTTTTAGTTGATTCCTCAGCATTTTAATTCAATTTTCTTGAAATTTAGACTATTCCATGAAATAAACTCAGTTTTATAGGAGACAATGTATACGTGTATACAAATTTAAACCACTAGCCTATGCGGTAGTTTTGTGTAACTTTGTTTTATGTAAATATGAACTCATAGAACATAAGGATACTTTATAACTGAGGTACTTGGTGAGTCTGACAGCTGTGCTCTCTCTGTGATCAGGATTCAGATGCACATGTTTGCCTTAAGAATGTGTAAAATCTTCCTCGTTGTCTTAGCAGCACAGTTGTGCTTACCACATTCCCAGTTCTTCCCCCTTCTAGTATTTTTGCATAAGTCCTCGTGCACATTGTATAAGCATTCTGTCATATCTCTAAGTGATCAGACTGATTTTAATTGCTCTCCTCTTCCAAATCATCAGCCAGTTGCAGCATGCTGTTTGTCATCTTCCCTACTAGTGTAAAACCACAGTGTAAATCTGTAGTAGTCTTCTGTTTCCCTGACTGTCTGGTTTTAATATCAGTCAGTGCTTCTTCCAACTTGCAAGAGGATTTTACACTCAGACGAATGACTTGTCATGCTAACTTATCATGCAGCATCTTGTGGGGTGGATGGCTCATTTAGCAACACTTCCAGCAGGCTGTGTTCATGGTTTCTTTATCAGCTTGTGGGTGCTTTTGTTTGGTTTGTGAGCAGTGAGAGGCAAGAGTATCTTTTAATACTCTAATAATTTTTTGTAGCCTAATGCAGATCTGCCATACGGGCAGATTTTAAAGAGATTTCCTGTCTTTCAGGCTTCAATTTCTTTCTAAATTGTGTGCTGCAAGGCAGTGGAAAATCTCATTTTGTCAGGTTATTTCTTCCTGTGGAACATATTGTAATATGCTGAGACTTTATTCTGAGCCATCTCATTTCTTAGGTGTTTTTAAAAAACTAAAAATACTTAAATTGGGTTTTGCTTCTAATTAGCACATGCCAGCTGCTTCCAGCAAAAGAACACCTGTGCTGTTAGTGAAGGTACCTGGAAACTTGGGCATGATTTTTTTCCTTTATCCTAGCATAAATCAGATATTCTTCTGTTGAAATCAAAGCAGTGGGGTGGATCAGTGTAGGTGAGAGTCACAAAGGAAAACTGGAGCTATGTGATTTCTGGTAGGTGGATTGCAGGCAGTAATTGGTCAGAAGTGGTGTCCTTATGCAAAAGTTTGCAGCTGACATAAGTGCCAAGTCGATGCAAAAATAAGTAGAGCACTGGATTTTTGTCCACTGTATTCTCATGCTAAATACTGTCTTTTTGAAGGTATGGTCTTTATTTCAAATAACTGAAACTGCCTGTAATTTTAAAATAGGGAAGTAAAAACAAGTATCAGTATTGTTCAGGCTATAAATGGTTCTAAAGATGGAGCTTTATTTATGGGCTTTGTTTGTCATTATTTTGTTTGTCGTTATCTTGAAGTTAAGAGTAATTGTACTTATCTCTAGGAAGTGTGTTCCTCAGGAAACATCACTGAGCTTTCCCTCTACTATCTCCTTATGCTGGTACTAGAGGACTGTAAAGTCATTTTATTAGCTGACAAACTGCTAAATTACAAGATAAGAAGTAGAGCCTTGCTCGGTGGAGGAAATGTGTAGTTCCTCCGTCTGCATTTAGAAGCCTATTTCCTCCAGCTTTCATTGGAGGCAAAGCCAGCCTCCAAAACCCAGGAGAATTTAATCAAAGTGGTTTATGGATGTTTTCTCCTGGGTTTGTTCATACAGACAGAAATGGAACACAGAAATAAAATACCTAAACCATGAAGAAGTGCACAGTATACATGTAGTCAGCAGTGAACTATGGAGCTATACTGTTAATGACGTGGATTGGGAAAGAGGAAAGAACATGTACCAGTTATATAGATGCCATTCAAATATGTAGGTTGAATCCTAGTTAGGATTTAGTACTTGGGGGGGGATTAATGGTTCTGCAGTGAGATCAATGCTTGAACTATACCATTTGAAATAGTACTCATTAAACCTTTTTTGGTGTAGACTAACTAGGTTCTTGGAGGAGTTCTTGTTCATGGTGATGTTACTAATATCCAGAATGGCTTTGCTTCTCTCTGTTTCACTGTAATGACAGAAAAATGGAAGCTATTCCATTCCATTTCCAGATTAGGAGAAGTGTTAACATGGATTCTGTTTGATGATCTTTTTTCTTTGGCGTTTGTTTTCATATTTCGTTTGCATATGTATGGACATTTTGGCATTCCTGTCATGCTACAGTGCCTTCTGCTTCCAGAGTTTTGGAGAAGGGCTGTGGGGAGCTTTATTCACTATTAGAAGACCTCACTGAAGAGCTGTAATTTTGTAATAGATAGTGCCAGGCAGCATTAGCTACAGATGTTTGGATACCACAGAACATAAATCAATACTTACAGTCAACAGAGGAGTATTTATGTTCTGGAGCATTTGCTCATTTGCTGTTAGAGTCCTGGTGATAGCATATGGTCTTGCATATAAGGCTGTAGTACCTATATCTAGGCTATAATTGCAGTATTTAACACAATCTTACAAAAATGTGCCTTTAGGCACTGTGAGAAATGTTCATTAGAACATGTATATGGTTTGAATTTTACTATATTTGATATGTAGAATTCATGTGAGATTTCTTTGCTTTTTGACTGCTTTTTTCTGTGTGTTTTTGTGAAGTAGATAATGTGTTTTTTTGTGGAGTTTTGTTTATCATTGATAATGATATCAATGATATCATTTTTGATGATATTTAAAGGAGTAGAGGGAAAGGTGAGTGTGTGGGATGCACCATTTGAATTCTATGGCTGGTGAAGACAGAAGGTATTAGGCATCTACAGTGCATAAAATACCAAAACTAAAATTCTGCCTAGTTTGCACTTCATTTTTTGTTACTTGTATTGATGCCAACTCACCAATAAAGTCACATGTTTTTTTTAAAACACATTAGTTTGACCTCTTCTGCCTTACAGCACTTTTCTTGTTACACTGCAGTCTGGATTGTTCTGCAGTAGCCGATGTATCGATAAGTACAATACAAATTGTTACTGTGACAGTATGGAATATTTTATGACTTTTTCTTGTTTCTGTTGTGCGAAGCATGATAGCTACTTGTGAGACACAGCAGTCACAGAAGTCATCAATTAAACTCTAACAGGCTGATATCATAGCAAAGCTTTTAAGACAAACATTTGTTCAGTGCGTGTTACATAGAGCATAAAAACCAGTTTATGTTGTCCTGGTGCTGCTAGTATTTTAAAATTTAATTATTTGGACTAATCCACATTCACTCTAACAACATACCATACAAGCAGAGGAGAATTTGCTTAGTTCATATTCAGAAAGAAACAGCTTAGCATCTTTCTGAATGTCTCACAAGTATGCTGAATTTTTCAGGAGTTAATTTACTGTTGCTATGATGCAGGTAAAGCTAGTGGTGCCCAGGTTCTGTTCTTATTGGTCTAACTGTTACAATGCATTAGGAAACTGCTTAAATACTTTGGGGTAACTTTTTAGTATTGTTTGTCCCACTGGGAGGGGAATGTTGTGGCTGAAGGAAGCAGGATGGCTGTGGTGTGAGAAATGAGGAAATAAAGAGAGTAGGATGCTCTGCAACAGGAGGATCACCAGTAAAGCACATGATTTTCAAACTGCTTCTGTCTGTAGCACTTGCTAAAGGTTTTCTTTGGGAGGTGGTGTGGTATGACAGATTATTCAGCGGTTTTTCCATAGCTTTGTTCTGAGCACTTTGAAAATATCCTGAAATGAGGCAAAGTTAGATCATATGGGCATGCCTTTAGAAAAGCATTAGAATCTGACTTTATTTTGTGTCCCTTCTTTTCAGCTTGCTCTTTCCAATAGAAGGGGAAAAAAAGGTGTGGTGGCTGATTTGAAACAAAAGGACACCCACACAGAAGTGAATTTTTGGTGGCTGTTATGTGGATGTTAACAACCTCTGGATGTTAAAAGCAATGCTTATTGTGGAAGTACATGGCTCAGATAATGTTCTTAGTTATGGGCATGTTTAATTGCTCTGAGAAAAACACATGTGAGATTTCTGTTTATTCCAGGTCTAAGTGCTCTGGTTCCTTATGTTGCTGAGTGCAGGCAGTAAGTGAGCACTGGGAACACCTGGGGTGTAGGAGCTCTGCTGTAGGAATAGGACAAGAGCCCTCTGCAGGGATCCCTGCAAAGACTCTTGTCCAGCTACACATCTGATGTGACCTACAGCCATTTGGGCAGGGTGGGAGTCTGGACTAGAGGTTGTGGCAAAACCCAGGTAGCCTCTGATGGTGAGAGAGCCTGGCCTTGGACTTCAGCCTTCCTTTGTCCTTGGACTTCAACCTTCCTTTGTCCTTGGACTTCAACCTTCCTTTGTCCATGTTTGCTGCCTATTTGACCCCTGTGGTCTCCCTGCATCGTGAAGTGCTCACTGTCTAAGCCCAGAGCAGCCAGTTGGGCACTCAGCTGGATCTGTTCCAGTTTCCAGAGGGTCATTCTTCAGGGATAACACTGCTGGCAGCCAAAACCTATGAATGACTCAAAAATGGAGTGTTTGAGGTTTTGGAGTATTTTTTAATAGGTTTGAAAAACATTGTTTGATCATGCGGCATGTGTTAGTCTTTCAATAAAATCTTCATTAAATCCACCCATTCCTTACAGGATTTTTTTTTAACTTCTGTTTGCCTTTGTCACATGTTCTTGCTTGGATTATCATTCATTAGCTTCTCCAAAGAGATTTAGCAGTTCCTTAAAACAGGATCATGTGCATTCTGGTGTTCTGTCTGAAAGCAGTGCTGGAGAGCAGAGAAGCCCCAGGATCCCCATAGAAATTTGCAGACAATTTTGATACTCTAGTCCACTCAAAAAATCTGCTGATACCGTAATGTTTTTTCCCTTGCCAGGACCCTCCTTGCCTGGTGTCATTTCTTGAGCTCTCCTGGGATGAGATTAGTCTAAAACAACAAAGTAGCCAGATGTCTGGTTCTGAGAGAGTCCCAGAGGCCAGGGTATGGAAGGCAACAGTAATCGCTGGGGGCTGAAGATCAAAGATACCTGAGAATTACTTATGGGCACATACTATGTGTCATTCCCATTATTAACATTCTGAGAAAATTTGTATCCCTAATTAACCCTTTTGTTGGTTAAATTTTTTTGCCAGTACAGTCCTGTCTGTAAGAACTGTTTGTTCTTTTTATACCATGTTAGTTAAAAAAAAAAAAAAGTAAATACTCTCATAATAGCAAATTTATGTAACTCATTCAGATGTTTTTTATCATGGTTATTTGTAAATGTCAGAAGTGAGTGTGATTTCTCTTTGTTTATTGTGCCATCCTTTGGGCTGGTGTCATTCCTATCCAGAACTGTGTCAATAATGATAGTTAACTTGTCAGGGTGGTAATTTTAGTTTATTGCTTCCTAATAATCTAAAATTAATTAGTATCTAATTCCAGGGATGGGATGTCTGCATGTCATTGCTTTCCCCCTTATTGGTATTTCTAATTAAATTCTAATTAATATTTTTAGTGATCAACACTTATTTATACATGTATGTATTGTATTATACATTCTGAAATAACAAACTTAGACTGTAAGTGCTGACTCTGAATTCTTGTAGTGCTTTAGGAATGAGTGACTCCGAGAGAGAGAAAGGAGAGAGGAAAACCTGATTGTGGCCTTCTGTGCTTCTCTTTTTTTATCCTCAGGTGAAAATAGCAAGGCTGTGAGTTGAATATCTATTTTACTAAGCAGTAACGTTCTCTGTTGTTGTAGAATTGAAGACTGAACAAATTTCCCTGAAACAATTTTCCCTAAACAATTTTGAATAATAATGTATGGTTATCAGAGATACCTGTCGTTTGTTCTGATCGCTACAATTTCACTATCTTTAACATTATACAGTATTATGTGTGGCAAATACTGTATGTGCATGTTTGAGTGTGAGTTTCTGGTCACACTAAGTTTGTGTGTGGTTTAATGTCTGTATTGTAGGCATTTAACCATTCTAAAAGGCATTTTTGAGTGGGCAGTAAAGTGAAGAAAAGATCCCTGGAGTGCTTTAAAGGGTTGAATTGATTTGTCTGTTTCAGTCTTGACAGTCTCACTTCAAACGATTTTATTTGAGAAAGAAACCCCAAAAGCTGGCCTGTCTGAAAGTCTATTGTGTCTTTTTTGTACTTTCTGTCACAGGTGGTGTGACAAGATGCTGTCTGCATCTTCCAACACAGCCATGGCTGCTGCTCCATTGTCCCCATTCCTGTTCAGCTGCACACCCAAAGCTTTGTTTAAAGCGAATTGCCATCTAAAGAAATGTGAGGGAAAAGCTTTCTGGTGAACCAAGGTTGTTTAATCTGTGGCTACCAGCAGGTATAGCCAATCATTATCTGAAAATTTCAATGAGGTTCATAATATGAATAGGATGGAGACAGGTACTATGCTTCTCAGAGGTGCACGGGAAGGGGGAGCTGCACAGGAGTGGTGTGCAGGCAGTAGCTGTTTTCATAAGGATGGTGGCACCCTGGATTTTGGATTGTTTGTTGCCATTCATGTGCCATAATCCAGGCACAAGCACTGTGACTGCTTGGCAGCTGCCTGCTGCTCCAAAGATTCTGCTTGGCTATCCTAACATAAAGAAATGAGGTCTTCATAACATTTCAATTCTGTTTTGCACAACCCTTTTGGTTTGCTTTTTTTCTTACTTTTCCTTCTCTGTTGTTCCTTTGGGAGGCATTGCAGCAGTTTTGTTTGTCTGCAGTGCTCTATTGAAGGTTACAGTCAGAACTAGAATAGGTAAAATCCAGGTGTCCATAAAGTTGTGTCTACAAAGGCACATAGAAAGTATGACCTCCCTTTGAGTTACGTCACACAAGGCAGCAGGGTGCTTCCCAGGAAGGTGTGGAATCCCTAGCTGAGCTTTTGGGGTGAGCCCTAGTGGATGGATTTGCAACGTATCTGAAAAAGAACTCCTTTCACTTCATCCTCTTTTGTTATCTGCCTAGAGGTCTTGGAAGCCATTCCACTACTACTGACAAGCAGGAATGGGACACAGTCAGCAAATACTAGATGAGCTTTTCGAAGTAGAGGCACAGCTATCTCTCTGTGTTTTCAGGCTGGTAAAATTCATATATTTTGATCACTAGTGCCGCCTCACCAGTTTAAGTAAGAAGGTGACTGGATCTGAGGTGATGGGGGAGATTCCAACGCAGTGCAGGAGCAGAGAAAAGCACTGCAGAACTACTTCTCCCTGACATACTAGCAGCTTGTTGAGAGATGGAGTTATGAGACACTACTTGTTATTAAACAAATGCTTGGAGTTTGGCACTGGTGAAATTACTGATATTTTCTGCAAGTAGATTGTCCCCTGCTTTGTTCATGTGGCATATTTCTGTACCATGAAACGTCATAAGGACCTGTAAAGCAGTTCTTTATTTGGATTTACAGAAAACTGGTTTTAGAGCAATGCAGGTCCTTCAGTGGACTAAGAAACAGGTGTAAATCCCTTGTACAAGTTTATTGGATTTGTGTGGCAAAGCCAGGGTGCTACAGGGTGTACTCTGTGAGAAGCTGCTGGAAGTGTCTCCAACATCGGATGAAGCCAATGCCAGCTGGCTCCAAGATGGACCAGCCACTGGCCAAGGCCCATCAGCAGGTGCTTGCTGGCTGTGCCTCTGGGATAACGTAGTTAACAAGGGGCAGAAGTCTCTGCACAACAACAGCCAGGAGAGAGGAGTGAAAATGTGAGAGGAGCAGCCCTGCAGGCAGCCAGGCCAGTGAAGGAGGAGGTGCTTCAGGTGCCAGAGCTGAGGTTCCCCTGCAGCCCATGGAGGTCCACAGCCATGGAGAGATCCACCTGCAGCCCGTGGAGAAACCTGCACTAGAGCAGATGGATGCCTGAAGGGAGGGTGTGACTCTGGGACAAGCCAGCACTGGAGCAGGCTCCTGGCAAGACTTTCAGGTCCATGGAGAGAGGAGCCCATGCTGGAGCAGGTTTGCTGGCAGGACTTGTGACCCTGTAAGGGACCCATCCTGGAGCAGCCTGGTCCTGAAGGACGGCACCCATGGAAAGGAACCCACGCTGGAGCAGTTTGTGAAGAACTGCAGCCTGTGAGAAGGACTCATGTTGGGTACCCCATGCCAGAGCAGGGGAGATGAGTGTGAGGATGCAGAGGGAGTGTGTTGTGAACTGACTATAAGCCCTGTTTCTCATCACCCTGCACCTCTGGTGGGGAGGAGGTAGAGAATTTGGGAGTAAAGCTAAGCCTGGAAAGAAAGGAGGGGTGAGGGGAAGGTGTTTTTAAGATTTTATTTTATTTTTTGTTACCTTGCGCTGATTTGATAGGGGGAAAACATTATTTCTTCCCAAAGTCAGGGTTGTTTTGCCCGTGACAGTAAATGGGTGAGTGATCTCCCCCTGTCCTGGTATCAATCCACCAGTGTTGTGCTATATTTTTCTCTCCCCTGTCCTGCTGAAGAGGAGAGTAATAAAGTGGCTTTGGTAGGACCCTGGCATCCAGCCAAGGTCAACCCACCACAACAAGCTGAATAAATTTGAGTACATTAAGGTGTTACATTGCATATTAATGAATACTGCTTCATTCTGGGTGCTTATGTTACCAGAGAGTCTATGAATTTGAAATAACTTTTGTGAAAGAGAAAACATAGGAAGTAAAGACACAGCCCCCTAGAAATCTGTGGGAGCAGTGTTCTCTGGTTGGGCCTGTTGGGTATCTAGGGATGACAGGGGCTGGCACAGCTATGTAGGGATGAAAACAGTTGTGTCACTAATGTCCTCCTGTCTGGTATTTAAGAATAAAGCCATGGGAGCTATGAAAGAGGAAGGGCTCTAGAAGCAGTCAGCAAGAGTGAGTGTTGTAAAAGAAAAGAAAATTAGGGTTCAATTGAAGGGCAAATTATGCAGAAAATTAAAACACAACATCTGCATGGACTAGTAGTTTGTTCTTCAAGGGAATATGTAGGTGTTTTATAGTTATGTTGTCAAATGAAATTTATCTGTATATATTTTGCTCCATACTGCAGTTGTTATATTTAGTGGTTTTGGGGCTGTTTACTGTTTTAAACAGCCCATGACAACCCAAGCCATAGTTTCCCTTTTTACTTACCTGAGCCATTAGGACCTTGGGGTGTGTAAAATCAAATAAAAAAAATCTCATATTGATGTAATTGAGGCAGGGATATGATCTAAAGCTCATGTGATGAGTTAAATAGGAAAATCTTCGTTTCCATTCACAAGTTTATTTCCAGTCTCATGTTCCATTCACAACACTGGAATTCATAGGGAAAATGAGGAATGTAACAACCTTGGCAACTTTTTGAAAGGTGTCTGCACATGGCAACATGTGAGTAATCACAAGCAAAAGCTACTTGGTGACTTGATTATACTCAAATTCTTGGCAGAGAATTATTGCTGTAGAATATCTGGTTTTCCAGCATGTCAACAGCAACTTGCTGTTACTTAAGTTTGTGGAGCTTTTGATTTTTAATGTGGGGAAGAAAGGAAATTAATTAGAACAAACTCCAGAAAGCTATGAGTGTTCTTATGAGCTCTTGTAATTAAAAATATCTGCTCCTTTTCCTGGTTTTTGAATGAGCAAAGTCATCTATGTTTAGAAGTGTTGAAGGAGAAAAGCTGTAGTGGATTTTCCAAGTGCTATTCAGTTTTATGCCAACAATGATGGGAATTGGCTTGTGTGGCAGAAGAGATGATGGAAGGATCAGAAGCTGGTTGACAAAGCCCTTCCTCTCTAAATTGCAGATCCTAAAAATCTAAATCAAGTCATAGTAATATATGAGCTTGTGGCTGTATAAGAAGTCTCCTGACTATATAAAGTACTTAGCAACCCCTGGGTTATCCTGGTGTTTTATTGGTGACCCTGTGACCCAGCATAAATTCAAGGCAAAGGGCTTCTTTAACTGTGCCCCCTTCCCAGCTCAGAGGGGTGTGCTGCTAACAAGTTATGGCTGTGATGGCAGAAAAGAATGTCTGTGTTGAGAAAATTAATTGCTTGTAAGCAAATGTTTTTAAAATGTGACATGGTTTTCATAATGTATACTTTTTGTTAGTGTTATGTATTCGAGGAATAGTAATAGACAGATCTTGCCTAAGGATTGCTTTCTAAAATATTTAAATTATATAGCTGATGTTGTTTTCTGTGGTCCTTCTCTGACAGGTTATTGTGACATGGATTACTATGCTTAACACTTCTTTGTACTGATAATATAACAACTGAGCATTTAAAATAAAATGCACATTTGCTGCTGGATATTTCCTTCTTGGAGAGGGCTAGATTAATGAAAATTAATGAGGTTAGGGAAATTTTGCTTCACAAGTGATCAAGTAAATTGGGCTTTGCACAGTCTGCAAAACGTTGTTTTAACAAGACTCTATTACATTTCTGTTGTGTCTTCCATTGTTAAGGGTAATTAGAGAATATGTATGTTTTAATGAGAATAAAATATTAGAACCAAAAGCTTTTTTTCCTAGTAGTCTCTGAGATTGTCTTGTATAATATGAGGAAAATACTGGTTTTTACTTTTTGTTAAGTAATATATACACAAGCAGTATATATACTGTAAATAAAGGGTTTTTACAGAATTACACTGAAATATACTGCCTAAATTTATTTAAGGGCCTTTTTTTAAGGCTTCATACAGGGTATGTGCAAATTAATATTCTGAGTTGTAGTTTGCTACCAAAAGCATTTGAAACGTGGGAATATTTTTTAGGTGTTAAGAAATGTTAGTGGGAAGAGTAATGCAATTCTAAGCCTTCTTTAAATTGGACGTTTTCATAGGTCTTGTGTCTGAAATCAGCATTATAGTGATTCTTGGAAATATCTGTGTGTTTGTACACTGAAAACTTGTTTTGGGCTCTGTTCCTTAATCAGTAGCTGTGTCCTGTGGGGTGGCAGGCCTGGTAACAAAGATTGTGAACTAACTTTACTGCTGAAAATCCTCCAGCATTCCAAACCCCAGCAAGAACAAGCGAGCCCACCCTAAACCATCCTAAACTGGTTTCCTTGGATAGCATGGCACAGAAATAACAAAGGCATGTGTCTGCCTCTTTGATTTTTCCTTCTCTTTCTTTCAGGGAAGAATCCAGAGGATAGGTAGGGCTGAAAGTTGCATCTGGAGAGCAGTGCTTTGTACTTGAATTCTTGTTCCAAGGTCTGGATCCTGCTGGCAGCAGCAGTAGGTCCTGTTCCAATCCCTAGAATTTCCAGAAGTTAAAAGGCAAGGAGCGAGTCTGCTGGAAATGGCACGGCAAGGGGCATTGGAATGGAGTGAATAAGGATGTGCAGCAGGCATGTTGAGGAAATGTGTCTTTTGTGGGAAGGTAATTGGGATGGGGGCTTGGCAGGAGCTGGATGGGCCGAGGTGGGGGCGACTGCCACAGGTTGATGGGCAGGTGATCCGGCAGCCTGGCCCGGGCGGCGCAGGAGGGCTGCCTAATATGCTGTGTGCCCTAAGGGCCTGGGGGAACACAGTTGGATTATTATGTTAATGCCTGAGCCTGCTGCCCTCTTCCTATCCCAGCTGGGCTCCCTGTTGTTAGGAACTGCTTTGCTCTGACAGTGGAGTAATATACTTCATGATTGAAAGGGCAAAGGGGCTCGCAGGAAAAAGGAGCAGGCCTGCACAGATATGGAAATGAAGGGGGGAAGGCTGTAGGAGGGTTTGCGTGTAGGTGTGGGTAGAAAGTTTATTAGGAAATGAGTAATAGAAATCTGCTAATTGAATTGTTATTTACAAGTCCCGTTCCCTGATTTGTTTCTTTGTGCAGTACCCCCCCTAATGCTGATGTACAGTGAATTCGAAGTGCTTACCGAAGCAGGCACTTAGGTTGATTTATTTGAAACTGAGGTGCTATAATACACTGGTACCAGTGTACAGTGCTGACAATGGTGTATTTTTCAGGACTTTGATTACTGTTTCATGCTTTGCCACTCTATTGCTACACTACAGCTTATAGTGGTGATATGATTCTTTTATGTATTGTAGATAAGTATATCACTCTGAATATTGTTGATACTTCGAGAGTAGGATATAGATACAGATTACAGGAATACATTTGTTATGGTGTTAGAGCAAATTGAACTTTGATTCAATGAGATGGTGACGATGTGATATTTTTCCGAGGTCTTTCTTGCAGTACAATTGACTAAACAGTGGCTAGGTTGTAGAATGAATGTATGTGAGAGATGAAAATGTGTTCCACAGACAGATGGGGGGGCTTAGTGTTTGTTTGGTTGGGTTTTTTTTCCTTATGATGATATGGCCTGAAATACTGAGTCTTTCTCTGCCTTTTATCAAGCTTCTATCAGTGGCAAAATGTGATTCAAAATACCAGTCAGATGGGATTTCTAACATCCTTATTTGTCTGTTTTAAATCCCAAAGTGCTGATCACTGACTAGTCAAAGAAATTGGTGTTCTCTAAATTGAACTTTTGAAAGTGAAAGCTATTTTTACAAAATGCAGCTAGTATGTCAGATATAAAGTTCTTTAATAGATGAGGTGCTGCTCACAGAGCTGGTACTTGGTGTTTGTCAAAGATGTGATTTCTGATTGCTCCTAGTGTATAAGGTGTCTTTTTCTACTCTTCACACATCCGGGTATCCCACTTCTGCTCCTTATCTTTGTGTTCACATGTATTGCTGCTCTGCCTTGCTCTTTAGAAGGTGTCTGTCTTGGCATGGGTACCTCCTGCTGTACAGCAAAATTGGCAGCTCTGACACTTCTGACTTGGTAGCTGTGAATGTTCTTCTTGCACAGTGTTGTCCACTTATGCATCTTATGTTACTGAAGTACTGTGTGATGAAAAAGAGCTCTCAATCTAGATTGCTTCTGCAGACTTAGTGCAGACACAGGGTGTTCTGGGTATGACACAGAATTTCTATAGCCCTTGCATCACTGGATGCCCATGAATAACCATCACAGAACAGGTAGTAACATTATCTGTGTGCACTTAACACAAAATTATTAATTTCTATATCGAGGTCTCCTTGTTGTTCTTTGTAGGCAAATCAGAATGTGTAGTACGTGTCTCTACAACTAATGAGTTAAGGTAAGAAAATAGTTCTCACCACAAAATAGTGAAAAATAGGAGTATTAGTGTAAAAGAATTGCTCTCTTGTTGAAGGAGTGTATTTTTCAAAACTTGCATTTTCGTTTTTCTTTCACATTGTATCTGCACATACTTCTTATACTTCTTGAGTAACAGCTTTGGGAATATGGAACTTGAGCTACATACTGTCTCAAATTGGGAATGTTTCCATTCTTGTTCTTTTTTTTTTTTTCTTCTTCCCCCTGTTTATGCAATTTAGACTTTGCAGAAATGTTTCCTGCTTCTTTCAGGAAGACCTGTTTGTAAATATTTTGTTCCAGGTCAGGTTAATTTTGGTCAGTTTTGCAAACAAATCGTTTTTACGTGGTCTTCATTTTTCAGTATAACTTAGGTGTTGCATGTTCCCATTTCTCATGGTAAACTGATCTCCCTGGCTGTGTCTTCTCAGTGCATCATAAGAATTTGATAATAGTGCTGCATTGTGGATCAGCTGGAAAGCTTTGTGTGGCAACAGTCACAGAGGCCGTCTTCCACTAGGCATGGGAGAAATTCAGCTGAAAGCAGCAGAATAACAAAATGAAATGATGAAAAAAGAAAATATCAAACATGAGACCAAAAGTAGTGGTTCTAAAGATAGGGGGACCTTAGGGTTAAACCACATGTTTAAATACTGCAGTATCCCTTATAATGCATATTCCAGTTTTTAGCCAGCTTTAATGTCAATGGAAAATTCAGTGGATGCTGCCACTAAGTCCATGTTCAATGTGAATGGCAAGTTTTTAACTTTTTGCAGTAAAACAAACTCACAGCCATCACAGCTTTTGGCAATCCTCTGCTCTCCACAGAGCATGAGTGGAGTTCTGTACATGAAAGGAGTTCTGTACATGAAACCCATAGGTTTTAGAGTTGTTTCTCCACCTTTTCTTTAAAGAACTAGTGGTTGTGTAGTAGTCTATATGACCCATTAGAGGGTCAAGTAAATTACTTTAAGGAAGTAATAAAAACATCTTCAATTTAGTTGCTAATGAGTTGCTATGTATTTTGTATATATGTTTACAGAATAAATATATACATATACGAAGGAAAATTTTAAAGAACAGTTTCAGCATCTTTGTAGTTCATGATGTGCTCATGCTGCTTGTCAAGTAGTTGTGAAACCAAGTTTCTGACCTAGACTTGATTGGCATTTGAGTATTAATCCTTGCATTGCATAGAAAACAAGCACCTTCTACCCCCATTGGATTAGAGGATGTAGCAGTCCTCTTGAAAAATGGGGGCAACCATCTGAATAGAATTTAAAGATGTTTTGGGCATGATTCAGAAGAAGGGTGGTGGTAAACACCAGTGCTGTAGTTAAGTTGTTGGAGAAAAGTCGCTTGGACCTTGAGTTTTTACTGATCCACTGCTAAGCTCCTTGGGCATATTTTGGGGATATGTAGTATATAAATATGCACATTTAGGCACCTTCTCACTCTGCATGTGTAAGTTGTAGTTATATGAATTGCTAATATAGAGGGTGAAAGTAGCTGAGCAGCATTTCCAAGAATGCAGTTGAATGCATCAAGATTGTTCCTTTTTATCTTTCATGCAGTGGCTGTTATGTTGGTCCTTTGCTTATTGTATGCAACTTTTCTTTTCCTCCTCTCTGCCTCTGCCACAGTATTGCAGGGTGCAGAGCTTTGGCTGGGCTCATAAAAAGGGAATTTCCAGTACCATGTAATACTGGCTTATAGTAAAGCCTAACCTTTGGGCTAGGTTAAGAAAAAATAAATTGTTGTTCTTTGAAATACGGACATTTGTTGATGAGATGACAAATTCTGACATGAGCTCCAGAGCTCAGGATTCATGGATCTGTGCAGAGGGCCACACTTAATTTATATTTTACAAAGCTGCTGTTTCAGCCAGCCTCCCCATGCTGTGGCCTTCCTTGCACTAGTGTTATGTTTCCCATCTCCTGGCATTATACAACTGATAGTGAAGCTGTTGCCAGTGGTAGTAGTGACAGGACTTTCATAACAATGCTATTCTGAGCTGGTATTGAAGGCATAGCAGTTAAAATGTCTGGTTCTTCTACTAACTGCCCAGAAAGCAATATGACAGTGGGATATTTATAGAAAAATACTGGTGCAGGCACAGCCTTACAGTTAATGCAAAGGGCACCTTTTAAAAGTGCTTTTGTTTCACTTCAACAGGGAAGTAATACTCTTTGGAGTAGTGGGATGCATTGTTTAACTAAACCTCTAATCATGTTATGGATGATGTGTCTCCAGGAGAATCAGGGGACAAGACCTTTAAGTGTTTTTATCACAGCTTAAGATCTCAGAAAATGTGAACTTAAATAAAAGTATGTTCTGGAGGTTGTTATTGCTCTGTATCCTTTTGAGGATACCTTCCACAGTATTTTTTTTTTTTTTTTTAGAGAGAAAGTCTCTTACAGTTATGAAGTGTTTGACCATAAGAGAGGAACCAGTTGGCAGTACTTGTTTACCACTGTTCAGCTGAGCCTCCTTTATTAAATAATTTTCAGCAATCTTTGTTCTGGTGTGAGACCCAGTGTTTTCACTGCTAAGGTGATAAACCTGGAGTCCCTAAGAAATGCATGATGTACATAAGGCTTGTGAGTAGTTTTGATACCAAAGTGCCAGTGATTGGTTAAATTCTTAACTTTATGCCCTCTAACCACATTTCACAGGCCAAATGTATGGCAGCTAAAGCTTACACTTCACAATGTGTGAGTACAAGGGAGAAGTTACCTTGTTTTCCCCGATTAGGAAAATGATGGAAATGGGCTTTCCATTTGGGGAAAAATACACAGAAAATGTTTGGCTAGATGCCTTTCCAGGAACTCAGAGCTTTCTGGTGTGTCAGAGCCACATGAAGTTTGTGGAGGACTAAGTCAGATGCTGGAGCATGGTGTTTATGCACGTGTGTATTTGGTATGAGAAAGCCTGTGTTGTAACGAGCCTGTCAGCTTTAAATCACTGCTTGTGCCAATGTTTACACTGGCACTGTGCAGTCATCTTAATGTTTGCATTTGCAGTTTTTAAGTAGAGGAGGTAAAAAAGAGAAACTGCCTCTCTTTATTCATGTTGGTATTCAAAAGTCCACTGTAGGTGCTCAGGTCACTGCCCCTGGGGTGTGTGATGTAGGAGCCAACAGTGGAAGGCACTGTGTCTTATGAGTGTGGTTTTGTGTTTTGAGCTGCAGCTGACAGGAGAATGGGGAAATTAAATCAGATCTTCAGGGTACTGCTGGGTTTGGGGTATGACAGCCACACAAGGATAAGAGTATTGGTGGCAGTCTCTACTTAGACTCCTTGTCATTGTCGAAAGGAAGAGGATCACAGCTGCTAGAGAGAGGAAGGCTCCCTTAACCCTGGCAACCTGAAGGAGTAGACAAGGCTTTGCAAAATTTGTGTGTTGCCTACATTTGTGTTTCTGAATATGACCAGATGGCTTTTTTTTCTGCTTTTCTTGTGAACATCACGCAAGTTTTGTTTGCTGCACAGCCTCAGGAGCATCTGTGGTAAATCTTTGCCATTTAGGATAGGTGTGGGTAAGTCTTTGCCATTTAGGGTAAAGCAAAGAAACTATGAACAAAGTGACAGCATTGTTGGAGTGACAGCTGATGGCATGGGGTAGTCAGGCACTGTGCAGTGTTCATGAAGCCTCTCACCTCTTCTGTACCTGAGGAGACTAAATCTTGGTTCTTTCAATGTGAAAATGGACGTTCCAGCTCCTGACAGAGGTGCTTTCCTCCTGGCTTCATTCATGCCATCTTTCTGATGACAAAAGTCTTTATTTTCATTGAGCTCACTTATACAAGTAATCTCAAGCAAGATGAGATACAGTACTGTTGCTCTCCAACCTTTGCTAAATGTGGATTTCCTGTTACTCATATATATATTAGCATTGGTGGAAATTTGCAGAGTGACACATAAATGTTCCTGAGACCTGACTGATTAATGTTTGCCATTTGAATTGTTAGCAAATATTTATGTTTTGGTTTTACTTTCTGGGAAAAAAAAAAAAACCACTTTAATGCATATACTCTCCTGGTTTTTAGTCTTTCTTCACCTCCTCTTGCCTCTGAGTGAGAAATACCGTGCTGGCACTCCAGAACTCCCTTGAGTCATCCTAGTAGCTGTCAGTAGAGACAAGTTAGCATTTCTAACAAAAATAAAGTGAGCAGTATAGTTTTCTTTATCTGCCTCAGTATTGCTGAAATTATTGGTGAAGCAGAGAAATCCTTCAATGGGAAGAACCTCATAACTTAATAAGTGTGTCCAAAAAGCTTTCCTTTTAACAGATGCTTTTGTATTTGTAAATATTATTTACCAAAAAGGTGGTGATGGATATGAGGAACTAGAAAAATTGGGGAATGAAAGACTGATATTCAACACAAACAACTTTGCTGGTAAGAGGCAGTAACTTTCTGCCAGTAAAGGCCCCAGCTTGTTTCTGTGCCTTGCTCCTGACAGAATGCTGTGCCTGCCTGAAGCAGCACCAACTTCCACTCAAGTGATGGCAACCTCTGGCAGCCTGGAACAGAGGGCTCAGCACAGTGTTTTAGAGAGCGTCATTCTCTGGATGATGTTCCCCTACTGAAATCCAAACAAACAACAGATTAGTTATTCTGTTTTCATTTTCTGATGCCTTTTCAATGTTTTTTTCCATAGAACTGGAATGGTTATTGAATGGGGTTGAAATAAAGCAATGTTTTCATGTTGTCAGCACAGCTCTAGGGGCAGGTTGGGGATTAGGTGATATCTTTGCTATCTTTTTCCCAGACAGCAAATTGTGTTGGACCACAGGGAACGTGGCAGTGGATAAATACATAATCCCCTTCATACTTTGGGGTTTTTTTGTTGATGTGCTGGAGGTTTCTTGGTTGGTAGGTGTAGTTTGAGTGTGTGTGTGTACTTATGATTCTCTGTTTTTTTTTTTGTTTTTTTTTTTTTTAAATAAGAGCATAAGGTTATGTACATTTCTACTCTACTAAAATAATTAGAATAATTTGGTATTTTCATAAGATACTTTCTGAACATCAGCACACTTTTTTGGATGATTTCTTTGAACTCAAAATTTAGTTGGTATCAAAAGTTTTGTGGGGTTTGTTTTGTTTTGTGTGGATTTTGTTTTTCATGTTTTGTGTGTTTGGATGGTTGTTGGTTTGTGTGTTTTTTGTGGGGTTTTGTGTGTTTTTTGTGGGGTTTTGTGTGTTTTTTGTGGTGCCCTCTCACATATACAGCACATGGGCTGGAGTCATGTGTAAGATGTATTCTCCAGCTTCTGTTGAATTCAGTATGGAGTGTACATACATCAGAGTCAAATCTAGACCCTATTTGTTTCCCAGAGATGATGCTGGAGTGTTAAAAAGGCACGTGCTTTGCCTAGGAGGTGGCTGCTGGGCTTCTGGAGATTTGGTTGAGCAGTTAACACTGCCTCTTTCATTTTTGCCATGCTGGAGCAGGATTTTTATATGCATTTTAACAGTTATTTAAGAGTCCCCATATGCTTAGAAAGGAATCTGAATATATGTGCCTTTTTTAAAGCTGCATCATAACTAGGTTATTCCATCAATACAGTAGAACGACTGGGAGCTGCAGTTGGAACAATATGTAAAAATACAGCTTGTAAAAGATTTCCTTTATTAACTGTCATCGTCCACAGAATATATGTTCAAATAAACGTTGTGTAATAACTAAATTTGAGATTAATAGGCCCCTTAAGAAACAGTGAAGTCATTCAGGATAGTCAGTGAAAAATAGCCTCTAAGACTGTAACATGCACATATTGTCCTGCTTACGTGCTCTCTCTGGTGTCATTCCCATTTATCAATGTCGGCAGGCTCTGTTCTCATTAAAACACTCTTGCACAAAAGCAACTTAATTTTCTTAAGAGAAGAGGACACCTGATTCAATTTAGTACTCAAAACCAGGAACTTGAATATATATTTTTTTTTTTCCTGTCTGAACTCAGATGAATAGTTATGAACAGCAACACAGATTAAACCTTATTAGGTATATTTATATTCTGTTTGCAGTAACAGTGCTGTGGCAAATAGCTTTCTACAGAGATGTAACATCTTGTTATTGGAAACAGCAGTTAAGACATGAGCTGTAGTAACACTCACATGAGATTTTATTTTTAAATAGGAGATTGAAGGAGGTGTTTAAAGGGACTCTACCAACTCATTCAAGTTATTCCTGATATCCTGCCTTCTTCCACCTTTTCAAACTACACTGATCTTTTTGGGTAGATAAAATTTCCTTTTCTGTACTGTTTGGTCAAACCATTTCCATCACTTTCTTCACTCTTTCTATTTTTTTTTTCCTTTCTTCTTCTGTCGAATAGGAGACATGGTTCTATTAAATTTTGCAGTAATAGTATGGATGAATTAAATGTTACACTACCACATCGTGTTCTCTGTCGTCTGCTGCATAATCTTGCATTAGAACTGCAAGAGTCCTTGTCTCTCCCCAGTTCTTTTCTGCTCTTCGGTGTTTTTCTTTCTTCTTCACTGTGCCTTGTGTGTTAAATAGGATAATTAGTCTTACTGCTGATGCTTGAGTTGTATATCCCACTAGTGTGTGGTACATCCCCCTAGTGCTCAGGTTTTAACTGCAGGGAATGGCAGAGAGGCACAGAACAGCTCTGTATGATGCCCAGACTGCTCCGTTCCAGGATGTTCTGAGGCTGTTTGGTTTCATTACTCTGCATCTGTGGCCTTGACCCTGGAATGTCCTTTCCTCAGAGCAGGGATGACTTGGGGCCAGACAGGCCCTGATGTCCACAGCATGTGCTGTCCCAGCTGTGGGGTGCCTGGGGCTAAGCACAGGCTTAAATACATCTAGGAAGATTGTCTCCCTAAAGGCTGCCAAATGACACTCGAAAATCAAATGTTTTCGTATTGAAGCAGTATACACATATTGGTGAGAAAATCTCTTTTTTCTGAGGTCCCCATACAAAGCTGTGAGGCACTGCTCTTTCCCTGTGCCCTGCAGTAAAGTTCCAGTTTAGTTGTGCATAACAATTTCTTTGAAATCCTGCTGATAATGAGAAAATGTTGCTGTTTGACCCAGGTGTTCCAAATGTGGCCAGGGTGTCTTTTCCTCTTGTTTAATGTAGGCTGGCTGCGTTATTATCAAAACAATATCTAGTCTAATAAATTCCAAGATAGTTTAGCTTGGTACCAGAAACAAGACAATGGAACAAAGTTCAGAATGTGTTCTGTATTTAATACTTGAATTCTAAAGACACTTGTTTGATTTGCTGCCCAGTCATGTGTACTTGACTGCTGCCTGTACTTGATGCTGCATTTGGACCCACACCTGGGGAGAGCACCTGCTCAGCCCCTTAGTGGTGGCTTTGCCTTTTTCTTCCATCTTTTAGCAGCCTTTGTTGCCAGAAGGACTGTCTTAGATCTTGTTGCTGCCACTGTAGAAATCTAAGCAGTGTTTTCCATACATATATTCCAGGATAAGGTGAGAGATGAAGGGCTGAAGCTTTGTGCTAGACTCTGGTGTGAGAAGAGGGAAGTTTCTGTCAAGTGCTGCCAAGTGAATTTGCTGTTTAATGGAGCAAATATGTACAATTGTTAACTCAAGTGTTGCTGTCCATGCTCTTGTACTTGCCCTGTTAAGAGTCCTGGCAGTGACTTTCAGTCATATCTCTTGAGTTTCTGCAAACATAGAAAATTTGTCTGGTTGTTGATACTGCTGCTTTTGAATGTGGTCTGACCTTTCATTTCAATACATGGCTATGCACTTACCTTTTGAAAGGACTTCACTGTGGGTTATATAGAGAGCTCTCTCCTCACACTAATGGTAAATGCAATGAATGGTTTGCAAACACATGCAGATCTGAATTTGGAGTATTATAAAAATGTTTTGTAATACAAATGTTTTCATGTTTTATTGTTTCATTTAAGCTGGCTGCAGACAGTCTGATATCTGTTGAGGCACAAAAAGAGCAAACACTAAAAGAAATGATGCAATAATAGTGACTAATAAATGTTTCAAATAGAAAATGAAGAGCCTGGCTGTATCATGTGTCAGCACTAATGTTTATTTGTATCATCCCTCTAAGGATTTCAGAGTGCTTTTTAAGAAATGAATTAATTTTGACAATGCCCTGTGAGGTACGTATCCCTTTGATAGAAGGGAGTTGGAAGCACAAAAGTGTTTAAATTCTACAGGGTTATGCTACTAGGTATGTTTAATTACAAATTGGAGCAGTTCATTCAATTTACTACCAGTTTGTTTAAACTGAACCAGAATCACAAATATAAGCCCCAGGTTTGTGAGTATGAGAAAAAATTATTTCTAAGTTCATTTTGCAGGGGAAGTGTTTACAAAGAAAACTGCAGATAGAGTAATTGACATATGTAAGTCCTCCCTCACTGAGGCAAATATTAACTGGATGATTGTATCTTAATATGTAGTCTTCCTGACTCTTTTTTTTCCCTCTTCTTTTGCCTGTAATGAGTGTTTAATCATCTGCTATGGATAATTTCTGACACTTCAGAGAAAAGGAGTTAAAAATTGTAAACTAGTGTACTCTGGAACTGGTTGTGAATTATGACTTTTGCACATGACTGGCTAGACAACTGAAGCATAAAATTTGTCCAAGATTGTTGTCTTAGTCTCTGTTACATGCTGGAGTTTATTTTAAAAATCCAGATATCTTCTAGGTGGATCAGGAAGGAATAAAAGAAGTTTGATAATGGGCAAAATACCACCATCTATTATCTCTCCTTATCACCTTCCCAGATACAGAATTTCTCATGGAAGTGGAATTGCAGCCTGTTTTAAGTAAAATAATGTGATATCTCTAAATGATCCCCAAATCAGGATTGGTAGCCATGCTCTAGGTTTGTGTGGATTGGTATAATGTGTCTTTGCCTTGCTGCATGAAAGTATCAGTTGCACAGCTTCAAATACAAGTAGAAAATCCTGATTTAATTCACACTTGTTGAAGAATTGTTTATACTACTCACGCTTCCTTTCAGCTATGATCTCTGGCAAGAGAAGCTGTTTGGACTTGTGCCTCCTTTTTTTTTTTATGTTCAAAAAACAAATGCTGATGAGAAAGAGGTGTTAAAATATGTTACTGTAGTTTACAACTGTCAACTATAATGTTTTATTTAGCTGTATCTATTCAGATGCTCCCTCCACAACATGGAGTGCCATATGCCATTGTCCCTGTTAGTAAGCAAGTCAGCAAAGGTTTCCCAGTCTGCATTTGTTTTTGTATTTGGGCCACTGAGGAGCTGTGGTCCAGTGCCATCTTTTATTGATAGGGCCAGCAGAGGAGGAATCTAATGAAATTATCAAAGCTTTGAATTAATTATGAACTTGAATAAGAAAGCTAAGCTCTCTAGAGCCAAGGATCTCATTACCCATTCATTTTCATTGCATCCTCTTACAGAGCAGAAGGCAGGTTCAGCTACTACTCCTACCCTGATTTTGGACTTTATTCAAACTTGCTCAACTCACTAGCAGCCTCTTGTTATTAATCTGTAGCTGGAAGTGTCCAGGGTGATTAATTTGACTCCAGATAGGCACGTAAATGGTAGATTTCCCTCCTCCCTTTCCTCTTACCTTTGCTGTGTGGCTTTTCATCATCAGACTGGCTGCCATACAAGAGTTTCTGTTCTTTCTTGGTAATTGGGGAAAGCTATGCAAGATTCAAGTTTTAACTTCCTGGAATTTAATGAGTTCATATTAAGAAATAATACTGCTACCTTACATTTCCTGGATATTTAGGTAAGCACAAAACACTTCTTAAGTCATTATCAAAATTGTTTATTTTCTTATTTTAAAAGACTATGGAGTGAAAAGGAATGACATTTTGGCCTCAGATGTACGGGGTCACTGCGGGATTTAAAATCTGTTGTCAAGCTACAGGAAATTCTCTCTGTCAATACTTTATTATGATAAACTATTAAAGTAGTTTATTTACCAGATTAATATTTCATTAATTTTTAAAAAATGTATTAAAGTGCAGTATTTTAATTAAATCAGGTAATGCTTATTTTAATTAATAGGTCAGTATATGAAAACATTCCTGGCAAATTAGAGCACGAGTAGTGAGACCAAGCTTCTGTGTAATATTCTTAGTTCTTGGTGATATTCCTCCTCAGTCTATCGGCAAGGATTTACTTCTCCTCCTGCTTTTGTCCATTTCAGCACATTATTTATGAATGCATAAACCAGAATCCATCAGTCTTCATAAGTTACAGGCGACTGGCAATTTTTTAAGCAGTGGCTGACTGCCTAATGGTCTCTGTGTATGTGTGTATTTGGAGAATCTAATAGCTTGGTGGGTGGGGGGAAGAACATTTTGTTCTTGCACTGTAGCTATTTTACCATTGGTGATATTTATCTTTTTTTTTCTCTCTAGGCAGCTGCTATATTTAATTCCGCTTTTGGAAGTTTTTTGGTAAGTAACACAGTATAGCAAGTGCTTTAATAGTCTCATTTTTAACAGTATCATTGGTGTGTTTGTATTTTTTCACATTATTGTTGGTGGAATTTTGACATTCAGATGGCAAAAATTGGAATAATCTTTCAGTTTATGTCACCATGCCCTTAAATACGGATATTGCAATTTCTTTTTGTTAAACTCTTGAGAAAGGTAGTGAAGAAATTGTCTCTGCTCATGGTAAATTAATAATGTGTAAACACATCTTAATTTTCTCCTTAATGGGTTAACAGAATCTATTATTATGCAGATGTTTCAGACATGGGCATCAATATATTGATTTTTCTAATAAGGCCCATCAAATACTCATTATTTTCTATCAAGAGGCCATGGATTTTGAAAAGAAAACATGACCCAGCTGATCAGAGAGTAGATGCTAATTTACTCAGTGACTTGTCATTTGTTTAGCATATTTTACTGTCAGTGGAGCCACTCGATGTCTCTGAGGAGCACACTAAAATAGCTAGATATGGGAAAGCAATCAATCCAGCTGGAAATATAACTGTTTCTTTAAAAAGCAATAGCAGTATTTGTGGTCCTGATGATCTACAAACATTTGGAAAGGACACAGTAAAGAACACTAAACATGTTTATGAAAAAAGGAAGAATTGATTTCTTTTACTGATGTGTTGTTTAGAGAGATATACTAATGAATATGAAGTAAGAAATTATTTTACGTGTTGGCAAACTACTGTGACTGTTTATTTAGGCAGCTAATAATTGAATTTGTTCGTCCTAAAATTTATGCATGATTAGAAGTATGTGTTTGTGAGGCTAGTCTTGTGTCCCAGTTTTGTACTGTGATGTATAAAATGAATGAATGATAAAATAATTCAAATTATGAAATTGAAATCAAAACTGTGAGTGCAAAATAACTCACTTTTTATTCATTGCTTTTTTTTTTAAATGAAAAGCTGGCTTTTAGAAGCTTAAGTATATGGAATTGTATTAGCAAGAGATAAAATCACATGGCATTTTGAAGTTGTGTTGTGCTGCTGCATTTTTGAGGGACTAGGCTGAAGTTAGGAAGGTGGATGTAAGTTTTTTGAGATATAGACGATCTCTCACGTATTTAAAATATCAGTTCCCAAGTACTTGTCTTTTTTGTTACCTGTAATGTCCTCCTTCCATGGGCCTGCCTCAAACTGTGGAAGTGTTGGAAAAACTCTTCAGTCTGTGTGTGCATGTGTGTGATATTTTCTCTTGTTGCTTGGCACAAGCTCCTGGTTTCTCTGCTGTCTCCTGCTTTCAGTTCAAGAGGTTTCTGTGAATACCCAAAGGCTCAGTTCAGCTGCCATTTGGAAATACCTTTTGGCTTCAAGTAAGAATTTAGGATCCACTGCATCTGACTACAATGCTGGCTGCTAGTAAATCAACAGAGACGTATTTTCAATTTCTAGTAGCTGTTTGCAGCTCTTTGAAGAAATCTGAACTCAAGAAGCTGAGTTAGTTTTTGTCTTCATGAAATACTTCTAATTTTGGTTTTGGTCTTAGTTCATGATGATTGGAAAGTTCTGTTTATGTGTAATTACCTCATTTCACTTTTTGTTCGCTTCAAAGGGAACAAATGCTGGAGTAGCATTGCAGTAAATATTATTTTTGCAAAGTTCCCAGAAAAGACTTTTCAAAATATTAAAGATCAGCTAGAATGAAACCATAGTACCAGCTGATTTTTTTAGAATAACATAGTAAAGACACTGGTTACTATTAAATTACAAATATGTCTACACATTTAAACACTTGGTATGGTAATTCTACTTTGAAATCATGCTTATATAGGGAATACGTGTGTATGACACAAAGCAAATCACAAATATGTTTACTGAGTGCTTTGTTCTTACAAACCTTTCCAGTTATGAAGTTGATAGGATAAACCTTGTTATTGAAATATGACAGTATGCCAGGGACAGTAGTAAGTAGACAGAATTGTTTGCCAGGAGTTTCACAGTGGTGTGGGTCTACATGACCTTGAATTGAGCAGCTCCAGATGTGGAGCACTGGCAAATGTGTGGAAACTTACAAAGAAAGTTGGTTTTTGAAAAACTGGCAAAGCATTAAATCATTTTGTGTGTGTGTGTATATATTTGTTTGAAGTCAAAACTGTTCTATAAAATGTAAAAATAATTGGCTTGTTTCTGAGAAGACAATGGAAGGTCCTGGTGGAAGTGGTTTTGGGAATCTATCAGTTTGTATTGGTGCCTAACTTATGGATTTGGCTATGGGTGGAGAACCTATGTCCTGTATCTTCAATTCATGATGAATCTAAATCACATCTGCATTTTTCCTAGGAGTGTCTAATGATGAGCTGTATATGGACAGGCTTAGATGGAGTTATAGACCTTTGTGACCAGAACTTGATGGAGATTATTTGGAAGGCTCTGACCTCAGCAAGGCTGAAGTTTTTCTTATGTTCCTTGTGGAACACAGGTAACACAAGGAACGTAAGCACACAGCCCACCATGTAGCACGTGGGCAGGTTGTGACAAAGCTAGGACAGTGTTTTCTCTTTTCAGACTGTGCCCTGTGGGCCAGTGCCTGTGTGTGATAGTGTCAAACAGGCTGATTTAAAAGGGCTGAAAGATGTGCTGTGCTGATTACTATCCTGCCCTCAGCACCTTCTTTTTTTCCCTTAAGACTAGGAGATAGTGCTTGAGAAGTTAAATTAAAGTAAGTTGTGGAACAAAATGTCTACAGGAAAATACTCAGTATAACGTTAGAATGATACTGAGATCAGCTTATTCAGATGAAATGGAGCATCTTGTGATACACAAGATGTAGAAATGCCAAATATGTCTTGATGAGCAGAAATGCATTTAGATTAAGGACCTGGGGGTGTTTCCACTGGTAAAGAGATTTACAAAAACTACCAGCCAACCACAAAGTAATTCCTTTTTAACTCCACCAAAGCCCATATTCCTATGAATATACAGACAAAATAGTGCATGCAATGATGTTGTACGTATTTACATTATTTTATTGACTTAGTTTAACAGTGTTCCAGGTCTAATTAAAACACAGTGTTTGAAAAAACTAATTGTTACAGAAAAGTGTTTTTATATAGCTAGATAAGTAATAACTAAGGATAGATGAATTCAATTTACATAAATTTCAGCCAGGAGAATATTTAGGCTCATACCGCAGAGGACTGCTCTGAGCTGGGTAGTTAATATCATTATCTCCTCCCCTCATTTAAGCAGTTTGGTTTACAATAATTGTGGAACATAAGAAGCGATCTCAGGTTTTCCTCTTAATGGGTTTTAATATCATCTTGTTAGTGTTTTACTCGTACAGAGTGGTTGGTTATCCCAAGGTTGCATGCACATGCTAAGGTAGAAAGCACTGTGTTAGCTGCTTCCACTTGGAGGAGAGGATTCTTTTGCACCTAAAGGCTGAAGAAATTGCCTGGAATGCAAAGTGTAGGTCTACTGCAATTCTTAACGTTGTATGCATTGCCATGCTTCCTAAGCATTTCTATTCTGCTTCTAAAAGAAGACAAATACTTGCAAATGTCCAAATCACAGAGCAATAGGCAGGAGACTGCAAAACATGCTATGCTGATGGTTGTTCCATGGCATTTGCCTGAGTGGTTCAGCTCCTTTGGCTTTGGCCACCTTCACTGAGGCTGCTCCTGCTGAGAGCTACACTCAGTTTGCAGTGACAGTGTAATGCCCTGTGCGTGGGACATGGACTTCCAGAACACTATGTCCTCACAAAATGCTCTGCACTGCTAGACTAGACCAGTCTTGTCTAATCTTTCTATCTCTCATTAATCTCCTTTCTGCTTGAGACTGTGGGCTGGGAATCCCATAAGGATATCCAGCCTGTGGTGTGAGTCGGTGTAGGCTGTTTCTTCTGTGCCTTGGGGTTATGAAGAGTTAGTGTGAAAGGAACAGCTTCACCTTGAACAAAGAACTGTAACTGAGATCTAAAGGTCTTTGGTGACAGGAAATCAAGAGGGAAAGAGATGATTCTGGGGACTCTGCTCTGACCACTGGACTCCTGAGAAAACAGGAAAGCGTTGTTTAAGACTTCCTCCACTGCTGTCTTGGATTAGCTTTTCTTTCTCTGTTGAAACATAATAGATGAAATAAGACACATGTCAGGTGCCCATCATTCCACTAATCTCCTTTGTCCAAACTTAAGTATGTGTGGGTTTGTTCTTTTATCTGACCATCTCTCAGAGGGGACAGAGCTGGTTCATATTGTTCAAAAAGCTCAAATAATTTTGGAGCTGCCACATGGCTCATCAAATCAAGGCTAGTGTTTTTATTTACATTGTCTTCCAAATGCAAGCTAGAGTTAGCAGAGAATAAAGTTAGCTTCTCACATATGCACAAAGCTTAGTTGGTTAATGAAAATGTATGGAATTCTTATCTAGTCTGCTTTAGCAGGCATAATGATTTACACAGCCTGACAGCACTAGTGCTGCAAGTAAATGCATTAGTCATAGTGTCCATTTTTCTTGCAAATTTGTGACACAGATTTAATTATGGGAATGACCAGCAACTTACAAATCTAATTTTGGTAGGCTGAGCCAACTTTTTTATTTTAATAACAATGGATTTTTTAGCAATGATTTCATTACCATTTAAAGAAATCCAACCATATGGAAATAACCAATTGGCTGAATTTATTTACTTTATTTTACCTTAATGGATGTTGAATGGTTTAGGTTTATTTGGAGCTTTTTTATTATCACATTTTTTATCTTAGTTCTTTCTAGGATAAATATCCTTATCTGTCTTAAGTATTTCTAGTACAAACATTGTAAATATTTTTCTAAAATCAGGCACATATTTGTATACCCCTTTGTTCTGTCTTAATTGTGTCTTTGCAGTATGAAAAGGGGCAGAGCAGTCATCTGGGATTCCCTTTTTACTGTGCTAGTTGTTTACAAGGAAATCTTGCCAGGAAGTCTGTTCACAACAGGTGCTGCATTCTAGATTCAGTCTTGTTTAATTTCAAAGTGGAGCTGCTTTATGGTGAGCCACTGTATTCTTGGAAGTGGTCTCCTCTTGCTCTGTGAGCAGTACAGAGGGGCTGCTGGTCTGTGCTCCCAATTTGATCGGGGTAGTTCTCCAAGTCCTGAGCAAGTTCTCCCTCTTTATCAGCCACTAGGAAAGGCACCTTATTCTTGAAGGATTGTTTTTTGCATGAGTGGAAGGGGATGGCAGATCTTGGCAGCAGTGTGTGTTTGGGCCAGATAGTATGAACCAGGCAGGAAAAGTTTATATTCTATGGAATTTAAATAATCATGGGAGCCATTTCTGTTGCCTTACTGTAAGTTATTTCATGGTTGGTGTTCAGATCTCTTGTTTAACATCCTCATTTTGATTTCTGTTACCTGGAGCTGAAATCTCAACATAAGCTTGGACATCATTGGCTGTTTCCAGATTTGCCAAATAACTTTTCAAAGTGTGTAGGACTTCACGCTCACAGTGTACTCAAACTTCCAGCATACTCAGTTGAATAGCTAAACTTGAGTTAGTTTGTACTATTTTGGTATAAGCAAGGCAGAATAACAAAGCTTCCTGTGAAAGACACCCTTTAGCACAGGCTTAAAGAAAGAGCCTTGAGATACATGATTATTTTGAGGGAGTGCTGGGCATGTGCATCCCAGTATTCCTTTATTGATCATCTCTCTCCCTCCCAAAGCCAAACTGACGGAGTGGGTGTCAGATAGAATGAGAAGTAGAATTTTTTACAAAATAAAATAATTTTTAAAAATCTGCCTATGACTAATTATGAACTTCTTTAAAATAGAAAAATAAAAAAAAAGTATAAAGGTGCAATACTCCAAAAGAAGTAAATGGGATCTTGCTCCCAAGGGACTGAGAGAAATTGAGTAGAGGGATAACTGGAAATGTGAATATTTTAACACCCACTGTGTGATCTCACTGATGTGACACAGTTGGTCTGAAAAGACATTTAAGTCAGTAGGGATTTGCAGAGCCAGCCAGCACAGAGAACCAGTTGACAAATATTAACACTTTTTTTGGTCAACAACCTCATCTAGTGCACTTGCTTGGCGTGGTACTTGATGATGACTTTTGAGACATCATTCCTGCCCCCATCATTACTGTTTCCATGGATTAGCAGGCTTTTAGGAAAAGAGAGAGCTGAGGATATATGTGCCAGTAGCATTTCTTGAGTTAATAAAACAAACAGCTAAAGTGGATGTTGCTGGAGAAAATTCAGAGGCAGAACTGAGGGTGTTTGTTGCACTTTGGAAAGATAGTGTGAGAGTTGAAGCAGCTTCACTCTTCCAGTCTAATTGTTGCTTAGGGAATTGCAAGGTAGAAGGGAGAGAAGTTTCTATAGCCAAGACTGGACACTCAAAGTATCTTAAACTTTGTGATCTGGCATCTTTGTTCTGATCACATAGCGTGGAGGAGCTGGAAATAAAATTGTCTCTGTGACTGTGATGCAGTCATCTCTCTTGTCAGTGGAGACTGAATACTGGAAATTTATAAGAAGCTTGATTCCATTTTAAATGGAAGCTAATGAATTAGAGAATCAGGAGTGCCTCTATTTATTTGGGGAACATTTAGAGAAGGAAATATATGTGTTTAATATTATATAATCAGGTGATTGGTTGGATTAGTATGTAAATCAAATCTGTGCTGGTACAGTTTTAGCATAAAAATCAGTTTGTCTAAGATTACTTATGTCATAATTAACAAGATCTTTCATTGTCCTTTCTAGTATCAAAATACCACATTTTTATCAAAAGAATATGCTTCTTTTGGGCTATTTTTTTTCTGGTTTTGCTTACTATGGTTATTGGTCAGAACTTGAAAGAAAAAAAAAACAACCAAAAACCACAAATAAAAACAATTGTTGCAGGGTGGAGATTGTGTACAGATCATAATGTTGAAAGGTTCTGGGTTTAGTTTGTGATGTTTTCATGTCCTCTGTATTAGAATGGTTTCCTGTTTTTTCACTTCAAAATAAAGAAAGTGAAATTAACAGAAAGAAATATCACTTGTTCTGTTATAAAGTAAGGTCAAGGTGCCTGACTTCTAGTTAAGTCACTGAATTTTGTATTGTGGAATGATGTCATATCACTTAAAATTAGTTTTAAAAAATGTTTGCATTGAAAAGCTGCTTTATTTGTTTCTGACAACTACTTGGAGAAATATATGTGTGTTTTTAAAAGGGTGAAAATGTACACTACAAAACTTTGAACAGTTTGTTTGTAAAGGAAGAGATTTAAAATTCTTGCAAGAATTTAGTTGTGTCTGTGGGAACCAAATGTTTGAATTTATTGGTTCTTTATGTTAGGTAGGTTGGTGCATCAAGGAGAAATTGAGAAGGGAGTCACTGTGAAAGACAATTTGGTTTTTATTTTGCCTTCTCTAGTATCTTTTAATACTAGAAGAAGCATTCCTCTGCATTCCTCTAGGGCTGTGGTTGTACACAAACATCTAGTCATTTGGCCTGATTTAAGGGTAAATGTTCCCTGCAGACAGATTTGGAAATGCACAAAATATGTAATTTTCTTCCTCACTTTTAAAAAATTCATCAAAAGGAAATGAAAATGTTTTTAGAATCTGCTGTTAATGTTCTCTCCCAAAGTTTTAGCTTCTGATTGAAATGGAGCAATGTTCTTTCCTCTGTGCAGCTTCTAATCACCTGTGTAAGAAAAGTGTGCGTGGGGTGAGAGGGAGTGGAGAGAAATCATCCCTTCCTTGGGAATAGGGATATTTAAGCCCCTGTTTTGTGCTTGATTAGGACTTTGAACTAGTGCTGCTGCAAGGAGCTGTTTCACCCAGCAGCTGTGTGTGTGTGCTGTAAAACACAAGTTGGTGTGCTGAGCAGTCACCTACACTAATCCAGCAGGGAGCACGCAGCTCTTTTTCCTCCTCTGACCACCAAATAGAGATTCAGGAGCTAGCAAGAGATGAGTTCTAGCATGTAGTACAAACAGCAGTACCAGTGCTGCATTGTTCTAGACAAACCTTCTTTTACCTTTAGTTAACTCTTTGTGGGAAGAAAATATCCTAAACACATTAATGTGTCAAGCTTTTTGGCCCAGAACAGGTTAAATCTCTGCCTGGGTTTTTTTTCCTGTGGTTCTTCTCTGTCTGACTGAACAGTGCCTGTTCCAAACTCGGCAGTCCTCAGTCTCTAGGGGTGAAAACAAGACGGATGTCATTATTACTCTAAGTTGAGGGGCTGGAAATCATTCCCCTTGCTGTCAGGGTGACAAATACTGTCTTAGTGGAGATGCCAGAGGTTAGGTCAAAAGCTCTCTCAAAGTCTTTAGCTCAACGAGCAAGAGAGGCATGGTGATAAAACTGGAGCTTCCTTTGGAAATTGTGTTTATTATTTATTGTTGACTTTTTAAAAGTCAGTTTTGGGAAACCATCATGACCCTTCAGTATGAGCCAGGAGTAGTTCATGAATTCTTTTTTTTTTTTTTTTAATAGCTGTACTTGTGGTGTTGTGGAAAGGCTCCCTTCATTATCATTTTGCCTTATCTTCTTTGTAGGTATCAAAAAAATCTTCAGCTTTCATCCTTAATGGTGCACATTTGAAAATACCAGTGATTGTGGAGGAGGGAGGGAACTGTTTTAGTTTATGATCTGTCATTATTTGGCTTTTTTTAACACTGTTCTGTCAGTGGCATAGTGTTTTCATTTTAGCTTCTTGTAAAACCTAAAGATAAACATAAATGTCCAACAAAAAAAAGCACTCCAAAACACCAGCCCAGTAAAATCCAAACCATCTTGGAGGTAATGAGGCTCAGGCTTGCTTATACACCTTTATCACCTTTTTGGCATGGCACGTGAGCAAATGCACTTCCCAGCATCTTGTTTCCTTCACCTTCATTCCAATTCTCCACCCACCTCCTCCAGATTACTTTCCTACAATGATAAGTAAATTGTTGTATTTGTTGTTTCTACTTCCTAAAAAAAGACTGTATGACAAAATTCCTTTTCTAAATTATTTTCTGATGGTACCAGTCACTCCAGCGTAACTTGTTGCAAGAATGTTTGTGTGATGTCCTTTCCCTGAGAACTGGTGGAAGATCAGAGTAGATGAACATCTGACTTTATCTATGACAAACTCAGTATGCTCTACAAAGGGTGAAATGATTGAAAATTTGTTAATTTTTACTTTCCAAGAAAAAGAACTATTTATACTTGTGTCTAAATTAGGTGACCGTGTCAGAAAATTTTGTACATGAAGATAGGTTTTTCATATTATCTTCTGTCTTTCAACTGGTGTACTGAAAGCTCAACATGGGACACTTTCCTTGGATATATTTATTGGTATCGAGTGTTTAACTTGTCTGAGACAGTGCATGACTGGGAACTGCTTTTTGCCTCACCTAAACCTGCTGGATGAAAGCTGCACATGGTTTCACCCCCTCTGTGTACTTTTTCCACATCACCTTGTACTGTGGTAGCCACAGGTGCCAGCATTGATGCCCACCTGAGTGGAAAAGCCATTCTGGCTTCTTCCTCGTGGTGCATTTGAGGCAAGCTCTGATAGTCTGAAAATTGCTATGCCTCATTGCTTAATTGTGGTCTACTTTCTTAACCACATTTTTACTACTATATGGAAAGCAAATGTTAACTATTTGAAGGAGAGCTATATTACATAGAATTAGATAACATGAATAATGGGAAAGGGTTTTTGAAAAACTCAAACCTTTTAATAAAATGGAATGTCACGTATATGATATATGAGCATGTCTTTCAAGCAGTGATCAAAAAACGTGTGAGAATTTTCATATCCTTTTAAAAGTCAAATAATTATCCAATATCATAAAATGTTTTTGTTGGATGGACAGTACAAAGATGAAAGAAAACTTTAGAGATAACATGGCACTTCACAGCTGACTGAAGCAGGTGTTAGAAATGCAGATTAAGTATACTGACTAAAGACTATATAAATTTGAAGTGAAAATGCCACTGGTCTACTTGCAGCCCCCTGCACATGTGAAGTTTCAGATAGTTAAGTTATCAGTTTTATTGTGAGAGATAGTGCTGCAGTTAGGGAGAAGGTCCTTGTGCATTTATGATATAGCTTTTCCCCTGTAATCTTTTTAGTATTACATGATGAGCAGCTGACAGAATTTGCTTCCTTGTTGAGTTTTGCTTGGAAAGAGAATACATAATACAGGTGGATAAATCCACGCTGTAGTTTATTTGCCAGTTAGGTGTTTTACAGGAACATGCAGTGCCTATACACAGTTGTGGGTAAATGCAATTTCTGCAAAGGATGGAAACTGAATGTTAGTAGTGTTGCTGTACAAATCTGCAGACACTGGGAAATCTGAATCTGGGCCTTCCACACAAAGTGACATAAGGTGTTAATTTGCAGATCAGTCTTTTTTAAACTTCACAGGCTTTGTGCAGACATTATGCTCCATGATGTACAGGTGCCTTATTGTGTGGGTGGTGTGAAGCATGGGAGGAAGGCATTGGGAGAGGAGTGAGGGTGTTTTCCTTCCAACAGCTCAGTAACCTGCTAATAAACTGTACTAGACTGTGAATTTAATTTTGTCATGACTTATCAGGTGCCTGGAGCTAGTAATCAATCTGTAAGAGGTCTAATTCTTGGACAAATTAAAATTGGAAGTGGATTGGAAGACAGAGTCTGTTAAAGTGAGGAGCAGTAGTGAGGCCCCTGCTCAGCACACGGACAGGCAGTGCTGTTCTCACTCTGGGCTGCTGTTAGAAGAGTCTGATGGGACCCCACAATAGCCCACGTCTGACTAGCAGGGGACACAGCAACTGGGACACGGTGCTGTCCTTTGTCACCTAGAATGACTGGGAGGGAAGGAGAGCTTTTGCAGGATTTATTTCTTAAGTAGTCCCTAGATCTGCTGGTTCGAAAAGTATGCTGTTATGCAAGAACTGCCTCTTTGATTTTGGTTTTTTGGTTTTGTTTTGTTTTGTTTTTTTTTTTAACATAGACAGTGCTGTTTTGTCCATCAGCTCACAGGGCATGCTATTTGTATTGGCAGCAGTTCTGCTCTGACTGGAGGAACTAGTCCATAGTCTGTAAATATTCTGTATATCGTTGTGAAAGCTTATACAGAATATATACAGTTGTAAATTACAGTTATTTACATTACAATTTATTACATACAATTATTTACAGTTGTAATAAGTGAAACAAATATTCAAGAGTCTGTCCAGTGCATCCTGGGAAGTCGACAGCATGCAGCTGGCAAACCAGTCTTTGGAAATTTGAAAAGGCTACAAATGGGTCTAACTTTTTTACATGCATGTACTTTTTTTCTTTTTTTTTTTTCCATAAGAACAAATAAATCCCAGAGATTGCACTGTTTTCCACAAGCACATAGACATAGCTTAATTTCTTTGTTATTTCTGATAACTGGTGTTTAGAGACACATGCTTTTCTTCCTTCAGTGGTGATCATTGTATCTTTCCCTGTGCCACAGAATGGAGTTCCCTACAGTGGGTGCAAAATCATATGAAGTGGTATTCAGTTCCCAGAAAGGCCACTTGGTGCATTTGTAACACAGATAATGCACTACAGTGAAGCATTTAGCAAAATAACAGTGTCAATTTACTGTAGCCTTAACTCTTGTTTAGCATTTTGGTAAGGTTTTTGTGGTCATTGGCTTTGAGAAACAGCTTCTATCCATCTTCCTGACTTTGCAGGCCAATTAACACAGAGTAAAAGACTACAGATTTATTTTATAGACTGTGTAGTGTCCTCAACAAAGAACTGGTACTTGAACTCATGTATAAAATATATTTATTACTATTGCTTTCCATATTTTTAGTAGGTAGTTAAAATACAAGCTAAGAGCATCACTGTAACACAAACAGTTTGCAAAATAATAAAATCTAGATGAAGCCTAATATTTATAGAGTACTGCCTTACTGCCTAGTTTAGTCACTCAGTTAATAAAAGTATGGTTTTGCTGCATGCTTTTTCTTTTTTTCCTCTTCCCCTCTTCCTTCCTAATTACAGTGTGGGCTTCCCAGCAAAGCTGGCCCATCTGCCATTTTGTCTTGCAGTTTCAAAATCCAGTCAGTGTGTATATGAATTCAAGTCAGAGAACTAAAATAGAATTTCATCATTATTATTTGTTTGCTTACCCCGAAGCAGAGTTGGTGGAGGGCTGTTCCTCCCCTCATACATGAAAGTCTGTCAAATTGGGATATGTCACTCCAAAGACATTTGGAAAAATACAATATGAGAGTCTTACTACATCAAGCTGTGGCATAATTATTGCACCATAAATGCTTACAAAGCATTATGCTGGATCCTTTTTTATTTTTCAATCTGATTTCTCTTAACTCTTGGGATTAAAATTGTTATGCTAATTCAGACAACTGCACAATCCAGTGCCAGCTGAACTTGTATTGAGACCATCCCAAGCCAGTGTTATCAAATAATACACAGAAAACTATAAAGTCTGTAATATATGGTAGGAGGTATAATTTGTTTTATTTGCTGTTGGTATTATTTTATAAGCTGTTAAAAACCCTCCACAGCCTCTTACAAATAATTACTGTTCTTTCCTGTAGGAGCAGTAAAGGGCCATGGCTGATAGAAAAAAACACTACGATCTTATCAAAAAAGCTGTTCAAACACTCTGAAATAGTGAGATATACACTAGGACTTGTAGGTGTATGTTTTTCTGCAGGGGTACTTGCTGTCTCTAGGCTGCCCAGTTAATGTTTTGGTCATGTACTTGGGCCATGGATTTCTTAAAACCCTGTCAGAGTAAGAAGTTTTTCTTTTCGAAGAACAAGCGAGGGGATGATCCATCAGACATCAGAGCTCGGTCAAGCACTGAAATGTCCAAGCAGATTAAAAAGAGGTTTGTGACAAAGCAGGATTTTGGGACAGGAGAGCCCTGGAGAGCAGGAGGTCTAAATTAAGATGATCCACTGGATAAGTGAGAGAGGATGGGCAGATCTCTGGGGATTGTGCTGGCTTCCATGCAGAAGGAAGAACAGCAAGTTCTGGCTCAGCTGAACCAGGGCTGTCCTGAGGCAGCCCCGACCTGGGGGCTCCGGTTTCAGCAGCAGGGTGCACACACCTCAACTGTCCTCCAGATTTATTCCCTCTGCACCATTGCCACACATCCTCTGCCTACCTGTTGTTCTCACTCCTGAGGTTTCTTCTTCTTTTTTTCATCAGAAACACAGAAGGCCTTGTCCAAATAATCATTTGAGAGCCAGCACTAGCATAACTTGTTTATGCTGAGATGGGAACGTAGCTCTTCAGGGTGTTAACATCAAGTAAAAGCTGCTATGGTGAAAAACTTTTGAATTACAATTTCCAGACTGAGTCTGTTTACAAATATCCTAATAGAAAAATAATTGGTTTATGACATTACATGATAAATTCTTGAACTGAACTCAGAGTTCAGTTTTCATGAGCAATCAGGCAATAATCTTGTAGAGGATTTGGATGCTGTTCTCTAGGTTTTACAGGGACTATCTTAAATCATGATGAAAAGCTAATCAGCTGGACTAAGATGTTGAGGCATTCCTTGTGCCATTAAGATTCTTTCTGATCACCTATATATTCATATTATTTCAATGCAAATATAGTAAATTTAGCAAATGAAGGAATTATTTTGAGATGTTTTCCTGCACTAGCTTCCCTAGTGCCTGATCTTTGTTAGGGGAACTTTTGTCCTTCTGCCATTCCAGAACTGTGGTGCACATCAGGTTGTGCATGCCTGGCATAGTGAAGGTACAATGTGGGCCCAGTAAAAGCATGTGGACAGAAGTGTTTTTGATGGTTTTTTTTCTGCAAACTGTAGTCTAAGAATTAGGGCTTGATAGTGAAAGGAAGGTTTTTCTTGTCTATTATTTCAAAGCCTGTTTGAGTGAATGTGTCCATATCTAGAGTTTACCTTAGATTGGCTACTGCAGAAATACCTGAATTTACTCTGTATTACACAAATACAAGCATTCAAAAGGATTTGTTCTTCCCTTGCTTTCCACTGACATGTGCAAAAGGGGATTTTTTGCTCTGCCATCCAGTAGTTGTGCATGTAACTGACTGTGTTATATACAGAGCTATTAGCTTTGCTCCAGTATAAATATTTGAGTCATACAGCTTTATTTCTTAGGCCATAAGCTCATACTATCTGTGCTGGCAGTAGCATCTTGCATAGACAACATTACTCTCAGGAGCTGGATTCCTTTCTTCCCATCCCATTTTATAATGTGTTGAAAACATCACTGTACATGCACAAGTAATAGAGAGGGGGAGAAAAGAAGCCTTTCAGTGTAATTCTTACAA
This sequence comes from Leptocoma aspasia, assembly GCA_013399835.1. Taxonomy (NCBI): domain Eukaryota; kingdom Metazoa; phylum Chordata; class Aves; order Passeriformes; family Nectariniidae; genus Leptocoma; species Leptocoma aspasia. The sequence goes on along the minus strand of VXAX01000175.1, from coordinate 118,969 downwards.
TAATATCTTTATAGGACCTGGGATTTTTTTTATTAGAAATGCTCAGAGTTTTTGTTGTGTAAATTACAGAGGAAACATTCCTGAAGTCCTTAAGAAGGAACCATTTTCCTCTGCATCATGATAAATGTAGCAATTGTGTGTGTATACTAGAATAGATCATATTGAACATCCCCTGAGCTCCGTTTGCAGACAAGTCCTATCTCCACCATGACAAAATTCCCATAAGAGTTTAAATTATTAATGCTCTGGAATCTGCGGGGTTCAGCAGATATGTTCAGCGTTATTGATGGCAAACTTTATCCCTTTATTCCTAAGACACATAATGAAATAGGGAGTCCCTCAAATAACTGCATTTCGTGTTTAGGCTAATTTTGTAGAGGCCAGTGGGCTTTGCCTTAATGTGTGTAAATACGATTTTTCTGGTTTACAGCAGGTTGTGTGGTAGCTGGGAATGAGATTGATTTGGCACTAATTTATGAATTCTTCCAGCATTCTCTGTGTGCTGCACCCTGTGCGGGCAAGATGCTCTAATTACACCTACTCTGTATAATGAGAGCTTTTAATGACAATTACTGATTGTAATTACGGATGTTTAGGGACCATTCTTTTCTAGCTTAAGATGATGTATTGACTTTTATAAGAGAAGACTTGTATTTTCACTTTATGCAATATCTCTCCTTCCTCCCCCCAGCCTTCTTAACTGATAGGCTGACTGGTGAGGCTGCTAAAGTACTGCCACAGAGAATTTTTGTTCAGTTAATTTCACTTCAGCAGATACAATTTTTCACTCTTTTTTATTTCTGAATTCATATAGGCACATTCACATGTTCTTTTTTGTAGCAATTTAGTATCTGGAGTGATGTTATACAAGTTGCATTTGTTTTAGGTAACAAGATAAAAGTACTTCACACTGAATATTTCACTGCCAAGTTAAGCAAGGGCATTTACAAAAGCTTCATTTTTCTCTTAATGTACTGGTATAAATGACATTTTAATATGAGGCTGTTGATTTTAAATAGGAGTAGGATTCAAACAAATTGAATCTTTGTTCCAGATTTTAATTAGATTAAATTACTGTTCACTGTTGAAATCACTATTGAAAAACAGTGATTCCACTTGCGGTCCCAGATTGCAAACTTGCTTTGCAAGGGGCCTGCTCACTTTTTTTAAGTAAGGCTGTGAGACTTCTCAGTGACTGTTGTCTTGAAATAGAAATAAAGATTTGGGCAGCTTCCAGTTTAGTGGCCACTTGAGAAAGCAAGATAGTGAGATATCAATAACTGAAAGATCAGTTTAACACTTGTGTGGAAGAGACAGTTTAAATTTTTTTTTTCCCCTTTCACTTTCATTTGCTAGTTTTTAGGTGGTTTAGGGATATCTTTCTTTGCTTTGGCTTCTGCTGCTAGCAGTCTTGTTTTAATATGGGAAGTGAAGCCTTCTTGTAATTCCAGGGAAGCAAAAGCAGAGTTGTTGTAATGCAACTAGCAGTGAGACAGGGCTGGGAGAGAGACCCAACCTGAGTATTAAAATCTCCCTTTCCATGGCTTTCTTGTGCTTTGTTCTCTTCTTAAATCCTGACCATGGCCATAGTCTAGTTTATCAGAGAGCTGTTTTAGTGAGAACATGGTATTCCAGAATGTGGGAACGGAAGTAAGAGGTTAGATGGAAAAGAGAATGTCACTAGGCTATGCTTGATCCTTGTGAGTAGAGGAAACCTGGATGCTGGGCCATGGAACCAGATCTTAGTCCAAAGAACAACAATACACAACACAGGTGCCAAGGGAAATGGCAAACACAAGGGAAAGTGCTGGCAGGCACCGCATCTCAAGAGCTGTCTGTGAAAAGTGACATCTCCCACTTTCTGTTTCCCAGTAAAACTCACAATTAGTTGAAATTGCAAGAACCTCACACAAAAATAGGAAAGGAACAGAACTGGATTGCTGTGTTTCTGAACAGGCTTCTATCTCTGCAAGCAAGCTTAGCCTCTGGTTTCAAAAGTGGAAATGCAGCCTCAGAGAACAAGGACTTTGTCCGAGGCTTAGCCAACCTTTTCTCTATGCTGTTTATTTTTAGTTTATCTCACCTCCCTACTTCTCCCCCCCTAACTTAGTGGTGAGTTGAGGCTTTGATTTTCTAGTTACCCTTAGCAGGAAACACTTTTCAGGAAAGCAAAGAATCACAGAGGTCAGAAAATGAGTTGATTTTTCACAAGTCTTACTCAGCAAGAGATTTACCCTCAGTAAAATCACAGACCCCAGTTCCTTTGTTCTTCTGTCACTGCTTTTGAGAATCTTGCATTTGTGCCAAGCCATTTTTCCTGCCTTCTTGGCTCAGTGGGCTTATTTTTTGGCATTGTTTAGCTTCTCTTGCTTACAAAAGAACCAGCCCTTTCAGAACTGACTGATTCCCAAGATTCTTTATGTGCCACAAAAGATGTGGAGTGGTGGTTTCAGCTCCCACCCCATGTCTCTTCAGTTCCAGTATTCTCTTCCCAAGCCTTCCACATCTAAGTAATTTAAACTCCATGCCACAATTAGTGGAAAATATGCTGTTGTAGTGGAGAGGAGTCACCCTGGTGTGTCTTCTTTGCTTGGTGTCATCCACTTGGTGTCAGCCCTTGGTAGCAGAGGGAGGTTTCTGGTTGTGTTGGCAGAAGATGGTAGTGGAGGTCAGGTCTCTTCACTGTCATCCCTAATGGACAGGCAAAAAATTGTATCACAAGGACTAGAGAACCACTAGGAGAATGGCGATTGCTGTATAGGGCAACATAGTTTTAGGGAGGAAATATGCTTTTGAACTTATATGTGTACTTATATGCTTGAATTGGTTTTTTTTTTCCTTGATTAACGGGTGTTTTTCTTCTTAAGGAACACTGCAAATGTGTCTGAAAAAGTAAAACTGATTGCAAAAAGTAGGCAGGGATTTTCTGTTTGACCAGAAAGAAACGCTTTGAAATAAGTCCATAAGTGGAGTTAAGTAAATTTACCTGCTAGAAGTGACGTCTTGGATGTCTAATGCCTTCTTTAGAGAGTTGTCAAATTTTTCCCTGTAACTGGAGGGTTAAAAATTTAGTTTTGTCTAACAAAGAAGTGGTAGCCTTTTGAGGAATCAAGCTGGTGAGCAGGTTTGAGAGTCTATCCTTTGCTTGTCAGCACAACTGGGGACTGTTAGGCCAGATATTGTTGATTTTATGGTGCACGCCACAGTAAATTCTTTCTCTGGGGGTCCTGCTTGAGGCTTGAGTGGTGCATGTATTATTTTGTACATCCCTGAACAGTGATGAAATGCCTGGGAAAAAGATATTTCATGGAATTCTTTGGATAGTCAAACCAGAGTTACTTTAAGATGAATTTGGGATCATTAGAAATGCATTGATTTCCGTAGGTTGTTCAGGTGAGTGGAATTACAGATGTGAAAAACCATCAAGCAAGTCAAAAAGCAAACTGGACAGTTTAAAAGATATGTTATGAGTTTGGAACTACATTTTTTTAGAGAAAAAAATGTGCCAGGACAATGGGTTCTAATGTGGCTCCAAATGGGCATTTGGGCAGTTCAGTGTGTTTTGGTGAGGGCATCCCAGTGGGTCACAGTTCTCTGCTGATGCCTGGAAGCCTTGAAAATCACTAAACTTCTTGCTTTGCTGCTTACAGCAAGAAATGTGCTTTAAATGCTGCAGTTGGGAGGGATTATGTTTCAAATAAAGCATATATTTTCCTAAATGTGACTATTGGTGCACTTCTAGTGAACCTGGTTCTGTGGATCTTTTAGTAGACAGTAGCAGGGTGCTCAGAAGGACAAATGTTCTTGTCCAGCAAGTGTCAGAGTTTTTTTGTAGACACTTTTGGGGTTTTTTTTACAGCACTTTCAAAAGGAAAGTGTGATCCAGCAAAATGGGATACTATTTTCTTTTTTTTCTTCTTTTTTAATCTGAGGTGCAATTCCTCCCAGACTTCTCTGTTGACAAAGTCAGTTTAAGAGGTGACAGCACTGCTTTATGCTCCTCTCATGCTGCAAAAAAAAGGTGCCAACATGTTGGTTTCTTGGGCTGTGTTTCAGACCAGAACAGTGAACTGAGCTGAGTTTTAAAACAAAAACCAGGGGTTTATTTCCGCCACCCAAGTCATGTCTGTGATCCATTTTAGAAAGTGTCTCATGTGTGACTGAAGATGAGAAGATGGTTAACTGTGGCCAAAGGAGAGGAGGCTAAAGATGACAATTTTTGCTGGAGGAGATTGAAGTCAAACTGTGCCTTGTGTAAACTTAAAAGGTGGAATTCTGCCCTGATGAGAATCAATGGAAAGGACTGGTCTGGTGCCAAAGTGCAAGGTTTCTTAAAGTAACATTTTGCAACAAAACAGAAGGGTTAGAAGGAGCAGTTACTTTTTTTGGTAGAATTGTTCTTCTGGGGTTTTTTTGGTAGTGTATTTTGAAGTTTATCTTGTCAAGTATTGAAGTGCTCCAAGCTATAGCCAGAAAAAAAAACCAATGAAGCGTGTTTCATATCACTTTCATAGCAACCTTATCTCTCTACAACTACCTGAAAGGAGGTTATAGCCAGGTAGGGGTCAGTCTTTTCTGCCAAGAAACAAGAAATAGCATGATAAGAAATGGCCTGAAGTTGCACCGGGGGAGGTTTACATGGATATTAGGAAAAGGTTCTTCTCAGAAAGGGTGGTTGGGTATTTGAACAGGCTGCCCAGGGAAGTGCTGGAGTCACCATCCCTGGAGGCATCTAACAGACATGCAGATGTGGCACTGAGGCAGGAGGTTTAGTGGTGGATGTGGCAGTGCTGGGTTGGATTTCATGAATGTAGTGGTCTTTTCCAAACTAAATTATTCTATAATTCATTCCATTCTTATGGTTAAAAAAGTGGAAATGCTGTAAGTTCATACACTTATCCTTACACAGTCTTTCTGATAATGTCCTTCTCAGGATTCTACTGGGTTCCCTCCCTGATCCAAATAACAAATCACACAAAGACAATATTGTCTTTTTATAAATAGGATGAGTACCTTCCAGCTGGAGAAATGTTACTGCTTTCAAACCCCTTTTGCTTGAATGGAATGACTGCAAATATTTTGAAGATAAAGTTACATGAAATAATTTACTTTTCAAACGCTGAAGTTAAGAGTTTAGGTAAAATGTTTAGTACCAAATGGAGGTATAAGTAGCACTTAATATATTGTTAACAGTGCCTTTTTTTTTTAGCTGTTTAAGGCTTCCAGATTAATTTTAGAATATCTGTGAGATATGTCACACAGTTTGATAGCAAAGTTAAGACTTGGTAATGTTTCTGAAAAGTATGGATACTACAAGAAAGAATCTAAAGAAAAGTCTGCTAGAGTACCCAAATCAGATGGCGCCTGGACTCTTCTGCTTTTTTTTTTTTTTTT
>VXAX01000175.1:99920-113540 GCA_013399835.1 Leptocoma aspasia | reverse complement strand
TGCTTTTTTTCTTTTTTTTTTTTTTTTTTTTTTTGTGTAAGAAATCAGAGGAGAAATGCCCTTTGTGGGTACCAGTGATGTATCAGTTGAGTGTGGGCTACACTGCTCCAGAGAGGACCTGTGTTCTGTCTGATCTGCTTGATGAAGCAAAGTGGAAGAATTGTCAGTCCTTATTTACTTACAAACAGGTCTTCTTATCCCCTAAAATATAAATAAAGGAACAGTCACCTCTCTATTTCTCATTGCTAGTATGAGCTGTGGCATACATGTGACACAGATGGAGTGTTCTTTGTTTCTCCTTCTAGTAACCAGCTTTATCAAATCCCACCTCCTGACTTCCTGATGATCAAGCAATGGCAGTCAGCACAACAATAACACTTGGTTTTTACTGCTCCTTTTAATCCGTTGTCTTTGCCAGCCTGTTACACATGATTTTGTGTTAAATGCTTTGCATGCTCTGGGTGTGCACTTCATAAAGCTCTGTCTCAATTCCTTGAACTCTGTCTATAAATATCTACTTAATCCATTCTGTTCTGGAGCCCAAGAGCAGATAGGTGTTCTTGTTCACTTCGTGCCATCACTTGTAACTTCTGTGACTCTTAAGGGATCGTTATTAAAAACCCAGACTGAAAAAAAACGCAGGGGGAGGGGGCACCAACAAAAGCAGACAAACCCCATCGTATATCTATCTGTCTCTTGGCTTCCTTTTCTGTCCTCTGGGATTTTCTAATGTGTGTCTCATAAGCCAGGCTATAGACTTTTGGAGGAAGAGACTGCCTGATAAATACATGCAGTTCACTGCACATGGGTTCATCAAACCATTTAGTGCCATTGTAAAACAAATAACGTAAATAACTCTGTTCTAGTGCTGAGTCTTCTCTGATAATTTTAGGTAAGCACTTATCTGGGTGTTTTCAGTTTTTGTTTCTCCTGTATGTGTGTATGAAGGTTGCATACAGATGAAATAGGAGACTGATTAACTGGCAGTGTAGAAAAATCAGTGCAACCAGCTACTTTGGCAGTTTGACAACCATTTGCATACTAAACTGAGCAAAAAGGAGAGGTGCTCTTTAGCCTGTTTCAGTCACAGCAGCCTAATGAATTGTCCATAGCTATAGAAGTTATTAAACATAATTTGTGCTCAAGCTTTTTTAAAAAAAGAGTATTCCCTTTAAAGATAATCTGTCAGTGCTTTGGTACAAAAAGGAGGATTTATGTTTTCACAGTACTGTTAAATAATTTGAGCTTATGCCATTTTTTAAACACACTTGCATAATATTCCTGTCTGGCATTTCATTATCCAGAAGATTTGAGGTGGGTGAGAGAATGTTAAAATTGTGTATGAGAAGAGCATTTAAGAAACCTCATTCACTTGTTTGATTAACATTTACCTACCTGTGTTCTCTCCATATGCAATCATTTAAGAAAAGGGTAACATTTAAGAAAATACTGTGTTCAAATATGCAATTTCATAGAGGAAAGACAAAGAGAGTTTGCCAGGGCAAAGGGCAAGGTCATCAATTTGTATTCACTGAATGTGATGTATTGCATAAAGAGGACTTGATCAAACCTTTTTCATGTACTTTCTTCAAGAGGTTGAAAGGAATACTGCTATAATTGTCTACATTGTATTGGCATAAGAAGGACAGATGGCTACTAGAGAGCTCTTCACCGTTTTTCTTTCAAAGGGTTGCAAGTATATGATAAGTGAAATCCTGCTTTTAGATGGGAATGTGTTGATACCAGTAAGATAAATATGTCCATCTACAGAATTTCACCTCATCCAGATGCCTTAATGTAGAACTAATTAATACCATAACTCATGTACTTGGGGTTGTTTGGATTTAAAAAAAAAACCAAAACAAACAGCTCAACCAGTTGTTATTGTCCTTAATTTTGAGACTAAACACATTGCAGGATGGGGATAAATAATTCCAACACACAGATGACCAAATCTTTTATATCTTGTTGACCGCTGATGGTCATACAGTTTCAAAATGCACTTTTTATCATGTCTCATTCACAATACCATTTTCAAAAACTCTTTCAGTTTGGGTTTTTTTCTTGCATATACCCATTAATTGGATAGTTAGCTTTTCAGGCCACTTGGAACAAGATTTTATGTTTATACTAGTGAATTTTCTTTTTCCAGGTTTTCCACACTTTATGAGAGTGAATGCATTTGCATTTTTTGTGCCTGTGTCCTGGCCATCTGAAATTCTGCAGAATTTTGCAGTGCCTGAAAACCTTTCCCCGTTGAACACCTTTATTATTCCACTGGATATCAGATTTTGTTCTACAATTTATTTTTATCTGTCCTCTTTGTCCAAAAGAACAACTACCACCTACAGGAGAATCTGATACATTTTGCTAGCAGGCCTATAATACCGGAATACATAATTTGGGAAGAGCTTGGGGCTATTCTCCTAGCACCTGGACATTTTACATCCCTCAGCCACCAGCAGTACATCCTGATTCATTAGAACACAGTGCAGGGCTAGGCTTTGTTCCCTCCCTAGCCTGGGAACGTTCACTCTGTGCCCACTGTGGTTCTTGGCTGGGCAAGAGAAGGGTGTTCTGTGCCGAGGCCCTAATTGTTGACAGAGATGGCATCTCTGTCACAGAGATAATCCACACTGACTGAGTGGTCCTGGAGGGGGCAACTGCAGATGTGGTCACTTGTTGCAGTGTGTTTTTATTGTGTTTTCAATTGCAGAAACTGTTCCCCTCCCCTGCAACTCCCTATTGGTTTAGGTGTTCTTGATTCCCAGGCACAGAGAGGAATTGCTGTGTCTGCACAGAGCAGGTAAACAAAACAATTCCTTCTCTGGCTGGGGACCAAGGACAAATGATTCCCTGCCTTATGTTCCTCCCCTATATAACCGTTATTGGTTGGATAACCCCCCCTGTTTTGTATTGTTATAGTATCTTTTATCCCTAGTAGATTGTTCCTTTCCCCCTGTATTGTTGGTTTTTCTAGACTGTCTTCTCTAGACCTGCCCTTCCCTCCTCCTACAGAACTGTCAATCTCCCCTTGTACCTCCCCTTGTTCGAGAATGTTCCCGGTTCCTCCTCCCCACTGAATGTCAATCCTATCTCGTACCTACCCCTTGTTCCAGAAAGGTCCCTGCCAATCATCTGTTATTTAAGGCCCCATTGGTTTATTTACACTGTTTCCCTCCCCCTGTGTACCCTATTGGTTGGAATATTGTAAACCCCACCTGTTACTCCTCCTCCACTTTCTCCCGATTGGTTAAGGATTGTACCCTCCCCTTGAAACCTCTCCCGTATATAAGCTCCTGTACCTTGGTGTTCTTGGTCTTTTGTCCCTGACCCTCCTGGGAGTAAACACCTTTGGAGATCATACAGGAGACCTCTCCCTGTTTTTTGTCCCTGCCCTCGATGGATGCCACCCGTCCCTGTGCCATAGAGCAGTTGTGCCCTAGAGCTGCACCCTGGACTCACGTGGCTTTCTGGGGGCAGCCCGCTCTTGGCTAGCCGGGCTGAAGAACTCTGGCATGGTGTCTGTCACTGAGGCTCATGCTGTGGAGGTGTTTATTTCTGCATTCTGAGAACTTCAGTGGAAAGGGAGATTCTGTGCTGTTTTGGCCTTTTAGCCTGTTTTTGAGCTCGCTGTTCTTTCACGGTTCTGTCATGCTATTACAGAGCTTTCTGCTGGATCCATTATTCTTCAAAGACTTAATTAAATTGTACAGTGTAATTAATCTGTCTTCTTAATTTCTGGAATTCTCCTAGTCTGTAGGTAATAAAACAACAGGGAGAGATTTCGTGGCTGCTCAGTTGTATTATGAGTCTGGGGGGAAACAAAGTATATTCCTTTGATGAAAATAACTTTATACATGGATGGTTGCAACTGTATTGCAGCAAACAAAATTTGTTATATTGGAACTGATTGAATATTTCTTCTCTATCAGTGGCCTAGAGCAGATAGTTAAGAGCACTGTATTTCAAGTTCAGGTTATTCTTATATGTCACCTTTCCCTGAAGTTCTCACACTCTCCAGCTCTGTATTTCCTAAATTACTTATTTCTGTAGATGTAATTAATTTCAATAGGTTTATCTTCTGTGAGCTTGTCTTGTTTTCTCTTCAATCTCTTATACATGCATCCAGTTGTAAAAGACTAGTTTTAAGGAAGGAGATGTCTGGAATGAGGGTTCTCCTGTTAGTTTTAACCAGAAGATTCTGGTTAAATAACATTTCTCCCACATTAGCTGTGCTTACCTGCTACTACTTGAGGCATTGTATTGAAATAGTAGGGCATTGGTATCTCAGTGTCTCACACATCAAGTGGGAAACAGTTAACTGTTGGGTGCAAAGCTTTGGAAATAAACAATGCTACATGCAGGATAAAGGCACAGCTATAATAGCTCAACAGAGATGGGCGTCAGAAAAACTTGCATTGGTTTGCTGCTTGGTTAGGACTGTCACTCACTGAGATCACTCACTTCAGGAGACCTGTCTAAAGTTTGGCTTTTGGGTAAGGAACAGACAGGAACAGTTTGAGCAAAGCCTTCTGTGTGTAACCTGTCCTTGCTCTGCTTTTTCCATTTCTGCCTTTAACTAAATCCCTTCTGGTATTTTCAAGCCATATATCTTGATTTTGCAAACAAAACTTTTGTACAAAACTGTATCTGTCAGCAGCTAAAAGCAAGTAATTTCAATTATAATTTTAAAAAAAGGTCACATTTAAAAAAAGGCTTGTGTGCCTTGACAGGCTTATCTCATAAGGTTAAAAATATGTGGGTGGTTTGTTTTGGTTTTTTAATGTAGCTATTGATAGCAGAGGGGAATACAAATGTAACAAAAAAGAACTGAACAGCCTCTTTGAATCTGACTTCCCAAAAACCATCAAAGAAAAATGCACTGACACCTGTTAACATGGTATGAAAAGTTAGCAAGTGTGCATTGTTCTCTGCTAAATTATTTTGCTCTTTTAAATCAAAGTTAGCTAGTTAAGAGATGATGTTATTTTAATAGGTGTCTCTTTTAATTGTATTACTTCTGACATTCTTCATGCTGTTCTTGGGATTGGAGATGGTTTTCAGTTTTGTGCTCATTTAGTCTTTCTGAGGCACTGAGCAAGCTGGGATAATAGCTTTGTTTTGGGTTGGTTTTTTAATCTAATAGTCACTTAAAGTAAGATAGAATTAAGCACAGTGCTTAAAAAAACCGTTGCTGATCCTTTCAGTCTGTGCTCACTATTTTGAGCATGTGCGTGCTAACAGAACTCATAAATATCTTGTATGATCTGTGGGGGAGGGCAGGAAGGATGACATATCTGAAATGCCTCAGGCCAACATAAAGTTTGTTTAGTCTGCACATTCTTTAGGTCAAATACAACTGTTTTTATTGATATATTTCCTTTGTTTCATTGTGTTGTCAGCTCAATTTTCATAACTTTACATTAGACATTAAAAGCCTGAAGGTGTGGAAGCTTTTCATTGTCTGGCTCTGAGTTCTGTATTACAAACTTGTGTGAAATTCAGAGATCTTTGCAGTATAAGGGAAGAATGTCACTGACAGGGAGTGCCAGGCTCAGGAAATATGGGCAAAGCCCATAGCATGACCAGCACAGTGTTTTGATCCAGAATTACCATGTATGTTAGGTAGAGAGCTGGGATGGAGGGTTGTCCAAGCATCAGAGTGGGGCTGTGGCTCCAGGGGCCAAAGGTTCAGGACAGGGGGAGTCTTCTTTTCTGAAGAGTGGGCAGGACTGAAACTGCCTTTGCTTGCTGACTCAGAGGTGTCCAAACACCTAAACTAGAGGTACTCTGTGTTCTACTTCTGGTGCCTGCAGGCAGATATTCTGTCGCAGCTGAGAGTTAACTTATTCAGCTTGTACAGCTCAGACATAAATGAATGTGAGCTCTCATGTGAAACACTCCTGTTTCTTCCCCTTTTCATTCCTCTGAACAAGGCAAGGTTGCATCAAGTTGCCTATCCGTACTTTCACCATCCATGTGAAATGGAATGTGTTTGCAAAGAGCACTGTGATAAAGATAAGCTGCTTTCTTTCTCCATCCCTGCACCTGAAGTGCAGGTGGGTAAATCTCTAATGCAAACATGAGCTACAGAAGCTGAGGAACAGCAGCTTCTCCTAAGCAGAATCTCAAGATAAGCTGCAAGGTAAATGGATTTCTTTCTGTGGCCACACTTGGCAGCACAGTAGAGACAGCAAATGACTTGAAGCATATGAAGAAAACCCAGCTTCTGCTTGCAAATATAAATTACTTCATTCATGAAAAGGTATGAAAAGTAGAAACCTTAATTTACATGGTGATTCAAGTGACATTAACGGGATAGCGAAGAGAAAAAGTGATGTTTATCTTATGTCTGCAAAGCTCACATAGTTTTCCTCATTAGCCCTATGTAATTTTAAAGTGGCAACACACAAGTTGCATCCTGATTTGACCTTAGGAGCCTCGCTGTTCAGCTCAGTGGTTTCCCTGTAGAAACAGAAACTGACACTGCCTCACTGGAATTTTCTTCAATCAATATAGTGTGGCACAGTACAAATTATACAGCAGAATGGTATTAAAGAAAAGCTCATCTATTGATACAGTTGGCTAGAGAAACAGATTTTTATTTAAGAGCTTTCAAAGTCTTTTTTACAAGTGAAATGGGACCCTGTGGAATGAATGGTGTATTTTTTACTTTTATTTTAAGATACAGACATTCTTTTCAGCTGGTTTTAGCAGTGTAGCATTCCTTTGTATTAGAGTCTATGTAGTAAATAACTGTTATTGTACATCTCAAAGGTAGCTATATAACAGTATTTATGCATATATCTCTGTAATTTTTAGAACAAACCCTCAGAGGTTATCTATTGTGTGAGTGCAAGTCTACAGCAGCCAAACTGTTAATTTGCCTGACTAGAAATATTAACCACACTATATCAAATAACTGCCAGGAACAATTCCCCACCATTCCCTGTGACTTCATTTTAATTGATTTTTTTTAAACTTCCAGCTTCTGAGATTTTTTTTTACTCTGACAGAATGTTTATTAAATGTGTAAAAAGAAAAGTGTTTTGTAAATTGTTTCTGAGAGTGCTTTTATCTTCCATAAATTGGTGGCTCATTCAACATTTTCCACCTACCTTTGTTTTCCACCCCTGTGCTCTGGCTCATTTGTTTTCTTATTGGATTTGGTGATTAAATACTGATCAGCTGCTAGTCTGATCAGCTGTGCATATTGCTGCCTTTTAAACATTGTTCATAAACACCCTGAGGACAGGGTGATAAACAGGGTGGGGGTGTTGAGTGGGACCGTTTGATCTGTTTTACAAATGATGGGGAGCTCCACAATGAGCATTTGCAAGACTGGTCATTGAACACAGACCTCTGTGTTACAGCAGAAATTCGTGACACCCAACTGTCCAAAAGAGCTCTCAGTTGGGAGATTTCCATTGCAGAGGTGTAGTTTGTGTTCAGGCCTCTGATGCTAAACAGAGAATTGGTAATGCTTTTATTAGGGATTTTTTTCTGTCTTGTTCTCTTTTCTTTGTCCTTTAAGATAATTTATTTTCAATGATAATACTGTAGTCTGTCATGCATTGCTGTGACAATCCATGAAGGAACATGGAATTTACATATGAATCTAAATTATTTTCTCTTTGAAAAGCAGAGATAACATATGCAAGTGCTACCTCTGAACAAAAAGAACAAATCAAGATAGTAAAGGAAATCGTGTAAGGATTTGGACTGTACTTAATTTGAAATATCAGACTATTTGCTGGGAGATATCATAATATTTTATTGCTGCTTGAAACAATTATTTCTGAGTAACCAAGTTCTGTGAAATCACTGGAAGTATAACAGGAGCAAAAGACATGTTAAAAGCTGGTATTTTGTACAGTGAATCCTCACCTTTTGGTAGACCTCTTCCAAGGACAGTTTAAATCTCTCTGTTGCTGGCTTGGGTACAGTAATGCTGGTCTGATAACACTAAGTTCTTTTGCTGTCAAGATTGCAATACACTGAGATTTTTTGCACATATTTACAGTATGTGTGGTAATTAATATTATTTCAGGAATACAGTTGTCTGTTGAAGCACACAATTAGCTTTTTATATGTTTTGTAATGTCATGATAGGTGCTTTTCAAACTTTTCAAAGTACCTAATTTGATTTCAAGGGGAGTTTCACTTCTGAGCTCTTTATTTCATTTTTGTTTGTTTGTTTTAAATGTTTCTAGGCACCTCTGTCTGTCTTTAGTGAATTGGGTAGCTTCAAGAAATCCAGTTGGTGGGAGTTATGCCTTTAAGCCCCTTGATAACCTAAGGAGCGAGGTGTAGTCATGATGAGCATAATTTAACTTCATTTTGAAGTGCTTGGATCTGTTGCAGATGCTCGGAGACATTGCCTGGCTCTTGCTACCAGCTGCTGATGAGTTGGGATTTTTTTATTGTTTCTGTGATGTAAGATCAGGTTCTGGAATGTGATAGCCAGTCATTGGTAAATGACCTGCTTTTTATTTACCAAAAATTTACCAAACCCAAAATTTACCAGATTTTGGTAAATGACATGCTTATCACTGTGTAGAAAGTAAACACAGAGCTGCTGTTCTCAGTCAGGATGGCAGCAGCTGTGGGCATGCAGAGTAGAGGAGTATTAGGCACCTCTAGCATTTTACTGACATGTTTTTAGCAGCCACAGACTTGTTCACACTTACATTATGAGATTTTATTAAATACCCTCAGATATTTTATTAAATACACTTTAGATTCAGAAAACTCAGTTTTGCTCTGGTAGCACTGTGAGTGCTTGAACAGTTATGGCTCTACCATTTGCTTGTCTTTGGTAATGTTGTTATTTTCTTTTTTTTTCCTTTTTATGGTTGTTTGGTTGGTTTTTAGACTTTACTCATGCTGTGATGTTTAGAAAATGCAAAAATTCTAGGTAAGTCTGGGCTCATCTTGCCTACTTTCCTATCTGGCTGTTCATTCTGACCCAGTAGAACAGGTGGATGCAAACAAGGACTGAAAACTTCATGACTTTAACTTGACAGTGGGATCTTGAAGGTCTTTTCTAACCTAAAAGATTCTGTGATAATAGGGTCTTTCTGTTTGCTGTGGAGAGAACCTTTTACGCCTTCTAACTTCAGAGCCCAAGTTAGATCTCTCATGGGCTTTAAATGCAGAACCTTCCTAACCTATCTGCTTAAATTATGTTAAGGGGTCAAATACCTTCCTCACCAACACATGTGTTTAATAGAGTAGGTTCTACCATAGCATAAATTGATAATTGCTTATTTTATATGTGTTATTATAGTTGTAGAAATAGCTCAAGTTATTTGGGTTTTTTCTATAGTTTGAGCAGCTTTTCAGACTTTTTTTGCATTTCTAATTTCTCGGCACAATTGTATTTGATAGTTATATCCTGAAAATTATTTCCTGCTTTTTTTTGTTTGACTGGTAAAAATACTAGCCATGGGAGTCACAATAAACATGTTTGTATAGCAACTGGTAAAACTTGAATTGAGTGGGGTTTGTGTCATCAGCTGTCAGGGCTGGAGAAGATGAGTAGTTAACTGAGTAAGTAAAGTGTAACATTACCACTGACGGAACATTTCTTACCATTAAGCCTTCAAACTCTTATTCAGCTGTCAACACATGGGCACTTTCTGGAGCCAAATTCTCTCACGCTGTGCACTGCCTGCAGCTCGCCTGAAGCTCAACTTTGACTAAAAATGTTGATTTCGCTTTTTTTAGCCCTGTTCTCATTTAATGTTAAAACCTGCTTAGAGTCTGCCTTTTATTCTGCAAAGTACACATGGATGTATCATCCCTCGCACCCTTGTGATGTGAAGTTAAGGCTCTCAAAAGATATGCTAGTAATCTTAATGAATAATTGATTAGAGAGGAGCCTGGCAGTGTTAATTGTGAGGTGCAGCTGAGTGAATGCCAAAACAAAAGCTTCTCTAAATGTTTCCAGAAACCTTGTAAAGTCTTTAGCATTGAGCAACAGGGTCAGTGCACTGAAGTGGAATTTAAAGGAGGTTCTTGAATGTAATGGATTTTGACTTCCCTTTGTCATGTGCCTCAGTGCATCATTGATTGGTCACTCATTTGTTAAATCAGCTGTATTTTTTGCCATTTGTCAGAGCATAGACACTTACTGCAGCCTTTTTCCTTCTAAACACGAGTTTCTTGTCTTAATAAATCACAGGTGTAAATTAGTTTTTATCTGAGGTGATCAATTTTTCAAGCTGAAAGGCATGTGAAGATGGTTGCAGAGAAACATATTGTGGGCTTTTATTTTCTTAACTATTAGGAGGAAAGGGAAAGATCAGGGATACATTTTAGCTGAAGCATCGATAGTTCGTGTCTTTAAATTCAGCTTCCAGCAAAATACTCAGAAATGATTTTATTTGGAAAGCTTTAAATTTTATGCATTGAAAGAGTAGTTCAAGGTACCTGGTGTTGAGTCAGTTCTTTGAGAAATGAGCAAAGAAAACCTCAGGATTAAGGAACAGTCAGTGTCCTGTATGTTTGCAGCAATGAGAGATGCTCTCTGATTAGTGGAAAGGCTAATTACCTGGAGTATGCAGGATCACTATAGGTGCTGTGCATACCTGACAGCAGGGCAGAGGAAAGAAGACCTTGAGAATGTGCCAAAAATACCCCTTTATGTAAGCAGATGCTATTACCCTTGGAAGAGAATAGTCACTTACCCAGAATGGTTATTGCTGCTAATTATAAGAATTCTGTGGATGGGCCATCAACTTCTGAGAAATGTACTCTTATGATATTT
The DNA here is from genome assembly GCA_013399835.1 of Leptocoma aspasia. Classification (NCBI taxonomy): domain Eukaryota; kingdom Metazoa; phylum Chordata; class Aves; order Passeriformes; family Nectariniidae; genus Leptocoma; species Leptocoma aspasia. The sequence continues at coordinate 102,766 of VXAX01000175.1, read as the reverse complement.
AATACAGCAATTACTTGTCAAATCTGGATATGTTCATCTTGATAATCACTGCTTGCTGGATAAATGACCAAAGGAGATTTATTTGCCAATTGTCTGAGTTGCCAGTAGTTGTGAGGGACTGAAGACAAGTTAATGTTGGGAGTTTTTTCAATGTTGATACTAGTAATGGAGTTAGAAGGTGTTTCTTAGTCTCATGGTTAAGTAAGAGTTATTGAAAAAACATATATATGACAAAAAATGCAGAGAGCCTCTGTGTCCTGCTGGGTATAGGCTTAAATGTTAGGTACTTGAAAGTCAGCTCCTTGAAGGGTTATAGTTTTAATCTTTTTGGAAAAAATTTTGAGGAGAGATAGAAGGGAGCAGAAAAGAATGAGCCTCAAGAAGACTAGGGAAGGGAAAAGTCAGTCATGTTGACAGAAGAATTTAAAGCTTCTCATTAGCATAGAGTTTAGCACTGTTACTGCCTAGATGTAATTAGAGTGAGGAAGGGTTGAGGAAAAATTCTCAGCTCTGACAACACCTCTTTTGAAAAACAAACCTTCCTCCTAGGGGCAGAATGGCTCTTTTCTCTGGGAGGAGCTGTAGCTGCTCAGCAGCATGGTCAGGCTTGGGTCCCTCATGATCAACACTGTAAATTTACCACGGGGTAAACGTAGATGTAGATTTGCTGGTGAGTAGAATGACGGCGCATTTTCAGTGAATCATGATGAGCAATGAAATGATGACTGTGATTTGGTAAGTGTGCTTTGTTTTGCTGGCAAGTGCACTGCAGTGCTGCCTGCTAACACTGCAGAGGTTGTTGCCCCCCCAGCAGAGCCCCTTGCTCCTAGAGCCACTCTGCAGGTAGCTTGCAACTCAGGCAGCTGTTCTCACTTTTGGTACTGTCAGGCGCTGGGGACAGTTTCCTTTCTTCTCTCTCTGGCTCCCAAGGCTCTATCAAAAGTGTGAATCTGAAACAAAACAAAATAAAGCTTCAGTCCACATCTTTGCTCAGCCTTTACATGTACATTTTGCTGTTTTGAGTTCTTTTAAACTGCAGCTATCAGAAAGAATAAAATAGTGCATCACCTAGTAGGGTATTGAAGTGATCATCCAAGCAATTTTCTTCTCCCTGAAGCCAGACAGCCAAAGCTTTTTATTACTGACTGACTGAACTTTCTGTGTCTGTCTGTCTAGGTTGCTAGGCCACCTTATTGTCGTGATTTGTGATGTTAGAGGCTTTTGATTGTAGGCAAACCACAAATGCTAATTTAAGTATAATATTTACATTTGAAAACCCCTCTTACATAAAAAATATATAAAAAAAACAGCTCAGCAGTTTTATCTTTTGTGTGTGTGCGTGTAAAACTCTAGTAGGCATCTGGCAAGCAATCTTTACTTTGTGTACCTTCTCAGTAAAACAGTGTGGTTAAAAAAAAAAAAAAAGGTGTGTCTTTAGATAGCTTGCAGCTTGGGAACGACCATCCCAAGTTATTGTTCCTTTTAGCCTTACAGGATGGTTATTTTTGCTCTGTGTATGAGGGAGCCTAATGTCCTTTTTGTCTGATCCAGAAATGAGAGGGATGGTGGCATTGTGGCCTTTTAGTAATAGGGCTTTGATTTGCCCATTGGGGTGTTGTGCCAACCTGTATCATGTGCATTTGCATTGCCTGAAACTGCTTTGGAAAAGAAATGAAATAGTTGTGTGTAATTGAAAATAANATTACTTGAGCTGAGTGATGAGTTGGTTTTGTGATTTTCACAGTGGTAGATCACAATGATGTGTAATGTGTTATTAGGTTGCATATCACTGATTTGTGTTAGATCAATGAGGCAAACAGAGCATCTGAGAACTGCTTTGAAAATTGTGCCAGTTATTTATCTTAGTATGAGTTGAATCTTGCTGCTCTCCCTGCAGTTCCCATGTTCAGGGTAGGGATGGATAGCAAGTGATTCAGTTTAGTGTCGTACAACTCCTGTGGAGAAGTTCAGTCTGCCACCCACCAGGTAAAACAGTTTATAAAAAGTTTTAGGCACAAAAAATAGGCACAAAAAATCTCTTGTTGGTTAGAAAATCCTAGAAACTTTCAGTAAAACTCAAAGGCCTTAAAGGATATATTTTGTCCCCTCAGCTAACGAGGCTCTGTGAATGCGTGTGGTGTGTCATTTAACTGAGTAATTACAAGGGATTCCACTTTTTAAAGGAATATATTCTCCTTGTAGAATAAGAATTATTCTGCATCCAGAGGACTGAGGCTTTTATAATTTAAGTACACAAATGGTCTAATCCCATGCTGTGAACTTGCAGCCTTGGCAGTGATTCTTTGGGAAGAGCTGGGGCAAAGCCTGAGGAGTCACAAAGGAGCCACCTCTGGAACTGTGGTTCCCTGAGGACAAAGTAGACTGAAGACTTGCTCTGAGAAGAGGAAGGTAGAAATCTTGGATAACATCTTTTAGTTGTTCTCTTGTTTTATCTCCTGTAAAATAGAAACACCTTCCAAGTTAACGCTGTCTTGGCATTTGAGCTCTTAAGAGCTGAAATTAAAAAAAGCCTTTGTTTTGGGAGCTGTGAGGGAAATATTTTCTCTTCCTTTGGTCCCGGTCTCACACACCAGCTCCCTTCCCTGCCTAGACAGTCTCTGCTAGACTAGGGCTGTTTTGTTTTCAGAAACAATTTTCCCCCTCTGTAAATATTCTGTTATGTTACTTAATCAAAGACCCACATTTCAGGGCAGATGATTTGATGATTTAAATGCAAAACCAGCATTCATATCACAGAGAGGAAAAGCAGCCTCCTTCTGACGGCAAGTTGGAGCGACACAACCTGTTTGTCCTCCCTTTTTTTTTTTTTTTTTTTTTTTCTTTTT
>VXAX01000175.1:15269-99030 GCA_013399835.1 Leptocoma aspasia | reverse complement strand
ATCCCATGCTGTGAACTTGCAGCCTTGGCAGTGATTCTTTGGGAAGAGCTGGGGCAAAGCCTGAGGAGTCACAAAGGAGCCACCTCTGGAACTGTGGTTCCCTGAGGACAAAGTAGACTGAAGACTTGCTCTGAGAAGAGGAAGGTAGAAATCTTGGATAACATCTTTTAGTTGTTCTCTTGTTTTATCTCCTGTAAAATAGAAACACCTTCCAAGTTAACGCTGTCTTGGCATTTGAGCTCTTAAGAGCTGAAATTAAAAAAAGCCTTTGTTTTGGGAGCTGTGAGGGAAATATTTTCTCTTCCTTTGGTCCCGGTCTCACACACCAGCTCCCTTCCCTGCCTAGACAGTCTCTGCTAGACTAGGGCTGTTTTGTTTTCAGAAACAATTTTCCCCCTCTGTAAATATTCTGTTATGTTACTTAATCAAAGACCCACATTTCAGGGCAGATGATTTGATGATTTAAATGCAAAACCAGCATTCATATCACAGAGAGGAAAAGCAGCCTCCTTCTGACGGCAAGTTGGAGCGACACAACCTGTTTGTCCTCCCTTTTTTTTTTTTTTTCTTTTCCTGTTTGTTTTCTTGTTTGGGTTTCTTGTTGTTGTATTTTTTTAAAGCAGTTCTTTAGGATGCTTCTGCCTGACTTTTTTACCTTTCCACTGTCACTTGAGCAATAGTGTGATCCTGAAAAAAGGCACTGGTCTTTTCTTGAACATGAGATCTGTATCTAGTGAAAAACACACTAAAAGAATGGATTTAAAAAAAATCACAAGATTCTCCAAGGGTCATATGGCATTGATAACAAGAATGAGGTTTTAGCCCATTCTACCACATATGTGAACTTGCCCTGCATTTTCTTGTTGCAGATGTGCATATTCTGCACATTAAAATGTGTGCTAAGTAGATTGTGTGTTCCGTGGGGTATTCAAAACAAGGCAGAAGTTTTGTGCTGCCAAACCTGTGTTTGGGCAGCTGGAGAAAGCTGGAGGAGGGGCATCTGAGCACTCGCAAAACCACAAAAAGATGTCACTAGGAAAAAAGAACTTTTTATTGACCCTATAGAATTTGCAAAATTAAAGATATTTAGTGTAGTCATGCTGAAGTGCACTTGGAATTAGAATTGAGAAGCAACTTTTTCTGCTATGAAATAATTTTTAAGTTCTTTAAATAGGATAAAGTTTCTTTTGTAAGTAAATTATCTCAATTTATTCAGTTAGTTTAAACAGAATCACATTTCTGTGGTTTGGGGTTTTTTTAACCTTAGTGTGCTAGAGTATGTACTTATGATTTTGAGTCAGTTATTTTATTATCTGCCACAAAAAGGTGGTTTATGGTCCTTTTTCCTTATTCACAGTCATTAATAACATATTCAAGCCATGAATGAACGTTCAGCGATTTATGCACACTTGAGCTCAGCTGAATACTATAATATCCCACTCTAGCCATTAAAAACAGTTATCACAAGATAACATTAGGTCAGAACACAGAGTAGGCTGGTTAAATTGTGTTATTGATTGCTGCTTTCTGAAGATTTTCCTCAGTTGTGTTTAAACCATGTGCTTTTTCTTGTTACTGGCTTCTAGAAAAGAAGGCCTGGCAATGTAATCTGAATTGAGATATCTTGCTTTTGATACCAGGTTGGAAGTTCATGTTTATATAATTTCATTTCTTATATAAATGATCTCAATTTGTCTAGTTCCAGGTTTTATGAAGACAAGGGTGCACCTTCAGTTGAGTCTTCCAAAATGGAGAATAGGTACTCATCTACTACAGAAGTTAGTGTTTCTATTACTTAAATATATTAATGCAGGACTTTTTATGGAATTTATGCAGATGTACAAAGCAAGAAAGATTTGGGTTTACTACTGGGTTTTCAATCAGTTCAGTTTGTGTGTGTCCTGTAGACATTTTGTAGTCTGCCACCCACCCTCCCCAGGGGGTGGATTGGTAGTGTACCAGCTGGTGTGTTCTGTTTGTAAAATGTGAGATAATCACTCCTGTAAGACCACAGTCATAATGTCTGTAGAAATGTATTTGGGAACATTTGAAAAGAAATAATAAATACAAGTTTTCTTTTTTCATGTTTTCTAGCCCATTCATGAGGATCTGCATATTTTTTAATAATTCCATTGCTTTCACTGACTGTGTGTGTATGTGTTTGCATGCATTAAGTTTCTTCTTCAAGAACAAAATCTATTTGATACTGAACTTGCTAGATTCCTAAGAAAAGAAATCCTTTCTCCCTCTATGTAAACTATGGTATTTGACTCCTCTTGAGTATGTATTCATTGCCTTAAAATAGAAAAAACCTCTCCTCCCTGGGCTCAGAATCAACATTATTGTTGAATTCTCAGGCCTAGGAGAATACTGGTTGCATTGCAAGCAAATAATTTTCTAATCTATATGGCTAAGGAAACTGTTCATTTAATACAAAAAGGATTAATCATATTACCCCTTTTTAAATACCACTTTGCTTTGCCCTTCCTGCGTTTGCAGAAGAAGACACAATCAAATGGCAGACCTGTGTTTTTGTTCCTTTTCAAAAATCCCTGACAAGCCCATGACACAGGCTAATGCTGTAGCTGTACATTTCTATTCATTATTGATGACTTGGGGCCAGGCAGGCAGCACAGAACACAAGCAATATGGATTACCATACTGGGGGCTGGGTTTGGGGGGTTTGTGTCTATGCATGGGCTTCTGTGCATTTGGGTTGGGTTTGGCCTTGGAAATACTCCGTGCTGAGTGAACATCCAGTGTGAGAATAACAGTGAAAACAGATTAAATGAGCTTTGTCATACATTTTATTAAAACAATTCAGGGCACTTGAACTAAAGATAAAAAAAGAATGTATTGAGTGAGCTTGCTCTCAAACTAGTTGATAATATCTTAACTTTCCAGCAGACTTGGGAATGATCTTGAAGGATCTTGGAGGATTTGGAGGGCAATTCTCACCTTACAGAGTGCAGGTAGCACTTTGGCTGATGAGGCATTTTTCTGATAAAGCCAATGTAATCTGTCTAATTCATAACAATAATTACAGACCAACTATGCTGTTGGTTTGATTTGGGGTGAGGGAGATAGCATCTCATTTCGTGGATACTGCAGATAAAACTCATATTTTGGGGGAGTGGAGAATTATGCCAGCACTTTTGTGATGATAAGTTTTAGGAGGTTTAGGTGTTTCTGAATAGCAGGTCACCAAGAGACCTTTGCAATGATAAGAAAGTGTTTTACTACTACGGATATATAGTTAACACTTACAGGTTTTTATTGGTACAATGCTCCTGCCCATTATATGAAGTTTTTATTTTCTTACATGTGTCAAGGAGGGTTTTTACAGTGTTTATACTTGCACTGTTTGAGATTCTTGGCTTGAAGAAGAATGAAGGAGATCAGAGTTTATTTAAATGTAGTGTTTATGATAACAAAATGTGCTGTGCTTTGTATGTTGGTGGTGCCTTTATACAGAACCTGTTCTACTTGAATAGTTTTCAATTACATGGAAAGCTATAGAAAGAAATAAGTAGAATCAATTTTGATAACTGCTTATAACTGCTCATTTCTCTAGAATTTGGCATAGCTTTTCTCTCAGGTTTCTATAATCATTCCTTTAAGCTTCTAGTTTTTTTACACAACTGATTGTCATGGCAGGAAAAGTAAATGCACAGATTAGTTCATTCAAAGTTTTGTAAATTCAAAGTTTATTCTTTCAAAATAATTTTTTAAACATTGATGGAAATAAAATGGTGTCTGTTAAAGGATGGTGAGGTTCTGTCCCAAAGAATGATAGAATAGTCTTGTGGGGTCCTTGCCTGTTGGAGCTGTGACTTGGGACTGTTTCAATCCTGTTTTACATGTAGAACCCTTTAAAGAAAGACTGGTGTAGAGCGTAAAAACTGCAACCTTTTCCTTTGGAAAGGAGAGGCAAGAAGCCTTCCAGAAGTGGCACTTAGCTGCTCCAAAAAGCAGTGTCAGTCAAAGCAGAATGTTTACTTAGTGTCTTCCTTCCATTTCTGTGGTCTGGTTTCTTTTGTTGGGACTTAGTACTCTTCAATGTATCTCAAAATACAGAATCAACTCCCTGGCTAATTGAACAATACAATTACTTCTGTTTTATGAGGAGATAGCTTTCCCTGGAAGGTCCCACAGCACCATCTAGTGCCATCCTGTCCTAGTGCCACATGGCTTTGTGGGAGCAGAGGTGCTTAGGCTGGCATGCTTTGCTGGGAATGGCTTCTTAGTAATTTAAATTAATATTTGCTTGTGACTTGGCATAGATCCAAATACAGGGGAAATTTAGATTATTTTCAACTTTCTTCTTCAAGAAAACAGGATTAAAAATTTGGCCAAGAATCACCTTTTCTTGTGAAACATGTTTGTTACTGCTGCTGCATTTTTTTTCTATGTACTAAACAAAGGAGAAATAGTGGCACATCCTTAACACTGCACTAATATACTTTGCACTTAGGGTACACCCCGACACATGTAATTAGGTTTATTATATCCTTATTATATCTTAAACCCTTTTGCAAGGAAGGGCTGTGCTTACAGCTACAGACACCCTAATTCTACAAGCTCTGTGCCTTTCCTCCTTAGTCCCACTGAGGTCACGCTCATATGGTGTGGAACCTGCTCGCAGTGGTAGAAATTACAGGTTGTGTCCAAGTGATTTTTGTAAAGACAAGGGGGTCACTCTGAAAAGAGTAAGGGTGTGGATGATTGAAAAGTTCCTTTCTCACTTTTATGTCTCCTCTAACCAAGGTACACTTAATGCCAGTGTATAAATGCCCTATCCTGACGTACAGAACCTTAGTGATCTTGTTCTCTGCTGACACCCCATGAGAAATTTATTTGAATAGGAGCAGACAGTAGTTTAATCAGCTGGGATTAAGAAAAATATTTGCATAGGATGAAGTTTTATAAGGCTCTATTGAGGTGGAAGGTAAAGGAGAGGAAGAAAGTCTTGAGGCCAGGAGTGATGGTCAGCAAAAGCAACTGAAGAGGAAATGGGAAGAGGAAAATGTAGCTCCAACAGGCTCAACAGTATCCTTGAACTCACTGAAGATAGCAACAAGACAGCTGAGTTTAAATGCATTGCACAAGAGAGAGGCAAGAAAAAGTTGCAGGAAGGTGTTACAAGTTTGGTGAATGTGGCTTGATCCTGTTCCAGAAAGGTGAGCAAAGGCCCACTGGAATCTTCTCTGTCACACACAGAGCTGTGGAGCTGCTGCAGAGAGGTTGCAGTGCTTGCAAAGTGTGGCCAGAAGCAGCACCCAGGATCCCACCTGTTGTAGAAGCTATTCCACACCCTGCCAGCCAGCTCCCACCTAACTGATGGTTTCAGGTCATTTGATGGAAGTGGTCATTTCCAACTCTGATTGAGACTCGTGTTGTATTTTGTGCATCATTCCAGATATTACTCCTGTATCACCTGCTAAACACCAAGAAGTTTTCATAGTTGCTTTAGAACTGCAGGGTCCTTACTGCTGTGTTCTGTACTATTCTGTTGTTGTGTAGGAAACACATTTCTAATGTGTTTAAGATGCCCTCTGCTGGGAAAGCAAGGCAAACTGGGCTTAGCTCTAGTTTTACCTTTCTAAAATACTCTTTTCTTTTTCTTGGCTTTAACACTCAATCTCATACCAGAAACTCACCCCTCAGCCTTACTGAAAAAAATGCTCTCTCCTTTTGGTTTTATTCTTTACACTTCATCTGTGACAAGTGTGATAGTGTTACTGCTGGTAGTTCAGATCACGGCATTTCTTGTTTCTCTGATCTGTTTTGTTGAAAGAACCGAACTCTGGCTGCTCACATTCCTTTTGATTCCATTTTTTCATGCTTGTATAAAATGTAGGCAAGAGGAACATCTGCAAATAGCAATTGTTAATAAATACTGGAAGTGCTTTTGATTTCTACTGTTATCTAATGCTGATAAGTTTTTTAATATCATCTCATCATTCTCTTTTTTTTCAAGTTAATGTCTGTTCCCACAATTGGGGGCACTAGATTAATACAACAGAACAAAGGAGGTACAATGTCTGAAACAACTCACAAAGTCCTCTGCATAATCTCATAGTTGATATGAAATCTGGTTTATTTTGCCCCCTCTGCTAAATCAAAAGCCATCATGATGTAGTGCTTCGAATTTCACAGTTTTGTTATTAACATCTAATAGTGGCCTAATAGCTAACACAGCTATTGTTGTGGTGTTTGTTTGTAATTATAGTTGAATTAGAGTTACATAGAATTGTATTTTCAGTTTTGTGTTGTAGTTTGTTGTCTTGGTAGGGTACAATATTTATCATTTTACCAGAAATGTGTGAACTTCATATTCTTTTCAATATCTTTTCAGATTTTCCTACTATTTATTATGGAGCGAATGGGTGTGTTAAGCATCCTAAAAAGCATCAGTTCATAAGCCTTTGTTCTCTCCATCTTTCAGAACAGTCATTTCATATAGGACAAGACATAAAGAACTAAATTACCTATTTTATTTTGAATAATTGCAGTTGTATAAGCCTTCTCAAAACCACAAATGTCATTAGAGCAGCTGACAGAAGAGGGATGTTTAGTAGGAGTTTTACACTTGAAATTATTTTGAAAATAATTGAATTGGAAAACAAAAGGCAAGTAATTATCTGACAGCAGGAGTTTCTGTGATGTCCATGGGGGAGCAACACAGGGACACAAGTTGCATCTTGGGGAAATGACTGAAATTACAAGAATATGAGAAAGCTGTAATTTAATCTCTGAGATTGTGAGAGATAAAACCAAACATTTATGTGATTTACATGGGGACAAATTTAGAAACAGCGAGGAAACATGTTTTATTGTGGAAATAAATTTCAACATCTCAATCAACAGAAATTTGTCATCTCTGCTGCCATCTTTAAGGAAGTCAAATGACCAACATAGCTTATATAGCCATGCTTACAAAAATATTAAAAGCTGTTTGAAAAACATGTAAAAAGATAGTCTCTCAAGGAGGCTCCTGCAGCCACTGGATCCAAATACTAAGGCACTGAGATGTTTTTGGAATAATATCAGTTACAAGCTTGAAATCTTCATGCTCAAATGATTTAGTACTTAAAAACTGAGATATGTAAAATTCACAGTTGCCTCTGCACCTGTTATGAGGCCCTTTTCTGTTATGCCACTTCTGCATGCAGTGCCTACTTGTGGTTTCACAAGAACTTGCCTGATCTGACTTTTAGTGGGTTTTGCCCTTCTGGTTTGGAAGCAAGTATGTATATTTAGCATAGGGTTTTTTTTCTCGATCTGTGGTGTCTGTCAATAGGTTCTGCATAGTTCTAAAGCTATGTAGGGACAGGTGGAAAAAGGGAGAAGATAGCTAATTTCTGAGGATTTTGGTATGTGAAAGCCGTGGTTTAGCAGATGGAATCATGCTATATGTGATATCTAAAGTTAAGATTACTGCAAAGCAGTATGAGGTGGGAGTACACTTCAAATCAGTTTATTCAAGATGATGAATAATTTGATATCACAGGTAATAAACAGTGTGTTTACTCAGGGGTGATGCTGTGAAGTGGAACTGTGGAGCTGTGATCAGTCTGAGGGGTGAGGATGGTGGGAGTCTTGTGCTCCTTGATTTGAATGGACTGAGAGTTGGCTCTGAGTGCTGCCATGCTCTTTACAATCTCTGTCGTGTTAGTGAAAACACTGAACAATCAGCTTTTCCATCTTCAGGAGTGCTCACTTTCTTTCTTTCGTGATTTTTTTTCTTGAGAATATCTGTATTCTGTCAGAACATTGGTATTTGCTATTTTGTTGCTCACAAACATGCCTAATTCAGACCTAGAAGCACTTTTCTAGAGGCGGCGTTCTCTTTTTAAAATATAAAACATTATAAAGTTTCTGCAAACTTGTTAAAAATGAAGGAAAAAAATTTGAAAACACACCTCCTATTTCTAAGACATGGAAATAACACATATTTTGACATAAAGTTTCACTCTCATTATAATCATAAAAACTACAGTTTTGTGTTTGGAACATTTGTTTGTTTATTTATTTGTTGGGTGGTGAGGTGGGGTGTACAGGCTGGGTTTTTTTGATGTTATTAACTCCATACTCTAACCAACTAAGCTCATCTTTTTTTTGGTTGATCTTTCTTTTCCAAAAAGTGCCAACAACTCTTGAAATAAAATCATTTGAGAAATACTGCCGTACACAGAAGATGACTGAGTTTCATTTCTTAGTTATGCTTGTCTTCTGATGAAATTACCCAGTGTTCATAAGATTTTTTCTCGCACCTTACCCTATCAGTAGCATGGAAATGCTGTCCTGTAAGTTTTTACATAACACTGCTTACACTTCTGCTTCTTTTGTGTCCTGCTCTGATGAAGCATTCAGGAACCTCTGTAGCATTAAGCACTAGTAGGTAATTGATTTCAGAAAATACACATTTGTTCAGAATCTTGATTAAAAACCCCTTTTTTTCCTTTCTAGCCCTGGTTCTTTAGACAAATCAGACGTGATTTTGGTTAAGGTTTTTCTCACTAGCAGTTGTCACATGCGTGTTGTACTGATGACCTGTAAGAATGATGAAAAATTGCATGGGAAATTTGTGGGTAAAGGAAATGAAAAGAAAGTTCACATGTATTTCATGCCTCATTAGAATAATCCCTACTTGTCTTCTACCATGTGTCCCTCTGGATATGTGCCCACCTCTCTCTTCCTATTTGCATAATTTCATTCTTAATGATTTGCCACCATAGTTTCAAGTTCATTAGGTGACTTCTCTTCCCTGTCTGATTTGGCAGCCAATTCCATGTTTTGATTTTATATATTCTTTTGGAGGATAAACACCTCTTAATACCTGTTCTACAGAGCAAGGTTGTACTGGATGAAACCTATAGAAAACCTCTTAGCTATTTTATCTATTCAAAGCAAATAACAATAAGTGGATCTCCAAGTACATCCTTGCTGTTTATATGTACATTTATGTACATGCTTGCACACACAAACCTGTATTTAAACTTTCTTAAATAAAATCAGTTTCATGATCTTTACTGTAGGGAGATGTTTCCAAGTATCTCACTCTTCAGACTTGTATGTTGTATCAGTGTCTCATGTCAGGCTGAGATTTTTTTTTCCTGCCCTTTCCACTAAAATCATTGAAATATATTCAGTCAGTCTTTCACATCAGAGGTGTAAATGGATTTCTTGAAAGTTTTTCTGCAGATAGCAAACGGCAGTCACTTTACAACTTTGACTCCGTTGTGGGCAGCAGTTGGGAAGCCGAACACTCCACCCGAACTTTGAAGATGCTAAAACTGTGTAATGACCTTGCATTCTCAAGGGCAGATGCTCAGCTTTTGCTGGGAGTGCTAATCTACAATCTGTTTATCTCCATACACTATGTATTTGACAGCACTTGCCTGGAAAGCAAGGCAGGGAAAAGCATTGTCAAATTTAGTTCCATTTTCCTCTCTGATGGTCTCTGTGTCCAATGGACTTAGAAATGGTCATCTTTATTTTAATTTTTAGCTTCCTTTGTGCTTCTCAGCCAGTTGCAATCTTAGAAAGCAGCTGCAGTGCCAGTATGAAAATATTCTCATCTTTGTGAGACCTATGCTGGAGAGTAAGCTGGGCTCTGGAGTAACTGTTTTCTTCCACATTTTCTTTCTTCTTAGTGAATCAGACTTTGGGCTTTACCTTCAAAATGTAAATTGTCTCCTGTATTTTCTGTCAGTAGGCTTTAGACTCGAAGTGCTCTATTTATTATTCTTTAGTGGGTATGAACTGAGATGCATCACATAATGCTCACGAGCACATTGAGGAGCATGTTCCTAATGAAGAGGTAATGTGTTGAAGCAAGGTGCTGTGTGCCGGGAAAGGTAATATCTTTTGTTAGACAGATACATGGTCAGGTAAGCCCTTCTTTGTATCTGGGGCAGGGACTTGAAGAGAAGGGCTTCAGTACATAAAAGCACATCAGTGTTTTCAGGTTAACATATAGATAGGCTTTACGTCCCCCAAAGTCTGTTCTTTAGAAGTTCCATCAGTTGGTTGTGTAACAGAGGTTCCCTCCCTGAATAAATTGTGCTTTGCTTGCACCTGTAAACCATCACAGCCACCACTGCACTACTGACTGAAGGAAAGAGCCCCTTTGGTTTTAATGTAAACCCTGTGGTTTTTCAAACTGGCACTCCTTATCAAAATAAAACATTAACATCAAATTACTCTGATTCACCAACAGCATCTATTTTTTAATATGAACTTGTCTGTTCTGTCAGGTAATTGTTTAGCCTCCCAGGGAATTGCATGTGTGTTGCAAATGGAAAAGTTCAACCTTGTAAATCCTTTCTGTGGTGAGGCAACAGGAGCCCACTTCTGATTATTAAGATCACAGGGTTTAATAGCAAAATTTAATAACAAATTGCTAAAATTGGCCTTTTGAATGCTAGATTTGCAGCATGCTCAGTCGGGAATCTCTTTATGATGTATAGGAGGATTCTCTTGGTCTCCACTTACAGAATTACAGGAAGTGTTACTGTCACAGAGGTGCAGTTTCCTTTTGTGGCACATGCTTTGAATTAGCAGTGGCTGTTGCCCACTGCGTTAATATCAGCAAGCTTCTAAAGTAATTAAGGAGCAAGTCACAGCTCCCATCCCAAGGGGCAAGGACACCATCTTGATTTATCAACAAGATAAAGGTTGGTTTGGTTTGGTTTTTTACCTTTGCTCTTTTTTTTTTTTGGTAACATATAAAACCATGCTGAGGCACGAAGCACGTATGAAATAGCTACTGATGCTGAATCCTTGAGTTTGTTCAGGTTCAGAGGAGAGCTGGCTGTGCTCTCAAGCTGGCAGTGTGCTCTCTTCTCCCTACACTCAGTGCTCAGTTGGAGCACTGATGCTTTTGGAGCATCACCTCCTGCTCCATCCATGCTCCTCCTCACTTGTGCAAAAGCCTGAAGGAGGAACCCTGCTGTAGTGGTGTTCTGCCATCCCAAAATTAGAGGAGGCTAAGGGAACACTCAGGCACTTGGTAATGTCTGGTACTGTTTGAGGTGTGCAGTGTAGTTGTCAATGGGGAGAGGGGAAGAAGGGCAAAGTCTGGCTCATGGACTCTTAGTAGCCATCCCTAAAAGCTGGAGTTGGGTCGCTCTGATGAAGTGACTGTGCTGTCCCTACATTACACAGATCTTGCAGTCAGTTCTTCCTCATAGATTCTGCTGTGTGCAAGTGTCAGTTCAGCCCTTGATGCCTCCTCCTTTCATCAACTTTTGTTTCTTCCTCTCCAGCTGCTGTACTTGAACATCTATATTTCTTCATATCTGTTATCTGCATTTTGGTGTAGACCTCCTGTAAATAGTGAGTGACTCCCTGAAGCAATTCTTACTGCTTCTACTTCTCTTTTTCAGTCTTTTATGATATATCTCAATTGTGACATTTGCAAAAAGATAAATTATTATGGATAGCTGGGCTGTGGGGCAGTCAGATATGGCATGTATTATTTATTTTGAAATATATTTTTAAATTCTGCAGAGGCTTCAAGTTGCACAGCTTAACTGTTACCTCCTTGATCCTTCCTGTCTGCTATAATTTGTGGCATTTATTTGTTGCATTTTGTTTTAGGAACACAATAGGAACTCTCTGTGCCTGATAGTCCATCTGGATCTCTGATTTTTTGTGGACCCAGAAAGCGAATACAAAACTAGTTGTTTTAGGTTTTTCTTTATATTTTCTTCCAAGAGATTGAAGTAAAGCCATGTTACTCAAGGTTAAGTGAAAAGTAGGGGACAACTGGGGTTTTTTGTTCAATTGCTTTTCACTTGTAGCTAAATAAAACATAAAATAAGCACCCTTTTAGATAAACGTAAGCATGTTTTGGGCCTTTGTCCTTTAAAAATAAAGTTTGTGAATAGCTGAAAAGCTAGCTATTCTTGTGTCCTATCTGGATGAAGAATAGTCCTGGCCTAGAGAAGTTCTGAGCCAGCTCTATAAATTAGCATGGATAAAATGATGGAATCATTTTATTGAGCAATAATGAAATATTGAAGTCAGATGGAAGGATGATGGGGAATTGCCGTTTGCAGATATGAAAGTGATGCATGTCATGTTAACTCCCAACCCAAACAACTCATTCTAAGATTTGCTTTCATGAAACTTAAAATCCTCTATTTTGTCCAATCATCAGCTTTAAACCTGTTCCTTGTCAGTGAAGACAACAAATCTTTTTGCTCGCATCTGCCTGGGGGATGTGGAAAGCTGAGGTGGTCCTGTGTGATTAAATTAGATGAAAGACTTGCCTTCTACCAGTGAGACATGAAGTCTAATCAAGTGAAATGAGTTTTGAGATCTCAGCTCATTTCCTTGGGGAATATCTGCTTACATTACACAGTCACGACACCTAATTCATCACAGTTGATGCAGCTCCTGCTCAGAAGAGGACCTGGGACTGGGTGGCATGGGACTTGATCAAGTCTCTCCCTAAGGAGGAGCTGCTTAGTGAAGTTAAGATACAGCACACTGAGGGGAGAGCTTTAATATGTTTTTTTTTAAGTAAATGATCCATATTTCTTTATATCAGAATATATAGCTGTATGTTTTAGAGCAGAGGGGCTTAGATGCAGAAAGGTAAAAAAAGGTAGTTGGTACTGAATGTAGTTTATTAAATGATTGCTGTATAAATGTTAAAGAACATGCCCAGTGAAGAGCAAAGTTGAGCTTGTTACTTAATTTCTATGATGTTAAATGATGTTTGTGTATTTCCATGTACTAAGGTAAGAAAGTAAAGATTATTCTGCCTCCCTGACTAACAGACTGTTTTTGTTTATTTCTTCCAGGGCATTGTTATAACTCCACTTCTGCTTTTGCTTTTTGTAAGTATCATGATATTAATATATCTTTTACTGGGTAATCTTGCACCTGTTAGACATTATATTTAAGATGCAGTTTTGGATGGTTTTCACAATGCATAAATAATGAAGATATTTCTGGGCAATATTTGAAATTAGCTGCCTCCCAGGAAGGCCATCAAATTGCATCACAGTGTATGCAAACACCACCTTCACTTCCTCTAAGATGACTAAAAGCTGTTTCTCTTACAGAAGTGTAAAATCATATGCTGTTAGTCAGGCTGGTAAAATACAAACACTTGCCAGGTAGGGAGATAACTCGGTTAGGAGAGCTCTTGGAGAGCTTTCACTTGCAGGAGCTGGACAGGACTGTACTGATCTGAAGGGGATGAGAAAAACTGGAAAAGCACTGCTCAGATAAACAGAACATTGCTTTTGGGCAGCTAAGCCCATGGGTATTTTTGTGGTAGAGGTTAGCAAGACAGATTACTGGAGCCCCTGTGCATCACCAAATGCAATGCTGCTTCATTGCTGTTAGTTCAATTGTTACCCTTCAGTGAGGCCTTGGATCCTTGCAGCTCATGGCAGAGAGAAAGGGAGGAGACCAAGCTTTATCTTGATGTTTTATAAAGGCATTGATATGAGCATACAGTGGAGAGGCTTCTGCAGGTGCATGGTGGTGTTTAGTAAATCCCTTGTCAGACAGGAAGTCTGGTGCTTGAGGATTTGCTGGCATAAATGGTGTGATGTGGTGCAAGTTGCTGCTGCTTTGTGAAGAGCAGGGAATATAGGCTGAAGCACCTCAAGAATTTCAAGGAGGACATACATTTTCTTTATGTTTGTCTTAGTGATGGCTTTGTATGTAAGTCAGCACACTGGAAAGGGGGGGAAGTGGGAAGTTGATCTGAAACAATTTCTAAGTGGCATGCAAGGGATGCACTGTTTATAGCAGGGATGCTTAAGCAGCATATGGACTGTATACAAATATAGCAGTATAAACTGGGATAAATAGTACTGTGAGAGTGGCTGTAACATCAACTACTGCCTCAGAATAACTGTGTGGGAAGAGTTTTATTTTACTAGAACAAATTGTAATTCACTGATGTAGCTGTGTTTACACACAAACTGCTTTGACCAGATTGTATATATTGATACATACCAGTAAAGCTTTCTCAGTACACCAGGGACTATAGGCTTACTGTAGGTTGAAAAAGATAACTTTTCTTTAAAGGAAGATGGGTGTTTTGTTATTCTTGCACTGAATATGTTGATTGAGGATGGTCTGCCTCGCTGTTTTCCAATCCTCTTCTCTCTTGTATATAGAAAGTGTTTCTTCCACAGGCAGTCAGTCATTCAGAGACCTGTGCCCTTGTGTCTACATGAAACTCCAGCTCTTTTTACTTTTGCTCACTGGCAGCTTTCCCCATGCTTTACCTCACTGGGTTTGGTGCACTGAATAGTCAAAAAAAAAAAAAAAAAAGGGTATTTTCTGCAGAAACAGAGATGTTAAGGAAAGATCTATTTATCTTTTCAAGCAAGATAAAATTCTTTTCTTTGGTCTTATAGGCAGATAACAAGATATTTTGCCCCATAAATTGCAGTTTTCAGTGTTACTTCTCAGAAGAGGTGGTAAAACTTCATGTGTGCAAAAACAGGAAGGCAAGTCATGTCTCTGTTCTTCTTACCAGCCCTGGAAACATTTGTATGAGAAGTGTGTAAAATTCACATTAATCGTTGGGTGGTTTGTAACATGACTTAGACTTGTTCTTCTTGAGGAAGATACACACATGAATTGCTTTGTCATCAGAGTGATAAACAAGCTAGTCTGAGGATGAGGGCAGATAAAAAAACTGCGGTTTTCTGTCACAGAGCCCAAAACTTGAGGACTTCTCTTGTGGTATGTAAATATTTAAAACTTCTTGAGGTCTTTGTTGAGTGTTTCACAGATGAAGAGCAGTATTCTGGTCAGCCCAGCAGCACACTTTGCTAAGATGAGGTCTGCCTTCTCTGAAGGTGCAGTTTATCTGGTGATAGCTATTTAGGACAGGTGAACATGCACAACCTGAGTTCTCACGTCCTGTGGCATACTGTGGTTTGCACTGCTGAAGCCTTTTTTTTCTTGTGAACCTCTCTAGTTTTCCTTTGAGTTTCCTTGATGCACATGGCCTGGTGAACACATAGTGGATTCAAGCACACAGTTCACATGTTTCTGTATGCTTGCTTACAACCTGCAGCCTCATCATTTCGTGTGGTACTGTGGAGTTACTGTGGAATGAGAAACACAGACTAGAAAATTCCTGGTTTTCTTTGAACCACTCATCAGTTTAGTCATGCAACTTAGCCCTAATGCTTAATTAATACAGGGTGAAATTTTCAAGTTTCAAAATAAAATTTCCGTTTACCTCTGCAGTAACTGAGCTGAGTTGCTGAATGCTATTCACGGACCTTTCAAGTCAACATCATCAATGAATTTTAGTTACTGAATCTGGTACTCATAAGCATTAACTCTTCCACAGAGTTGTGCTATGATGGTTTGAATGCTCTGTCCATGTTTGGTATTCTCCCTGTGTACAGTGCATAAAATACCTTTAGTGCTGCCAGAAGTAAAATACATTGTCTATTAGCTTGTTTTTCTTACATAGCTTAACTTAAGGTAGCAGTTATTGTTTATATTTTGCCCTGTGTGCACCAGAGAATATAATGTTCTGAGCAGCCTTTTTGTTCATAATTGCCTAGTAATGTAAATATAAATTGTCTAAACAATGTTGATAAAGGTATGTTGAAGCTATAATAAATAATGCATTTAATGCAAATAATTTATCATCTTAAATGAGTGGTGTTGAAGAGGAAGTCAGTTACATTTCTGAAAAGTATATTTCTGCTATGAAACTTCTGGTGTAAAGCTTACTCAAAATTAACATTCTAAGACATTCAGATTAATTTAGTGAAGCCTTAATTACTGTGTCTGTAATTACTGGACTGTATGAGGATGCTTAGCTAAACTTTATAAAGAATATCTGACTTTGTCACAGATATCTCTGATTAACATTTTGCCTATTATGAAGCTATTGAATTTTTCTTTCCAGATATGTTAATCAGCAATATCATCATCCTCATGTTAAGCCTTTTTATTTACAGTTAATAAGCCATATTCCCAGCAAAGATGTTACAAATGGCCAATGTCCCATAAACTGTATATAACTGGAGTTCATATATGTGGTGAGCAGAAACAAAGCAAGTTAAATCAAGTTAGCATGAGGTTATGCTGTTTGATGTTTCTTTGCAGCATTCTGCAATGCTTCATTAGCAATGATTAGGAGGCTGTGTACCAAAGCATTCAGAGAGTGAGGCTGTCCATCTCCCTCTTGTCACTTTGCACACTTAAAGGGTAACAGATCAATCATGAAAATCTTTAAAGCAGAAAAATAAGTTTTCTCCAAAGTTAGTTATCAAAGTAGCAAAAGTCTTAAGTGCATGAATCTATGTACTTCTATTGAAAGCCATCAAAAAATATTAGAGATAAGTCAGTATTTTACATTTTTATGTACTTCACATTTTTCAGAAGCATGCCTGCACAGCAGTTAATGTGGAATGTTAAAGACCCAAAACAAAATTCAGGTGTATTTTTAAAGATACACTTGGCAAACCCTCTGTGTGACTGTCAGGCATTACTCCCCCGTTAGCTCTTTTGCCAATAAAACTACCATGACATTTGTGTCAAAAGAGAATCTTTCCAAGGCTTTATCAACTTGCTCCTGTTCTTGATTTCTGAATTTTTATTTTTATGTTGGCGTAGTAGTGGTGATGTCATAAGTACTAGAAAGTAGCACTGCTGACATAATTCAGGAGTAGACAAGTGAAGGAAATTTGGTGCAAGTAGCACAGAGAAAAGTGAAATAAATAAAGTGAGTGAAATTAGAAGCTGATTTAAATGCTGAAGATCTTTCACTTGTATTCACGATCTTTAAATGAAAATATAGATCCAAAAGTTGTTGATACTTCTCAGATTTTTTACCAAGTCTACTCCAATCACATTAATTCATCCCAGATAAATCTGTTTATTGAAAGGAACTGTCAGTACTTTTTTGTTTTTAAACAGAACTTTACACACTATGCCTTGTATTTCTTCTCAAGCACTTGGTAAATGAGAGTTGATACCAGTCAAATGAATCGTTAAATATGCAAATATCTTAGTAGCTGGAAAACTTTGGAAGTTGATAAGGACATTAATGGACGCAGCTAATGGATTTCACTGGTATGTGACAAAAGCCTGATTACAGTAAGGGGGGAAGGGAGGGGGAGCAGCACAGTGCATTAGCTATTAACAGATCAACTCATTCATGTGGAAGATTTAAAGTGCATCATTATTTCTACCTGGTTATTTACCTCACTGTTTCTTTCCTTCTTGAATCATTGGGAAAACAAAATTCTCTGATTTGATCCAAACTCTTTACAATTAACGAGAACTTTTCAAAGACTGCTGTGAAATACTTACTTAATCATTTTATTGGGTTTTTTTCACATTCACATTTTACGGCTTTGTTATTTAAATTGGATCAAGTAATAGAGAATAATAGGGACGCTTCTTGTTCCTGACTCACACACAAAATACTGTAGACTTTTCTAGGTGCTTTTCTACATGTTATTGCTCTTGAGGTTTTCGTCTATATAAAACTAGGGGAGCCTTTCAAGTGTACATCCTGCTTCAACATGGGCAGCAGTTTACCACACATCTTTAATAAGATCATAGAACCCAGCTACCAGGAGAATCCTGTCCTGACTCACCCAATCCACCTCTTTTCCATGCTGTACAATTCACTTCAGAACTGAGCATGATCCAACCTAAAAATAAGGATTTTTGCTCTCCCTCCACCCTTGCAGTACTAAAAACTTGTGTGTCTGATGAACAGAAAACTGATTTCCAGTAAGTATTGGTTAAAGATGTGTAATCCATTTGTCTTTGCTGCCAGTGTTATACATCTGAATAGCACTTCTCTGAAATTTATCACCCTGGCTCTGACTTTCTCTTTGCCAGCCTTCAGCCAGCTAGGCTAAACAAGCCATGCAATTCTAATCTTTAAATTCATAAAACAAATCCCTTAATCTGAGGTGTTTTGTGCGCCTGCTTCAGTTTTAATTCCTTCTTCAGCCCAGGTAATATAAATCCTGCACAGTTGTGCAATTTGCTTCACCAAGGGCTTATCCAGGCCTCATGCAATGTCTTCAGTATCCCCTACGTTGACTGATTTGTTTCTTCTGGTACATCACAGTTTTCTTTTTCATGGATAAATAATATTCATGGTTCTTAACTACCCTGTATTGACTAATCGATGTTTTTCCAGCTAGTCAGACCCTTGTTTGCAGCAGAATTTTTGGATGCTAGTCCTTAAGTCCCAGCTCTCCAAGGGTATTAATCTAATTCCCATTTAGGTGTTTCTGGGTTGTAAACTTGATCTTGTTTCTGTACATTAACTGTCCAGATCATTGCACCACAGTTTAAGTGGAAGAGTAGCTCCTGGTATATTTCAGATTAAGAATACCTGTGGATTTTTACAGCTCTATAAATGGCTTTAAAATCCACAGGTGTGTTTGGGTTGGTTTGGTATTTAATGTGTCATAGGGGAACCCAAAGGGGATTAGGCATCTGTGATCACTTTAACAAGGGAAACCTGAAATACAGTCTCATTGCCCAAGCCAGGAAATAAAAAAAATAAAAAAAAAAAAAGTCAAGATTGTCAGCTTTTGTTTTTCCATACTTCTGAATGGGAAACTTTGTTTTTTTTAATTTGGCAACAGAATTGGAGGGTATATGTAGAGAAATAGATACTTTTTCATTTGTGCCAAATCAACTTCCACAGCCACACAAGCATATAGAATATGCAAGAATTTGCAAAATATATCTAGTTATTTAGCAGAACTAGGGACTTAAGTTTAATTTTTAAGAATAATAGTGAAAGATCTCTTTGTTAAAATACATGACTGCCAAAGCAGTGGTTGCAATCTCTGTTCTGCCTTCTCCCCTTTCTGAGGCAAGAGACAATTTGCAGTTTTTGACAGGTGTAATTAAAAGCTTTATTTTAAAATTTAAACATGTTCTATAGAAACTCCATTCTCAGTGATATGCCTCCCCTTCCCTTCCACCCATTCCAGGTGGATTATTTCAGTACCAGCCAATGACTCTTGGTCAGTGGCTGGGAGCTGGCATCTCTTACACTGCTTCTCTGCCTTACTGAGGTGTCCAAATGCCATGCATGTGAATGCCTGTAAAGCAGGGGGATGGGAAGGACACCCCAGTGACCTGTCAGCTCTGTTCAGATGTTATGTAGCAATGACCTCTTTTGACCTCCTACCTGAAATCTGGAGCTGGACACTGTGGAACTCACAGGAGCACATCAGCGCTCTTCCAACTGCTCCCCGCTTTCCAGGGCCTCAGCATCATTACTGCCCATGGCAGTTCCCATCACAGCATTTCCATTTCTGGGTTACTGAGGCAGACATGGTTATTTTTCTGCAGTACTGTAACATGCTGCAACGACTGGGTTGGGATAAGGGCTCTGGAAGGAGTCCAAAGCAAGGGAGGGCTTTGTTCAGCTGGTAGCCCTTCATCCCTAAACTGGATGCCATCCATATTTTTTCCAAAAGCGTGTTGTTTTCCATGGCCTTTCTGTGATGGGCCTGCCATCCCCAACAGGACATAAAGGGATTGGGACATGGGGTGTTCCAGACAGGCCTCTGAGGCAGCTGGATCTGGGCTGGATGAGAGGAACCAGAAGCTGTGACAATACAGCACTGAACACAAAATTTAAAGGGGGTGTCAGAGTAGCCAGACCTTTCCACCAGCATGTAGAAAAGAAAAGCTTAAAATTGAATGTCTTGTGTAAAAGAGCAGCCAGTAGTGCCCCTCCCCATCAGTTCTGCCCTCTTCTCACCCTTGCCTCACTTCTTCCTCTGTGCTCAACAACTGCTGAGGCTGAAGCTGGTTGATGGTGTGTGAAGAGCTCAAACACACAACCTGAGGAAGCATTAATTGCAGGAGAGCACTGGGAGAGTAGAAGCTGCCCCCAAAGGACAGCCTGCTCCAAAGTGGACGCAATGTGTGCAGCACATGTGTCACTGGGCTGTAATTTGGTGGGACTGGGATGATGTGTTTCTTCTGAGTCCATGGCAGTGTAGATGTGGGAACACCCACTGTGATGCCTGCCTGGTCAGCCAGAAAGATGAGAATGGTTTGTGGAGACAGTCTAGGCTGGGAGGTGGAATTGTCCTGTTTTTTATGCAAGGAAGGTTGGGTTTTGCTCTTTGTTTTTCTACCATATCCAGTTAAACATAGCCTTTTAATTAAGGATAAGCAGTGTTTCTACCACAAACTCATAAAGAAACCCACTAAATTATTTGTTGAGTTTTTATAGAACAGGCGGTCTCTTGAGGAGAAAGGTCTAGGACTAAATTAGCAAGAATGCTGTAGGACGGGTTTGAAGTACTGCATGGTGACAGAATTGTTTGGGAAGATTTGCCTGGAATTATTTTTCAGCTTACCTGAGTTACCCTGCTGAAATCATGCAGATTATTTAAGTGAAAAGTGTCTTTCCCCAATCAAGAATTTTCAGGGTCTTTTCTTGAATAGTGAGTCCATTAAAGCAGGACTGCCTTATTACTAAACCTTTAACTGAAATGTTGCTATCCAGAATGGAGTGTAACAATCTCTTCACAATATCAAACTTTAAAAAATGTTCCTAAATAAGCATGGACAATATGGTGGCATAAAATTTGTGATTCCTTTTTCATTAAGTGGTGCATTTTATCTTCCATATGGCATTCCAATCAGGTAGGGGTGGGGTTTTTTGAGCTATAAATCAGCAGTTTGATTTTATGATGTTTTTATGCCAGTTCTTACAGTACATCTGTTTGCCATTGAAGAAAGGTTCATTTTTAGGCATAGAGATTATTATAACGAGGAGGGCAGCCAAAGATAATCAGCCATTTTAACATAATGCTAATTTCTGTGCAATGCACATACATAATCTAGGTAGTTAGTTCTTAAAAACAACTTTCATGACAGCCAATGGAGCACAGAACTTAGCTTGATCCAACTAAAACCTGAGCGAAATCCTATTTATTCATTCAGACAGAATATTTGCATTTTGTAAGTGTGTAGGAAGGTTTGATTAACATTATATAAAGGTTTTTGTTTCCTCAATTTTCACTTCTCTTTCTCAAATCAAGCGTGGCAAACATATCCAGAAGATATGGAAGATAGTTCAAAGGAACTCTGGAACCCAGGCAATGCCTGAGAGTCCATGGGAGACTTAGAGTTGTGAGCCTGATGAGTTTTCATGCTACAAATGTTGAGAAGGACCTGGTCAAAGTATGCTTCCATTAGCTTTGTGTTCTTTAGTATTTTTGATTCTTCATGGTTAGCCACCATATGTCCAGAGTCTTGGTTAAAATGTCCTTATTTTCTGTGTGATTGAGAAGTTCATGCCTTCTCTTCAGCCTGTGTCTTATCTTCTGTGTCTTTCTTAGGAAATGTATTACCTTAACCTTAAATCTAAGAGTTGATAGACATAATCTAACAGATAGATTTTGATAAAAAACAGCCCACTGAAATTATTGTCAAAATATATAGAAGGAAAACAAAGTTTAGAAGTCTGAAGAAGTCTATTTTGAAGACATAATATCAGTACCTTTAATTCAGTTTGTGATTATGTAAAAAGCACAATAAAACAAATACCAAGAGCCCCACATCCAAAGCAGAACATGTCCTTATACATACACAAAATGCTTAAAAATTCCCAACAGTTTGAAGTAATATTTTTAAAAGCTGGCAAGACTATGCCTTTTCCAGCAGCTTATTATACTGTTGAATAGCTTTTCATTCCTGACTTAGAAACTGATTATGCATCCACTGAGCATAAAACTTAAAAGTAGTGGGCAAAGTCCACTTTGAAAAGCGCAGGAGTCACTGCCAAAGTGTCACAGTTATGTGAAGCTGTGCAAGTGTCCTGGCTTGCTTAGATTGACTCTTCTGTGGCCCAGGCAGATTTTAAAGTTTAAAAATCTTCACTTTCACTTGAAAAGGCTTCCTGGAATACACAGTAGGTAGTGCTTTTATCTCCTCAGCATGTAACAGTAAGTCCAAATACAATTTGAAAAACTAAGAACCTTTTAAAATTTCAGAAGCTCCTTACAAGAATTAAAACAACAAGGAGATCATGAGTGGGATGATGGAAGTCTGTGCTCTCTGTAGGGAAACACTCAGAGTGCCCTGTGTCCCTTGGTGGCTGCACTGCCAGACTTTGGGTACTCCTGGGTGATCTGAATCTTCCTATGCAAGCTTTCACTTCTCCCTCTTGACTCCGTGGGACATTGAGGCTCACTTAGACCCTACCTGCAGACCAAAATTCTCAGCTGAGGCATCATCCTCAGGTCCCCTCCCATGTGCCCACATCATTAAAGTTGGAGGTGATGGTGATGAGATGTTGTAATCTGTTAAGAGGTCAGGCTGATGTTGCCAGTTAAGGTAGCACATAGGGAACAGCCAGATCCTGTACGTTCCTCCTGAGGCTCTCCACCCAGAGTGTGTTCAGAAAGGGACATATGAAATCTGATGCCATGTGCCTGCACCAAAAGCTCAGTTTGCCCAGAGACATCCCCCACAGGTGTGTTTGCCCATTTCCCAAGCAGAGCATATACAAATGGTGCAGGTATAAAAAAGCAGCTCAGTTGTACATTTCTGCATAGATTAAAATACTTCACTATATAAAATTTTTGATTTTTCTGTTCTTCAAATTTATGAAAAATCTTGTTTTATGCCAAACCCATTTGTATGGCCATATGTTGATTTTTCAGGCAGGTTTGTAGAAAGTTACTAGATTGCATGATCACGTTGTCTGTCATGTAGGTAGCTTGGGAAGGAAGGTAAATGTGAAAAGTATAATCCAGTCTGAGTATAATTTGTGAGAACGATGTATGTAAGAAAGTTTTAGGAAATCAGCATCAATTAGATGGTGTTGAAAAGATTCTGTATTCTGTTGCCATTTTGAGAATCTTTAAAGTGAAGTGCAAAATATAAGATAGAGTGGATCTGTGAAAACCTTAATGTTGTGTCCTTTGCCTCATCGTGAAGCAAGTGGTTGTCTATGAGGGCTCTGACAATGCTCTTCAGTACTCTTAGTGTGTGTTTCTTAATGTGTGTTCTATTGCTGTTAAAGAGGTGTTAAGTTACATTAACGGAAACTTTCCAATTACCTAGTCTAAAACAAGTCCAGTCAGAATGTAAAAAATACTGTATGTTTTCCTAAACATTCTGAAGCAGGTTCCAAAAATCCCACGGACTGTGTTCCTGTTTTCAACCAGCATCTGAAAAAAAAATACTTCTGGCATTTAAAATTATTGTTAGAGAGATCACCTATTTGAAGACTAAGACAGTCAGTTCAGTTGTCTTAACGAAAGAATAGTTCTATACTTCCAGTACATCTCTTCTTTGACAGCAGTGAAATAAAACATGTGAATGTTGTCTTCACTATTTCATTATTTTCATTTATTTATTGAAATAACTACGCTGACTTCTGTTGCTTGATGTTTGTATAAATGGTAAAGTAAGTCGAGCTAACTGTTTAGTTAGGAGGATTCACTCCCTGTCTCTTTAGACTATCATCCTACAAATGCTTATATAATTTACTTGGCATATATGTGTAGCAGGTTTTCAATTAAATGAATATTGATGGAAATATTACCATAGGTTATCAAATAATCAGAGATTGGTTTAGTTCTGTTTTGTGGAACACCAAATGCTTTATTGTGACTTAACTATTAAACATGTGTGCAGTTACTTCCAGTGCACATAGTTCCCAGATTTTATGTGTAAAATAAAATGCATATTAATGTGTGATATCTGTGTATGAAATTTGCATATACTAAGAAAAAGTGCAATGTTAATGGTATATCTTTATTTTGTAGCTTGGATCATCCTCCTCTGTGCCTTTTACATCCATATTCTCGCAGCTGTTTATGACTGTTGTAGTCCCTCTTATTATTGGACAGGTATGTCTTTTAAATATACATTCTTATTTAAAAAAACAAGATAAAGAGAGCTATCTTAAGGACACACTGGCAACCTGATAAGCTGCCACAGAGGAACAGCCTCAGGATAGTGAAGTCTAATATCAGGGAAAAGATGCTACAGTGCTCCCTGGAGCCACATTGATCTTTGTTGAGATTGAGCATCTGTCCCTCACTACCACAAACACACGCTGCTGCAGAGCGAGGAGGGAGCTCGTGAACGTGAAGTGGGAAAAACGGCAGCCCAGGCTGTGAGAAATTCCAGCCCCATACAAATGAGCTCTGAGAATACTACACAGTCCTTTTGTCACATACCCTTTGCCTGGGGGTGAAGGAAGTCCTTCCTCCCTGTGTAGTATCTGCTAATAATTACAGGAATAAAAAAGTCTCAACATTAATGAACATATAAAGGCTAAGCAGTCACAAGTTAAGAAATCATAAAATTAAGGCTGCTTGAGCCATTCTGCTTATGCTTTCCAGTAAGGTGTTTACTTGCACAGCTGCAAACTATTTTTACATGACTTCTCTATCATATTACACTGGGTGGAAGATATTTGTGAAATGAACAGTTATTCAACATTTAATTTTGTACTCATTGTTCATATGTTCACACAAAGCCTTATTTTTCGTGGCATATGACAGAAAATGTCCACTGAATGTAAAAAATGCTAATTGCATATATAGGGTTTTCTGTGATCCTTGTCTCTGTAGTGTCTGTTTGTTCACGAATATTAATATTGGTTATTTTTTCTCCCATGTCACGGTGGGAAATCACAATAGTAAGACCAAAAGTTGTCATAACTGTTGTCACTGTTCTTGGAGGCTAATACACCTTAAGTCTAATTTTTACTTACTTGTAAGTATTTGTTGTTCTTGGGCATTCAGAATGCACAGAGGGACTATCAGTGGGATTTGCAGCTCATTCTAGCACCCAGCTTGAACCTTCTGAATTTTATCAGCCTAAAGCAGACTTTGAAATGGAAGGCATGGTTAAAATACAGGCAAATGAGAGCAGAGGCTATAAAGGAGCACCCTGGACAAGGTTAAGAATATCTGTCATTGCCTGTGCCACATAGGACAGTCAATCAGTCTTGTATCAAACTATAATTGTACATTTCAAAATCAGCATGTACTGAAAATTACCAAATTCCTAGTGAAGTTTCTTTTGATTAGATTGAAGTCTAATAAAGGGACGAGCATGACAAGCATGACAGTAGTCATCAGCATCAGCACCTGTATAACCTCTCTGCAACCATATCATCTGGAAAATGGACATTAGCTCTGTGTCCCTGAAGGCTGTGAAACTGCTCTCATGCTTTGAATTAAATGGCAGAGTTTCCTTATTAATTAAGACAAAGGGTTGCTGATTAACCTACCTCTGTATTGTGTTCTTACCCTCATCAAAATTGTGTCCACCAAAAGCAAAAGTACTTGAGTCCTCTTCTGAAAGGTCCAAACACTAGAAGCTGTTAGTTGGAAGCCTTAGGTGGAAATTTCTGGGAAACAAATGCACGACAGCAGATTTAGCAATAAAGTGTCCTATAGCCATGGAGTATCAGCATCTGTGCTGCAATGTAATAAGCCCAAAGATGATGGTAGATTGCCGGACAAAGTGATGGCAAAATTTCAAGAGAACTTTCATCTGTACATATAATGGAATGCTACTTTGGAAAGATGTTCTAGGAGATTGATATGTCAAAAATTGGTGGAGTTGGGTGTTCTTTCAGCTGTAAGAAGTGATAAGGCTGAATATCATGAATTGAGCAGTAGTCATATGAAATAAGTGCTCTGTGTGATCACAAGGTCGAAATCAGAATTGTGATTCTGAAGATGGGATTTAGGAGCACTGATAAAGACTGAAAGAAAAATCAGAGAATCTTAAAGCTTGTGTAACCCAATGACAAATTAATAGTTTGGGTTTTTGTAAATACACTTCAACAAGAAATAGGATGATTCTTCTTTAAAAGTGTTTGAAGCAGTTTCTGGAAGTGAAAGGTCAACACAAGTAGCTCACATTCCTCTAAGCATGAAGACTTTGTTTCTGAAGTTACTGCACTTGACTATATCTGCTCAGAGGATGTGAAGAGAAGAAATGCTCCTGAAAGCTACAGATCAGAAATGGCAGTAGTTTACATTGATTGTCTTGATTAGGTAGAGCTGTGCAAAGGTAAACCAACCTGCCCAGATAGGAATTAATAGAAGCCATTTCTGAAGGTGGATATCCCAAAGTAATGGGCAGGAGTCAGGGAAGACAATAAGCAAGAAAAGGACTGATACCAAGAGATCCAGTGATAGATCTCCTTGCCCTTCATCTGCTCCAATTAAATGGGAAGTTTTGCCCTTTGTTCATAGACCACCACTGACTCATCACTGAGCTGTTGCCTGGCATGTGGCACAGGGACATGTTTGTGAATCACAGGTCGTTCAC
This sequence comes from Leptocoma aspasia, assembly GCA_013399835.1. Classification (NCBI taxonomy): domain Eukaryota; kingdom Metazoa; phylum Chordata; class Aves; order Passeriformes; family Nectariniidae; genus Leptocoma; species Leptocoma aspasia. The sequence goes on along the minus strand of VXAX01000175.1, from coordinate 72,711 downwards.
TCTGGGGTTCCAGATATGTTAAGAGATAAGGGCCCACAAGTCCTGAATGACAACTTCAGCAATTAATTTGAATTTATCATTTAATGCCCACAACATCAGTTCCTTACCACATGCAGCCATACTGTTCAGCAGAAAAGTCAGTGGAAGAATGCCTGGTAGGGTTACCTGGTAACAAAGGGCTTGACTGGGGGGAAAAATCCCTCAAGCTTGGAACCTGCCTGCTTGGAGGATTGCCTCTCCTCAGCCTTCCTAACTCATCTGTGATCAACGGGGACTTTATGCTCAAACCACATCAATGTAAAACAGAGGAGGCTGCTTAAAGGAAGTGTTCTCCAAGGGCTTTATTTTCCTTTAAAAAAAAATCTTGCCTCTGGGAAAACCTGTGTTGCCTAAATGCTCATTTTCTGAATAGACTGCAGAGCTGGCTCTTTGAGCAGCCCCTGGGATATAAGCAAAGCACATAAAAAGGTGCTTTTAGATTTGTTTTGTTTGGGGTTTTTTGTTTGCTTTATGGCAAAACGTATCAAGAGTTTTGGTTCTTGGCTGGCTTGTCAGAATTTTTGATGATGGCTGGGAGAAAGAAGTCACATCAGTGTAATTGATGCTTATTTTCTACTGTTTTTTGAACAAATTTTTAAACTTTTTAGGACTACTATTGGCAGGAGTCAAACATGCTCTTCTAGCTGCTGACATTGAAATGTGTAAAGGGCTGCAGGTACAGGCTCTGCTCAGGTGGTGGACCATTCTTTAGGGAAAGAAAGAACTGTTAAAGGAAGAAGAAGATACTATCTTATCAGAAAGGCACAGAGTCTCACAGATAGCAGTGATTGATAGATGGTCCCCAATAAGAATCACTTTGTTCTTTGTCAGAGATGTGCAGGTTGTCTGAACCGAAAAAATGTTGTAGCCTGTGTCCTCAGTGTCTGCAGATGTGTTCTGCTAATTGACAGGCTGATGTTACCCAAATCAGTATTGATAGTATAATATTGCATTTGTATTTGTAGTGTAACGAATAAGACCCCTCTGACAAGAGGTCTCAAAAAGGGACATAATCTATAGTATTTTATAAAGATCTAATTTCCTATAAGCCTTGAAGAGCTGTAGTGGGTAAGAGCTTGTTATTTGTGCATCACTCTTGTATACCTCTAAGGGGAATTTGAGAATACTTGTTATACGATAAACATGGTAATAGATATTTCATGGAAAAGATTTTTGAATCTGCTCTGGCAGCTTGGAGTTCTGATTATTTTTTATCTGGGTAGCAGAGTCCTGGGTAAGACTGCTGCTCTTGAGCTGTTGTGATTTTGCTACAATCATTGTTTCCCTGTCCATAGATATTGGTAATACTTTTAGCCATCAAAATGTAAGGTTTTGAGGAATATCCAAGCAGTTTCTTCATGACCAGTTGTGAGATTTAGCTGGAGACTTTGTTTCTTTGCTTATTTTTTCCTTCTGAAGTGACAGATAACAGGAATAGTGAAACCCACTGCAATGTTTCCTTTCCCCTTTTTGCAGACTTTCTCCATTCCCTACACCTAAGTGCTTATGACAGCCTTTTATTTTATGTTTTATATTAAAGAACGATTTATGATTAAATGTTAATGAAATAGAATTTTCACAGTGCTTTCATTATATTCTACTAGTTTGAACATTTTTCAAAGCAGCACACCAAAACCTACTGTTTTCTATGAATAAATAATAAAAAGCTTGTCTGTACATTATCATTCATGCATTCTCTAGTTGCCCCATTGGTAATTTGTCTGCCAGCGTAAAGTGGGCACTTCACATTAAACAGACCTTGACTAAAGCTAAAATTAATGTTATGATTCTGTGTAGTTCTTCTTCCCAAATCTATAAAATGAAACCAGTTGTACAGAAATCCTCACAGAATGTAGTCACACACATAAAAAAAATCTTGATGTCCTACAAGTAAAGGATTTTAAGTGCCTTCTGCATCGTTGCCCAAAATGTTCCAGAGGAGCCCTATCAGCATTTGGGAGCTGTGCTTATAAACACAAGTCTAAAAGGGTGCTATGTTGCAATACAAGTTGTAAGTGAAATTGAAACTAAAAAGCTTAGTAAGGTATTTATTTTTAAAGAATAAGAAATGGAAAGGGGGAGGTACGTTGCAGTTGATAGGAAGTAGAAGGAACTATTTAACTAAGATGGGAGAAATAAAAATTACCAGAACTGTTATAAAAAAAAAAAAGGGGGGGGGGCAACAGCATCAAATCTGTTTTTTCTTGTAAATGAAATCCACATAGAAGTAGCCCTGATTCTCTTCAAAGTCCAGGAAAGCTGCAGGAAGGAGAGGTGCCCTGGGAGATGAGCTCTCCTAGGAGCTTGTTGCAGAGGATCAAAGAAGTGGACAAACAGCCTCCAGAGCACAGTTCACTCCTACTAACACCTGACTCAAGCAGGGAAAAGAGCCTGGTTTCCACTGAATGCAAAATGTGGAGGAAAGGTACTGCTACTGCAGGCACCCTTCACGTTTTTACCATGTTGCACCTGTTTATAAGGTTTTAAAACAACAGTTGCAAATTACCCCAAACTGTGAACTTAATTTTGAAAATGGCTTCATGTGGATTTTATAAACCTTGCTTTAAAGGTGTATATGTGTCAGGAGCTACCTCTTGGGAGTAAGCTGACTGACATAATGGAGTAAGATAGCTTTTAGGGGAGTTTGGTAGGCTGAGGGGAAAAATACAAGATGCTTACAGACAACTATTTTTTTCTCTCAGATTGCAAAAATGGCTTTTTTTCACCCTGTCTTCAGAAAAGAAACGTTAGGTTGCATACTCTGTAGCATAAGGATAGATTTGACATTTGTTGATGTCCTAGGAAAGCAGGTGAACCATCACAAAGTCTGAAACTTTACAACAGTATTCAGGAACAGGTGGGAATTTATGCCTTCACACAGGTAAAATCCCTCTAAAATTATCAGGACAGGGTCTGGCTAAAGTGGTGCAAGTTTTGCTTTGTAAAAGGGTCTGTGCATTTGAACTGGCATGCAGACCTTGTATATGTGGAAGCTGGCTTTGCTGTAGAAATCTGTGAATGATGTCCATCTTAGCATCTTATTTCATTTATATTTTTATACAATCCAAATAATCTCTCTTCCATTTCAGGATCTGATTCTTTATACTAGTTTTTACAGCTGCTGTCATCTTAGTTGATTTTCTTTCTTTCTTTTTTTTCCGATTTTCTCACCTTTCATATCTTACAGGCTTCACTGACCTAGTTCCCAATATTCCATGCAATTGTCTTTCTTGGTTTACCATCACTATATAAGAGGAGATATGGAAAAATTACTGGACTGTTGAAAATATCTAGCCTGACTCAAAGATTTTCAAAAGAAAATTTTGTACTTTAGACTTCACTGCATAAGTCTGTTGTTACAAGTAGTAGTAATATTAGTTAAGAATGAGTTAGGAATCTTACCTTAGAAGACAAATTAAGTAAGATAAGTGCTGCATTTAGGTGTGGTGATAAACCAGCAGTTTCAGCTTGTTTACTCATGTGTTTGAACACAAGGAAAAGGTGACTTGTGTATCTTTGTTGAGATGGTAAAGCCCCAGGTGTTTTTACTGGGTATTTAGAAGAACATACCAATATACAAAAAACAAAAGGAGCAGAAGTGCAGTAAAACCACTGTAAATTCTGTTAAAGAGGAAATCACTCCAAAAGAACTGGTAGAATCAGGAAAAATCTATTTTACATAATGATGTAAATACCAAGAGAGACTCTTGGGTATAATGGAAATAGAAAAGGTGACTTCCTATCCATCTCCTTGGGGTTTTTTGGGTTTGGGTTGTTTGGTTTTTTTTTTCATTTCTTTGGTTTAATAAACAAGTTACAGGTCTAGATAATTTTTAGGAGATGTACTGCATGACTAATGTCAGAAATTATTCCATTCCATATAAGGTGGGGGGGAGCTCCTTGCTCTGTTTAGCTCAATTAATAATGAACATTAATGAGTTACATTGTTTATTGCATTTTTTACTTTGTGTGTCCAGCACTTGGGCAGACAGGTGGAAACAGTCTAGCTGTAATTTACTGACAGATTTCTCTGGGCATACAGTGGGACTGTTTTGAAGGTACAATTAAAGAAGTGATTTGGTTTTCTGTAACACAACTTCTACTATTTTCTTGTGTGATCTAACAACAGATGAGAACTATTTACCTGCTTTCCTGGATCAGCAGATAGTGTTTCTTTGCCCAAGGATGTTAAGTGAAATAAGCATTTGAGCAGTGACCCCGTTTGCTTAGGAAGGTTGGTGTTTAGACAAGGAGGTTATGGCAGGATACAGAGCAGTCTGTAGGAAAAATACTGTGGATATAACTATTCTGGTAGGAGAACGAAATTGAAATGGGGACACTACTGTTAATTCAAGTGTAATTACATTTCTTTGTTGTTAAAAATTAAATCCTGGGCAAGAGGAAAGTTTGAGCCTGAAACTGTGTTTTGAAGCAAATTTGAGCTGATGCCTTTCCAAAACCTTTGGAGATTGCCAGAATGTAGTCTTCAGGAGGTGGTTGCATGCTGGACACATTTATGTTCTTTTATTGTGTAACTTTTCTGTGAGTTTATCAGGCGGGTTATTTATAAAATATCACCTACTGTGACGTTTTGCTTCTCTCCCGCTGTTTTCTCCACTAAACTGCAGTTTGAGGGAAGGATTCACCTTCATGTTCTTTCATGCAGTCTCTGAGTCAGCCTTTCCCTGCTCTTTGGGGCTGGCATTTGAATCTGCACGAAAATCTTTACATTGCATCAATTCCGGCATCACTGCTGAGCTCAGCCTTGGCCGGGCGTGGATCCGTCTCAGAGCTGGCTGGCACTGGCTCCATCAGTCATAAGGGAAGCTTCTAGCAGCTTCTCCCAGAAAGCCACCACCCCTGTTGCCTGCCCTGCTACCAAACCCTGCTACAAAACCCAATGCATCCCCTTCCTGCTCTTTTCCATCAGTGGGATGGAAATCTATTTTGGATACCAGTGGTTCATACTAACATTCGAAAATTACTGTGTTAGCTTTTGCTGCATTTCAGACAAATGAAGCCTTAGTATCTCAGCCCAGGCTCTGAATGTGTGTTGTCTTTTTTGTATTTGTGGCATTTATCATTATTTCACTACAAATATTCACAATTTTGTTTTTTGTAGTTCTGTGTTTGCCCTGAAAAGTTATAGAATTGGGTTAAGAATTAAAAGGTTTTCAAAGCATCCTTGTCCTGAAGCAACTCTGCCAGGCATGAATAACAAATGGATTGTTTTTCAGTCAAAGTGAAACAGCTGACATGAGCTTCTGTAGGGTTCTATTTCTCCCATCAAGTTATACAAGAATTTAGGTTACCTTGAATCAGTAATCAGAGGTCAATTCAGCCCTCTGAAATTACAGATCATGTTGAACCAAGAAGATCAAAATGTATGGGATTCTGTGTTAGAGAATATGTATTTTGTCTGTGTTTCGTGCACACTTAGCATGACACTGGGTTGATTAGATGAATTCCTGAAGCAACAATTTAGTTCTTCAGGTCTGACTATTTAAAAATACCATGTGCATAAGAAGCTGTACTGGTGTTTATGGTTGTTGATTCACAAAAATTCCGGGCTAGGTAGAGGTGGATATTTAAAGAAGGTATCACTCAATTGAAGATTCTGAGGAAATACTTGCAGTTTCATTTTTTAAATGTTTTTTATTTCTCTTCTATGTCAGCCAAGGATAAATATGAGTATGTTATTATTGTCGTGTCTGTTATTATTAGACCCTGAACAGGCACAGGGTTATAGCTTTTATATTAAATACTTCTACTAGAATTTGTACTGTGGCATAATGAACCATCACTTTTCTTTTTCAACATCTTGTTACTTTCAGTATAAATCTTCTGGAAGGACAATAAATTAATAGGTGGCCTTAAGTAGTTTTTCTTTTTCTCCAATGTGACAATTTAAGGGATAATAGGATTTTTTTAACTTTGTTAAAAAAACCTGCTCACTTTAGAAGTGAAAGGCTTTGCTTTTTTCTTCTGATGATTACAGTCCCAAATTTGCTCAGAATTAGTCTAATCTGAACTTCCCGTTAGATGTCTTTCCCATTGCTCTCTGCATGTCTTCACTTTCTTGTGTCTCTTTCATCAGTGCAATGTCTTATTCCTACCCAGCGGCTGAGGGAGCTCCAGTGGAGGCTCTTTCAGAAGTCTGGCCTTATATTTTTTGTTATTTTCTCTCTTTAACATCTGCCAAGTGTGACATTTTAAAGTTTGGTGTTTTCACCGGGACGTAGAGCATTCCCTTAGATATTTTCCTGCAAATTTGTTATTTTTCATCAGCAGAAAGCCCACAAGTGCTGGGAGGTGAGTGCTGATCTTCAGCCTGCTTAGCTTGGCATGAAGCCCATGTGCCAAAGTTCTAGTGTGTGCCCTGATGGAGTCTCATTGCTGTGGTGACTGGGATAGCTGCTCCCAGGACTTCCCTGCTGAGAGGCTTGCAAAGAAGCCAGGAAAGCAGTGAGGAAAACTGAGAGCCTTGAGGAAAATTGAGAGCAAATTAATTCCATGGCTTTGGCATTTGTTGTGTGAAAGAGTCCTATGGTAGCATTGGTGATGATGGCCCGATATTAATCTTGAATATCTCTAAGATTTTCTGTGTTATTAAACCAATGGTGGTGATGTTTGCTAATGGCACCACTAAGGGAAGGTCACGAGATACCTTTGAGCCCTCTGGCAGAAGTGCTTCAGGATCCCGGGCTGTGATTTCCAAAAGAGTGTGGTAACAGAGAACATCAGGAGGCCTCAGGAGAAATTAGGCAAGATAATGTGATTGCTGAAAAATTAACACAAGTTGCAGCTGTACGATAAAAGCTTTAAAAAGTTTTTTCAAACCATATAAAGTAAACAGAAAAACTAAAAGCGACTCCCCAGGCAGGACTAAAATAGATGCATTGTATCTGCTGAGCCTTAGTGCTATGGTATTCAGCATAATTTGAAAGTTGAGGTTGCTTTAAAATTTATAGTAGTTTCTAAAAAATTCTTGAAAAACTGCTTCATATTTTGTTTCCTGAAAGTGCAAAAGTTACACTAAGTACAGGAGGTTTCCTTGTTTTCATGTGTTAATTCTGGTATTCTAAAAGCGTGCAAATGGCATTTGTCTTTGGATTTACAAAAACTCCAGATATTCAGAGTTTGAATTATTTAAACTCCCACAACACATGCACTTTTGCTTTTCAAGCTTGAGTTATAATTTAATTAAAAACTTCTGGTGCATCCCTAGCTATTTAAATATTAAAATGTTCCATGGATCACTTTCGATTATCTACCGTCATGAAATTCCTGAAGATGTCAGATTTTTAAGATTCCCAAAGTTGCACTTGGAATTGTCTGTTGATGCAAAGGGGACTGTGATAATTACATACATCCATTAGTATCAGCAGAGGAGATAAACTTTGGGGAGGCTTAATGGGCATGTCTCAGTGACAGCTAGCAAAGAACATTTGGCATGATTAAGGATGGATTTGAATGCACTTGAAAATATACTCTCATTATGGACGCCCAGTGGAAGTTGCACTACAAATGTTAAATTCCCCAGAAGAAGAGTTGTGTGGCAGGGAAGCTTTGAAATCCACTGTGGCCATCATCCAAATTACTCTCTTCTCTTTGTGTCTTTCCGCTGTCAGATTCACTTTGTGCTGCCCAACTGGGCTCCCTGCATCTTTGAAAAGAGACAACCTGTTGGTTTCTGTGTTTCAGATTGTCCGAAGGTACATCAAGGACTGGCTTGAAAGGAAGAAGCCTCCATTTGGTGCTATCAGCAGCTGTGTGCTCCTGATGATCATCTACACAACGTTCTGTGATACTTTTGCTAATCCAAATATTGACCTGGATAAATTTAGCTTGATTATAATCGTGTTTATAAGTAAGTTCAGCCCTAAAGTGACTCTTTTTTTGTGTGTGTTTCAGGTCTGTAACGAGCTACGTGTAGTGGGGGAGCTGTGGGGCTGCTGGCATGGTGTTAACAGCTTCTAAAACATCTAGTAAACCAGACTGCCAAACTTCTTAGGAGCTAGATGCATTTAGGGGGTCGAGTAAGCATTTAGAGAGGAATGAACCCTGCTATTTAGGTGTGCCTGAGGTTGCTCTGTGGCCCTTCCTTTCTGAAAGGGCATAGTAGTACTTTACAAGCATTTATTGGCATTCTGGTTCTGGCTTCTTTGTTATTAAACAGCCATAAAATACACAGATATCACATTCCAAACAGCAACAAAAGATTTGGGGTTGAGCTGTTACTCAGAAACACTGTTATAATTTTTAAACTGTTATTCCTTAGCATATTATAAACCTAGGAACTAGTTGGGAGTTTGAATGTGTTGATCTGTTTCTGTGGATGAGCACATTTCTTAGAGTTTCTTCTAGAAGCACTCAAGTCATTCAGCCTTAAATAACATCCATGTGAGAATAGGCTGCTGGTATCCTTGCCATCAGCTGGAAACACACTTGCAGATCCCTTTCTCCCAGGGAAAGGCAGTGCTGTACAGGCACTGTCTCCTCTCCCAGCAGGGAATTCCCGTCTTGCTTCAGACTGTCCACAGGCAGGAGTTTCACTTTGCATGGAGGAGAGGTAACTACAGTATACTTCAGGATAAATGGCATCTCATACTCTAAAACTGTTAGATGTCAAGAAATCAGACCATCACCTACTTGGAGTTGTGTGTCTGCATATGCTTCTCTCTAAAGAAAATAATGTATCTTCTACAAATCTGACCTCTGCTAAAGCCAGTAGGAAATTTGCCCCTTCCCTTTGTGCATCAGATCTTAATTCTGTCCTATTTGTGGAATTTTTCAGATTATGACACACTATACCTGTGTAAAATAATACATGGAATTATAAATGGTACAATATAAATGCTTTATTCTGAAACCAAAGGAGTAGGAAGCAATGCTATGGAGCTTTTTTTGAAATGGAATAAATATCTCTTTGCACTGGCACCCAAGGACCTTGCACAAATCAGTGCAGAGTTGTCAGCAAAAAAGAATGGTAGAGATTTTCAACTCGAGCTTAACATGCAGAGAAATTCAGAATGAAGTAATTTTATGGTATTCTGCTGACCACTACTTTGAAAAAGAAAAAAATTTCTTTCTTATTTAAAGAAGACATGTTCTTCCTAGAACACTTGATGTATAGTGTTTGCTTCTGTTGCCTTGCTTGGCCCTTATTTCTCTTCAAGACAACTCTGTATTTGTGCCATGTGGAATGAAAAGTACCATTTGCTGTGGAATATGCTGAAAGTCATATCTACATTTTCATTGCCAGTGTGCATAACTGAATTTCTTAGTAAGAACATTAACATAAGCATTGGAACTGCTTGGAACACATGAGACAATTGGTTGGGGATTTTTTCTGGAATATTTATAAAACCAAGAACCAAGGAAGTTTTAGAGATGGGTATGTACATTGTATTCTAGAAAAAGTTTCTGTATCACCATTGGATGTGTCGGCTGGATGTGTGTATTGTGTTAAACCAGGAAGTGAAATTAGCACTTTGGAGGAGTTTGAGGTGAAACTGAGTTTGTTATTCTGCTGATTAATGTTTTTATGTAATTTTTATGTTAATATTCTAGCCACAGCAAAATATTCACGAGGAGTAATTGGTAGCAACACATGCTTATTGCTTTACAGAATTATGTGTAATAAGGGATTGGGTTTTTTTGTGCATATTAAATTAATGTACTTAGTTGGAGAAAAATTATAATTCAGGAGCAATGGATTGCTCCTTTAGTTCATAAAGGAGGAATTAACTGCATGCTGAGGTGACATTTATACATTCTAGGAAATCTATGTAGGAGAATAGAAAATGTCACTGGTAATAGCTAATATCCCTGCCATGTTTCCCAGTTGTAAACTGGGGTCAAAATCAAATGCATTGTCTTGACTTGCGCTGCCCTGTGGGGCATGTCAGCCTTACTGCATTCACAAGTTTTGCAAGGAATAGCGAGAGGACCCACTCCAGATTCTGCTGCAAGTAAAAGCCTTTCCCCCGAAACCCACAAACTCAGAAAAGGCCTGTACAGGTCACCCCCCTGTGCAGGGGTCTCTCCTTCAGGCTTGTGGGGATTCCTCATGCTCTGGGGTGATGCTCAGTCTCTGCAGCTACTCATGGAAGCCACCAACTTCTCCCCGTATCTCTGCACTCCAAGGGTGGGCTCTGTGCCCCCCAGAGCCCCTGTGGGTGTCAGCAGAAGTGGCAGAAAGAAGAGCTCCCATTGGGATGCTCACAACTACCTGCACTTGCAGAGCTGACTGAATTGAAGGAAATGTCTGACACACACTGCCCAGCCCAGGAATTAGCTTTTGTCTTAGAGAGAATTCAAACATCTATGATGATCTTCTTTTCCTCTCCCCAGGAATAATCATGATTAATATACCCAGGGCTGAGAATATTTATTTGGATCATCCTTACACACTGTGCTTTCTCCTGTAACATAGCAAGTCTAAATGCCCAGCAACCAGAGCATGTCTGACAGATTTTATGTTGTCAAGCCAGTAAGCCAAACTTGTGCAAAGAGATGTGCAGCATATGCATCGTTTCCTGCCATTCATTGTGTCAAGAGGTACTTGATTCAGAGTTACCCCCTGAAGAACATGTGCAGCCATAACATTAATTCTAGCTTCCCTGAATATAATGATCTGTGTTGTTCTTCCAGGCAGTTTTTAAAGTTGTCTGTCAGTGGATTTCTCTGGATAGGCTTGGTCCAGCCTCGTTTCTGACCTGTAATATGGGAACAAAAGGCATGGACATGGTAATTACAATTGTGGTCTAATTTTGGTTTGTTTCTCTTTCAGTATTTTCTGTTCAGATGAGCTTCATGTTTTTGACTTTCCTCTTCTCCACAAGGTAATTGAATGTGCTGAATCCCAACCTTTGAATGTTTCTTTTGTGTGATATCTTTGGTTTGGGTGACAAAGTTTATGCAAATGTGTAAAGGCAAGTTTCTGAATAGGGGTGACCTCATTTTGGTATTTCATGTTGTCCTTACTGCATTTTCTCTGTTAGAGTTTCATAGGCTAAGAGAACAGGACCTGAATTCTGTCCTTTCTTGTGTGTTAATTACAGAGTTGTTAAATCTCAATCAATCACTGCTATACCTCATCCACTGAAAAAAATGGATTTGCACAGATGTCACTGAAGGTGTAATTTGCCCTGCAGACATTCTGATGACATATGAGAGAGAGAACTCAGTTTGACTTTTTACATCTCAAGATACATTTGCTGTTCTGGCAATTCACTCCTCTCTATATATGTCAAATTTGCTACATTTATATGGCGATTCTTAAAAGACAGTTGTCCTGAACTAATGTTTGGTAGAGCTATTTTTTTTTTCTTTTTTAAAATATCAACCAGGAAGGACAATTGTACATTCACTTCTCAAAAACTGGTACGGTGAAAATGGTGTTAGCCAGTGATTCAGGGCATCACTGGTGCTGGTTGGAGTAGCCACAGTTGTCCTCTCAGTTAGGCTTACTGGAGTATTTATTTAGCAGCACTCTGCTGAAAGGGGAGTGCCACAATACAGCAGACTCCAAGCATATGCTTTATATAAATTATACAGTATCCATAAGGGAGAATCAGAAAGAAGGGTGCAGTGTCTTAGAGTTACTTAGGCTTTTTTTAGTGCCACAAGAAAATGTCTCTGTGACAATATCATATCCTAGCCTTAAAAGGCATTTTGAAATAATTTCTAAACTGCTAGACCTAACCTGGGGGGGAGATATGCCCCAACTGTGAAATCTAAAATACCTTAAGCAGTAACCAACTCAGTATGGGGAATATTTAGAATCTCATAGAATTACTCCTAATTTGGAACAAAGGGTGATCCATTGGCCAGTCATATGTCTCACTCTCCCTCTCTCTCTTTGTCTCTCTCTCTCTGTATATGTGATTTTCCCACCCCTCCTGGCCTTAGTCCCAGTGTTTAAACCCTTAGATGTAGTTTTTCTCTGAAGTGGAAGCTAACTCCTTAGTGTAGACTCAATATATTGTCCAAACTGAGCATATTGTTACTGTTCCATACTAGAAAAAGAAATAATAGGTAATTTTCTCTTCTTTTGTGGAGGTAAATGGCCCCCGCTGTGATATTTTTGCATGTTTGACAAAATAAACTTGGCTGGAATAAAGTTGTGTCCTACACAACCATGTCTTCAAAATTTCTATCCTTCACATGGGAGTGTATTCATTCGAGAGCTTGCCACAACAGAGAAACAATTCTGCTAAAAAAAAAAAAAAATCAAACACCTACTGTTCATTTATGGGTGGAATTATTTCTATCACTAGACTGATCAAAGTGATGTGAACGTGTATATGGATCCTCAAAGTAATAAATTTGATAGATGCTGTTTTAAGAAGGTTTTTGCTATCAGAGGTTATTAAAGATCTTTTGTTTTGTAGGAATAACTCTACTTTCACACCATCAGACACAGTGGCTATCGTTTTCTGTTCCACACACAAATCCCTCACCCTGGGTAAGTCAGGAGATAAGCTTGTGAGCAAAACAACAGTAACATTTATGCCTTGCTGTGTTGAAAAAAAATTGGTTTAATTGCTGGTTTTTCTGCTTAAATGGTTTTGGGCTTAGTGTGACAAGTACTGCTACCAGTATGATACTAATAGTAGGATAATATTCTCACAGATTAAATTAATGCTTCCTAAAGGGCAGAGAACACAATCTTCTCAGCTAAGATTTTAGTAGTTGTAGAGTAAGACCACCTGATTTGTGGAAAGCTGTATTTTTCTTTCTGTGTTTATTCTGTTCTGTTGCCTAATCCAATGCTGATAAAATTCAGGTTTTTTCTGAAGTGATTGCAAGGTGTATCTGCCCTTTGCTTGTTTGACAGTAAAATCTTACATGTAAAAGCTGGGATGTACAAGTGAAAATCAAAGGACATAGTGTATTCAGAAATCACAAATAGACAATACTCTTTTGCTTAACATGAGCGAAATGTATGTGTTGAAGTCTGCAGATACTTTGGATAGCTTTATTTCTTGGCATTCATTTATCAAAACATCATAGAGATATTTGTCACTTATGACCCCATAGTGATAATAGAATATTCTGATGGATTTTCAGAAAATACTGTTAAATCAGAGATGCTTACAGCCACCTGCTGTTGGTTCACCCATTATGTTTAGTCAGGGACACAACTGGACTGTTTTCAGATTATAAAAACAGATGTTTGGTAAAGCATATATGACTGAATATCTGACTCTTTTCAAGAGTGTATCTGTGAAAGAGGAACACAGCTAGTGTCAATGATAAAGGTAAGAACTCAGCCTGAAACAGGGGAAGAAAAAGTCGGGACTTAGATGTTTTCCAAGTCAGTTTGATAGAGCGAAACTCACCTCAGGGTTCTTTGCTTCAGCCAGGCCTGTGCTGCAGAACTGTTAGCAAGTGCCTTTGAAAGCCTGTGGGAAGTGGAGGAGTCCCTGGAAGACAAGGAAAAGTCAAACAAAATGTGCCTTTTTACAGTGGAAATGAGGAGGGGACGAGGAATTAGAGATCAGTGAGTTAATTTCATTTTGTAGAAAACTACTGAACCAAGTCATTAAATAAATTATTTTAACAGTGTAGGAAGAACAAGGAAATGAGTAACAGCCCCATATCTTTGTCAAATACATAGCATACTAAGCTAACCTACCTTCCTTTCACACAGGCTCCTGTGGGCTGCAGAGAAGTAGCAAAAGTTGCATGGCTTGAGAGTGTTATGGCTTTTGATATTTGCACAGTGTTTTGGGCTCCACAGTTCAAAAATTATGTGGACTAACTGGAAAGAGATCAGAAGAGAGTGCTATGAATGATCATAGGCCTCAAAAACATGATCCCAGATGTAGATTGAAGCAGTTGGGATTGTTGAGAGAAGATAACTGAAATACTGCAGTGATCTTCAAATGCATAAAAGGTTGATGCAAAGAAGGAAGAAAGTAACTCTGTCACAGTGGACTTCGTAAAGGGAAGGACGTTGCTACAGTGATGATGATTTAAGCTAACAATCAGGGAAACCTGTCTAGTGTAAAACAGTTCAGCTTTGGAATATGTTGCCTATTGATGTCTTCAATCTCCTATCATTGTAGACAAGCCTCAGATGGGAATTAAATAGCTGGAGTTGATCCTGCCTTGGAGCAGAACATAGATTAAATGACATTGGTCTTTTCCAGCCAAATGTTCTGTGAAACTGAGCTTGGACTAATAAATGAGCTTATATTCAGGACAGTTACACTTGTATTTGTAGAAAGCAACTGCACACATAAGTCATAACACACTGCTGTGCTTGCTGCTTGGCGGTGTATATGAACTTAGGGCACAACTGTGGTACTACAGAAGAAAAGCTGGAGGAGCTGATTGTGTTTAACAGCACAAATGTGCAAGTTTCCCCTTCTCTCCCCGGTGAGAATAGTTTTATATATGCTCTGTTGAATATTTCTGCCAGCTTGCCATGACACTAAGAAAATAAGCACAAAGCCTTTTAAAATATTTAAGTCCAAAAGGGGCTTGCCATCACCCCCCCAAAAAATGAGGACTGTTTGTTTCTTTTACTCACTCTACCAAGCATCCTTATGCAGCCTGTCTTGACCTGACTCTGTGCACACAGCTGAGTCAGTTCACTTTTCTTCTGCTACTACAATCTCAATTTTTCATGTTATTTTCTTTTTTAGGAGAACTTAGTTTGAGATTCCTAGCTGCCTTGACCTTTTGGCTCACATTTCCCAATTCCAAGATTCCAAGTTGCTGCTTGTATTAGCATAGTCTCATGAGCCAGCTTTTGTATTCTGCAGCTTTCTTTGCCCGAGTACATCAGCAAAAATACTTTGGCCACCTTGACTTGGACTCCTGGAGCTTGTCCCCAACCATAAATACCTTTTTCCCCTAGTCCAGATATCCCATGTCACACAGGTTGAAGTGAAACGGGTAGATAGTGGAACATGGTACCATGGGGCTGTTTCTCAGCTATGGACTGTTCTGTCTGTCAGCTTTGGGGCAGACTGCTTTCCAGTGATCCTGGGAGAGGAATGGGCAAATGCTCCTTTTGGCAGTCCCCTGGGAGCCTGTCCTTGGTAAGCCTGAAGTACCTTCTGGTCTTCTGTGCACCCCTGCTCCATGGGCGTCCAGATTCCAGCTGGCTGAGTTTGGGACCATTGATATTTTATTCTGTTTGGTGTTAGTACCAGTTCCAGATAATGTAGAGCTGTATAAAAACAAATCTGTATGAAAATAAGGAGTATTGGGTTTTACAAAGCTGGGGTCTGATGAGACACATGCCTGAGCTGATGATATAAACAGATATGTTAGCCAGAGCAGGCAGCATTCTTTTACTTCACTGAAGGTGGGAGCAGAGTAGATCTAATTCGTTTTTAAGGATTAGCTCTTTCTGAATGACACTTAAATCTTTCCCTGTCCACCCTGCTCTTAGCAGAAACAAGACAAACCAGGCATTTTGGCCCTTACTCTTTTGCTGTTCTGGCACGTTTCTGCTTGTCCATAGGTGTTCATTAGAAACCATGGAACGAGAGATCTTCTGCTCACTTATGGCAGAGAGAGCTTTTCCTTCTCCCTCTGGCACTGCAATGCCTGAAAGCACAAGCATGGCTCATGCTCTCATTTCACATCTGTTGTGGAACTCTGCTTTGTTTGTCTTCAAGATTCCAGTGGTAGTGTGTAAATGACCCCCCAACACTTGTTCTTTCACTTTGAAACTGATTTCTCTCAGCTTGGCAGGTGAAACTCCAAATAGGTATGTCTGGCCCATTCCCTGGGGAGCTGAGAATGGCACCAACTAAAGTGGGAGAAGAGCTGACAGCTTTAAAGCTTTAGAAGTGGTAATAGGAGAGGCATGAGAAGACTTTTGTAAGTCACTTTCTCCCACACCATATTATGAAACCAACTAATTCCCATGCAGTGCATGCTCATGAGGCCAACTGCCACTTCCACTGCTGCATCCATGAATAAGTGCTTGCTCTGCACGGAGATGAGTGCTGTTCCCATATGCTGGGTTTTATTTTGTAGACAGAACAGTTGACACACTTTTTGCCTCATAGATCAGAGTGCAGGGCGTGTTTGTGTAAGGACAAATTACACAGGGTAGGTGCCTTTGTGTTCCTTAGTTGGGAGCACAAGCCTTGGAAGCACCTGCAGAGGAAGCACCTCTGCACAGAGGTGGGTGCTTCGGCAGGGTTTTGAATACAAGGCATCACACATGCAGAAAAACCAATGTTTATTTGCGTTTTGCCTAATAAGTGAAGCAGGATATAAACTTGCAAGGAAGCCAAGATAAATACAGTATCCACAATGGCCTCTGGCATTTCACCCCCACATTGTTCCCTTTCTCTCCTTCTCCCTGCTCACATATATGCACGGTACATGCGAGCACACACGTATGCAGACATTTGATGCATGGCTTTTATTAGTGCATTTGCCATTGATTGATTAGTACTTAGTATTAGTACTTCTTCTATTGATTGATTGCAGATGAAGTGACTATTTGACCTTTAATTATGAGCCTTGCTATTGAAAATGACATTGAGCTATGACTTCACATAATCCATCTGGAAAGCCCGACATGATGCCATTCCCTGGAGTTCATTCAGTGAGAAGAGAAGAGGCCTCGAGGAGGTGCAAACCTATCACTGTGGCTCATTTAAAAAAATACTGCAGTTGTTGCTTGCACTTACACAAAAGTTACAGCCAAATACAGAATGTTATTTTATTTTTTTCAGAGACCGAATTGCTAGCTAGAAGTTACAACTCTGAAAGGAAAATTCAGGATTGTCAAAATAACAGATTTGCTTTAATTCTTGGTATTTACTATGTAAAATTATTTTATCAGGAAAAATCAAAGTACTGTTACCTATTCCAGCTACCACAAGGGCAAATATTAATACTGGAGATATGATGAACAGCAGATTGGTTAAAAAACCAGCAAAAATAACCTACCTAATAATAAGATTGGGGTATTGTTTGTAAGGGAGGATGTATTTTTCCTCATTTGGATTCAGCAACGTAGCAGTTCTCTCACCATGAAACCTTTCAAGTAAAACAATCAAAGTTTTTAGCCTACCAAATACTTTCAGGCAAGAATAGAGTTCATTCTAGAAATAAAAGCCAAACCACCACCTTTTTTTTGTCTTGTTTTAATTTAATTAAAATTTATTTTTTAAATGCTCAGCTTCTTACTGCTCAAGTACTTGAGCAATGGCCTGTACTTGAACAATCCTTAAAAGCCTGATGTAGTTTACAAGTAGATTCAGAGGGGAATGTCTGCAAGGGAATCATTTGGGCTGTGGATTAATCAGCCTATGCCTTCCCCCGAGCTCCCCAGCTGCACAGTGGGACAGAGGGCATCATGCTGACATATAGCTCCAATCTGCTCCCAGGTACCTATAGTTTTCTACCATGCTTTCTACAGATATCACCTTATAAGATTTTTCAGGATAAATAATATACTGAAATGCTGTAGTAATCCATCCAAGTAAACCAATCCTTTTTATTGTATGGTGATAATCACCTTTCTCCTTTAAACAGAAAAATGCTAAAATGTTCTACATTTTGCTAAGATAAAAGCACAAAAATGAGGCAACTCTTAATCATTCTGTAATAGAAAGGTAAGATGGCAAAATCATGTGCATTGCCCTAAGCAAGTATTCAGGCTATTCTCTGGTATTTTTGGAGTGTAGTGGTTTTACTCTGCTCCTGGCAGAGAACTTTCCTCTAAGGCAGTTATTCATCAAGGTTCTCTGCCTTTCACATAAAGATATAGAAAATATCCTGGTTAATTGCTCTCTGAAAGTTTTCAAGACTTTCAAGACTTTTGATGCTGTTTTTTACCTTCAGAATTTTCCCATGAGTGTTGGACAGGAGGCTTTACTACATCCTGTCATACCTCTTGGTGTCGGTAGTGCTTGAATTTGCATTTGTATCTTTTACAGGATTGTAGTTTCATTCCTTCTCTGGGTGTCTGATAGGGTGATGTAAGTAAAAACAATCCAGCTACTCCTCTGCCTGGAACTGGTGGGTGCTGTCCCTCAGGGCAGAAGGGAAGCTGATGGGAGGAGAATGCTTCAAAGAATGAGAGTCTTCTAAAGGCTGTGTTTGGACTCCTCACTGCTGCCCAGCAAATTAGGAACTCTCCCATTTCTGCTTCTGAGATCTCTCAGGAGTGGGCTTAGTGACTGCTAGAACCTTTTTTAAGTTTTGATACAGTGATTCTTTGGGCCAAAATGGAATCTTTTTCTCATCACTTCAGTCTTTGCCTATCATTTGCTTGGAAGGAACAGCAGGTTATTGTCTGGGCTTTTCTCTCAGCTCTGTGATTCTTCTCTCTGTATCTGGAAAAAGAAGAACCAAGGGATTTGTGTTACATGAGATGACAATGGGGAGAATAGAAGCATCTTGATCTACTGCACTTTTCTCATCTTTCTTTAGCATCTTTCTTTTGTAGGCAGGTGACTCACATTTCTTAGCTTGGCAGTCTTCTAGAGCCAACATTTGGTTCTTACCCACCAGTATTATCAGTCAGGTTATCACCAAGTAAATGTCATGTCTTGTCTCTCAGTAGACCTCAAAAAATGCCTGGGAAATGCTGTTACCTATTTCCAGTACAGCTGCAAAACCATGTATATCTGGATATACATAATACAAGGTTTTATATAGATATATCTCTCTATATCAGAATATTAGCAAACTGAAGTATTCAGAAGACAGAAGATTTCTGTAACTGGGGATAGGCTGAGTGTTTCCTGCTTACACACCAATCCCCCCACCCCCCCACAGGTGAGATGCTGTCTTGCACATGAAAGCATTTCTGCAATACTTACACCATCCCTCACGTGGGGGGACTATCTTCACAGGAAGTCAAACTGACAGTTTTGGGTAGGCTGTGGTCACTGGGATTGTCTGTGCCAGAGCATCTCTCTTATTTTTCTCTCATTACTCATATGTGGCTGGCCCCTGTTTACCTCCTTCAGAGCAGAGATCCCTGGGTCTGAACTTCCCAGAGGGAAATGTGCTGGCAGGCCAGTCTGACAGTAGGAAATGGCATAATCCAGTGAGTTATGGTGGCTTTTGGGCACAGAATTCCTTGGTTTTTTTAACCACAAGTATCACAATCTAGTACATTTAACCTGTTTAGTCAATTTTGACCTCTCTGTGATTCCAGAAGGGGAAATACTACAGCAAATTAGGGAATATCCTTTCCTTTCTGACCTGAAACATGTTTCTTTGATTAGACCTCGAATGTGGCAAGAAATTCTGTACCAGCTCCCAGGGCTTCCTTTTCATCTGTATAGGTTTTTTATTAATATTTAGAAAGTTTGCCTGCAGCAGTACTAAAATGTGCATCAGAGGACAACAGTTGTTTACTGTGTTTGAACTGAAGAATCTCTCCCAGGAGATCTCATTCACTTGAAGTTTACATCTCTCAATCTCGACTTGCAGTAAGAGATCGATGAATAACAATTGTCATTTCAGAGTTGCACCTCTCCAATTATTTATTTGGTTGTCTGTCTTTCTAGAAGCACACGTAATTGGATCAGACACTAAAAACCAGATTGCAGGTTTTTAATGACGGGAAGCTCATACCTCCTTAAAATGAAATAAAAAAAGTAAACACACATATCCATCTGTAAAATGATAATGACACAGGAGCTCTCCCTCCCCACCTAAAACAGTTAAAGTTAATTTATCTACTTTAAGAAACTACATTATATTCAGCAGGCAGCTGACAGGTTACCCTTGGGAAGATCCATGTTTGGACATGACTCAAGTTGTTTTTTTTTTTTACCTCAAGCTGGCAGAGGCTACAAGTGTCACCCATACTAAAGCTGGTTACTATTGAAGATGATGTTGAGTCTCCCTGAGAGAGTTGTATCTACATTTGCTGCTCTCAGTGCACCTTCTGGCAGCCAGTCTCAGCTGCTGACTCCAGACAGTTCTAAAGCAGTGGGTGCAAAGATGTGAGAAATCAACAGCAGCAGTGAAATCTAGAAATCTCCTGTTGCAGGTTAGTTTAGAGTCTGGAACAGGCATCCAGCTTTAAAAGCTGCCATGACCACTGCAAGCACATAACCCTATCCACAGAGTTTTAGAATAGGAGATAATATCCCATAGGATTTCAAGGTGTAGGGAGCTTTTTTCTCAAAATGCCTTCCCAAATGGAGCAGTAAGATTTTCTGGCCTCATATATTCTTTTTTTGGCTACAGAAATTAGATGAATAAAGGAAAAATTATAGGTGTTTCCTTTCTGAAAAAAATGGTTTTCCTGGTTTACCATTTATAATGAATTTGTGCATCATGTTTTCCTTTGCATCAAGGTTACAGGTGGAGAAAAGCTTTAAAAAATATCTGATGAAAAGATAGTATGAAACAGGTTGGAGCATAAACCTTTCCTGCCTGTGTTTACAAATATAATAAGAACAACTATAAAATGTGTTTTGAATGTTTTTTTAATAATATGTGTAGATAAATCTATATAATCAAAACTTTAATACTGTGAAATCTTAGCCTCAGCTGTGTGTGGAAGGGTAGTAGTGTTCAAGGAAATAATCAAATTAATCAAATCTCAGCTTTGTGGGTTTAGGTTGCTTGTCCATCTCTTTGTCCAGAATTCCTTTCATTAGTGGGTTTACTGTACTAAACCTCTAAGAAGGGTTTTAAATTCTGTTAATTTTAGCTTTGTAGCTTAGTTATTGGTAGCAAATTTGTAATTCATTATCAATTTGCTGCCTGTGCTTTGAGTAGGGTGTGTGTAAGAAGAGTGAGCTGATATCCAAGCAATAAAAAAAGCACTGAAGTGTGAGGGTGGGCTTAAAACATTGCTACATCCATATTGTGGTGCCAAATTAAGAATAAGGCACATATGAAAAATGACTTACGGTGTTCAAATCATTCCTGAATTCCCTGTTAACTAATTCCTACCACCATATTGTCAGCCAGGTGGAGGTGTTCTGGAGTCTCAGGCACCAGTCTTCAGTTGTTGGTGTTAAATGTTTCATTGTTAGCAGCTGGTAAGATTGCCTATGCTGTTCATTAAACATCACTTCCAATCTGAATGCACCCGTTGAAGCCCCAGAAACAGACAAACTGTACTTTCTTTCTCTTCCTCCCAGGTTTTGCAGTTTTATGTCTTTAAAACTTTGATTGTATCAAGATGTGCTGTTCCCTGGTAACTGTACTTACATTGCACTTGAATTGCTAATTTCTACATGAGTATAGTGGGCCAGTTAACCTGAAGAAAAAGAATGAGCAAAAGCATTCAAAGCATATTAGGTTTTTTTTTTCTTTTTTTTTAAATTCTTGTTAGAGTTACAGCAAAAAGAAAAATCCTCTTTTTCATTAATTTCTCTTCCTCTTTCTCCTTATATATATATTAGTATATATAGTATATATACTAATATATATATATTCTCTAAATATTAGACCAGTCCAGTCTCTTATAACATAGCATAAATTCTTGCACCCCACAGAACTGTATGGCCAGTATGTGGCCACATCACTGATTAAGGGCAGAGCCTTCCCAGTAATTCTAGCCCTGCAACGAGGTAAATCATTTCATCTAATGCAAAGGGATTGTTCTTTCCCAAAGAAAGGGAAATGTTTTTGAAGATTAGGATCCGCACCTCCAAACTGGGCAAGGACAGCCTCTATTTTGCAGTTTTCCCCTGCAGTTCTTCCAGAGTCTCTTAACATCCCACAGTCCCTTGTGTAATCTCCCCCTCAGATGTTTGTTTGTACCACTCCACGAGCCTGGTTTTTGCTTTCCATTACACTTGTCACTGACCTGAAATATGAAAACATACTGAAAAAAATTGTCTTTTTTTTCCCTGAGGTCATTTTAGGCATGAGTCTTCTTCATACAGCATGTATGTGGGCAAAAGGGCACAATTTTCACTGCAATGTAATGTGATTTCATATTACATTGGAAGGTACTTTCTTTGGCTCGAGTGGGAATACTCAGTAGCAAACAAATATTTGCATTGTTAGAGTTTGTCAGGTATCATTTTAACTATTCCCATACCTGAAAGAAACTGGTCCCTAGGGAAAAGCATTTAACTTGAATTCAGGGTGTGCTTTGGAAGGGGCATGGATGTAGGAAAAAGAATCCAGTTAATTTGTCAAAAGCATCTTCTATCATGCTCTCAGTATGTCATAGCACAGTCCGAACGAGGGCAAGAAACATCTATCCCTGGTTTGGCTTCACTGAAGACAGGCAGTGTGTGACCACCTGTCTCCTCAAAACTAACCACAGCAATGATTTGCCTGGGAAGAAACAGGGAAACCCTTAAGAAAGTTTTTGAGTGAGATGAGCAGTATCTTGCTGTTCTGGCAGCTCTCTGCATGAACAACTCTTTTCTAATCCTCTAAATTGGGCACTGGGTGAATCTTACAGCCCTTCCCACCATGTAGTCACTGGGCACCATGCAGAGCTGTTCTGAAACTTGGCAGTCAGATTTTAGGTGCTCATCTGGCACTGTCTTTGCAGCATAAATTCAGGCCCCTCCCTGCTCTGGCAGCCTGGGAAAGGTTCAGCACAATATATGCCCCTCTTTACAGGCCTTTTCTCAGATGAAAAAGGAAATAGCTGTTTGACCAATAATGCTCCTTTCACATAAATCCCTGAGAGGATCCTTCAGTAAGAGAGTAGCATGGAGAGCGTCAGAGAAGCTACCATCATGCACTTGATTCATTTTGTGTATTGCACTTGAAGGTTGTGGCAATTGAAGGTTCTGAAATGCACTGAGGGTAAGGCTTTTCTTCCAAGTATTTCCACTGCCTCTTTGTGAGAGTTCTTTGGCATTCTGATTCCTGCATGCCTGATGGTTCCATAGCCCTAGGATGACCTCTTTGTTTTGCCCCAAATCTCTTTTCCTGAGAAGAAATGCTGCAGCGTTTTGTGATGTGGAATGTGTTTCAGTAATGTAGGCAATAAAGGTTTAGGATAAATTGTTTGTTATGAAGACATTGAAGGCAAAAAACCTATACAGTGAAGTATGGAAGTAGAGCACTAGCAATAATTCTGCTTTGGGTGTGAGAGATAATGGCCTGTGTTTTGGTGGTAATAAAAATGTTCTATTAAGTTCTCTGAACCCATTGCAATGTGATAGAAAACAGCAAATGATGAAACAGTGCTTTAAGGGGAGCTTACACATCCAGCGAGCATAAAATAAACATATTAAAATAGAAAAAAAACCACCCTGATTTCCAGTACTTATTGTTTTATCATTTCCATCATGGGTATAGGATAAAAGAAAACTCTTACTTGCTTGTTAGAAGAAGAAAGCTCCTACTTGAAGTTCTTACTTGGCAGATGTCAGTTGAAAGCTCTGCTAAGGAATATGCTGCAATGTCAAACTCTGTTGGGTAATTTTAGACAAATGTGTCATGTGTGACATGGAAATATGGCATGCTGTACATTAGTGATTTCCCAAGTGTTTGGATCAGGTAGTAATGTGCTGAGAAAGTGCTCTTTATCTCTCCACACTGTGTACTTGTATAGCAGTGGGGAAAGGCTTTTGGTAGAAATTACTTTAGTCAGAAAAAGAATGCATTTACAATATGTGCCTTCTAACATCTTTCAGACAATGCATTGTATTAAAGAGGCATTTTTTGATTAATGTTTTATAAACATTTTTCAGCATGACAGCTTAAAGTCCCTGTAAAATTGTAAATGCGTGCATAGTGCTCGCTTCCATAAAGTCAAATGCCATCTCATAAAGTCTAGTTGGATCCTGTCAGTGACAGTGACACAGAATCAGAACCTTGGAGCATTAAAATTAATTTGCTTCATTTATATTACTGCAGTGATAGCTAGATGAAAAGAGTCCTATATTTAAATTATCTTTAAAATACCTTCAAATCTTTTAGGGGTTTTTTATTATTATTATTTTACAGTTAACTAAATGTAGTGAAGTGCAGCATAATATTTTCATGGGCCTTTTAGGAAATGTGGAAGTAGCAAAGGGGAAAGGGGAGGATGTGAGAGGCTAGACTGGGTGCAAACTGGGGGAAGGATTAAGTTAGCTCTCAGTTGAGCAGGTTATTAGAGAAGCAGTGGCCTTTGGCCAGGGCTAATAACCTACAGCCTTGGAGCCAAACTGGAACACCCTGGAGCAATGGAGAGCAAAGAGGGCTTTCCTACACTGGGCTGCAAGAGCAGTCCTCTCACTCTTCCTTGCTGCTTTTGAAGGTCATGGATAAGCAGTGCTTCCTTTGCTTTCCTCAGGTTTGCAAAGTGCTTAATGTGGAAAAAAAAGAGCTGAGTGGGGACACAAAAAAGGGAGAAAACTGAAACGTGCTCCCTGTCACAGGCCTGTCTTCTTCTCTCAGCTGCAGTGGGACTGTGCTCTTGGTGCCCCTGCCCTTAGTGAAGCTGAGTGATTTTAGTGGAATTACCCAAATCCTGCATGGCTGCAATGAGTAGAATCACAGGTCTTGGGAAGCAAACTCTTGGAGGGTAAAAGCATGGGAATGGAGGTGTGTCCTGGTTTAGGGCAAATTTGGGAGAACACCTCTAAAGGGATTCCTCTAGAAAGCAGATTTAAGCAGCCTCTCCCCCAAACTGGTTCAGGAAAATATTTCCTTGGAGAAAAGTGGAAAAAAACTGTTTATTTAGCAGGCAAAGCATTCACCAGCACAAAAAAATGAACAATATTAGACAATGAAGCCTCTTGCCACTCCAAAAGAGATGACCAACTCTGAAAGTCCCCTTGGTGGGCTGTAGCTGAGCTCACCCAGTCTGTTATCAGTCCCTCCAGCACTGGAAGTGCCATGGCCCAGGCCCGGCCTGGTGGGTCACAAGTGTGAGCTCCTGGTGCTCTTCTGGGTGTTCAGTCCAGAGCAGGTTTGAACAGGTCCAAGAAGAAGAAAAAAACGCCAGTCCAGGGAACTTCTCTGCCTCAGCTAGCTAAAAACTAACTAAAAAGGAAAGGGGAGCTCTGTCCTGCCATCTGTCCGTCACAGACAACCCGGTTCAGGAGCAGGAATGTGGAGCAGTGAGTGCAGTGTCTGATAACAAACTCCGCGCTGCTTCTCTCCCCTGCTTCGCTCTCAGAACCAGTCTTAAAGGTGCAAAACGTATTTCTGGGCTAAACAGACAAATGGGGATATGAGCATCATAAAGTCACCCCAGGACAAGGAGGAAGGGAGAAAACACAAACAGAAAAAGAGCCTCTGAATACCTGGGCCAAAGAGCAAGGAGGAAGATAGGAATATGGGGGAGCACTGGTAGGAGAAACATACCCAAACAAAGGGGAAGAGGGAAATTTGGGGTAAAAAGCTGGGAATACCAGTGATCTTGTTTGAAAGGTATACCTGTAGAACGATCTTTGGTTTTTTTCCCTTCTGCTGCAGCTCTCTATAGTTCTAGTCAGGTGGGATGCTGCTGTCTCATCCCACTCCTTTCTTTGGAGGAGGACAAGGAAGCTTGTTAAACCCCCATTTTGAGCAAAGCTGACCAACTTAGCACCAAAGCGCAAAAGACAACTTAGTTATTCAGGTCTCGTGATGTTGAGTGAGTGAGGGTCTTTGGCAGAGAGTGGAACCAGATTGCTGGAAGCTTGTAACTCCATAAACCACAGCAGCACGAAAGGATGTTTATGGCATGAGCCTTCAGTGTTTGTTTTTCTCCCAAGTGTTTATATATGTATATTTATATACATGTATATATGAGAAAAATGTAGTTGTTTGGTGTTTCATTTTAAAAGACGTAAAAGTAACTATTAGAGCATGTTTTTCCTAATTAGATATTTGCATGGGTTTTATATGTTTGGAAAACATTAGCAGTCATACTGATGCTTGCAGCTACTACATATTGCTACTAAAAAGTTTAGATGGCATTTTTAAAAATAAATAAAACTCATGGTGTTTAGTTTAGCTTTGTGGTAATGAAACTGACACAAGCATTTGTGACTACACTATGGGGATCTCTGTCACGAAATATTTTCTGAGGGAGTTGCATACTGGCAAAGTTGGAATTACAAAGATCAGAAAACGCATAAAAAGGCAACGATGTTGGGTTTCTTTTCTTTCCATTAGACTAGTCCTTACCTGCAAAAATGGTTGTTATTTCTTCTTTTCACCAGTTAGCATTTCCTGGTAAATAATAGGAACTTTAATTGCCCATTAGTAGCTTCCAGGAGCCTGTTGTTGTGACATGTATTTAAACAAGCTGTGAATTAAGAACCTCTTCCTACTCAGTGATCTAATTATATTGTCATGTTCATTATAGTATTTTGTATTTATATTTGACAACTTTAATTTTCTTTTCCTAGTTTACAGAAATAGTTTTCCTCTAGAGAATTTACCTTTTAAGCTGGAATTTCTTATATTTCTTTCAGAAAATGTACAGTTATCTAAAGCATGTCTTAGTCACTTTGGATGCATTCTGTTCACGTCTCTGCCATTAGTTTCTGTGTGATCTTAGGCTAGTCATTGTAGTGTTTCTGATTCTCTGTAGGAGCCTTCTTCAGCTTTCTAAAATGTTTTTGGATCTGTGGATGAAATTGCACTACCAAAACACCAGGTACTGTCTTACAAACAGAAATACAGCATGTTCATAGTTTGGGACTCCAGTGTATTTTTCTGTGATTAGAAAACAGAAAGAAAACAGATTAGAAAAGGACCCACGAGGGTCAACGTGAGATACGGAAACAGGCAATAAAACCTTTATCTGTTTACAAAAACAGTATGATGGGCCTTTGAGGTAAATTACATGCCTGAATATAAGGCAAACGCCCATTTAATTTCTATCTAAATACTATTTTTTCCCAAGCCCCAGAAATTAGTGTTAATAATAAGCAATTGTGTGATAGGTCTATGATGTTGTTTTGAAGGTAATTATCATACTGAAATAACACGTGCAAGCCTTTATTTATTTGATTTAATCCATCCCTGCAAATATACACATAGTAAAGGCTCCTAGCATAGGCATGAGATTTTTAGTGGTGTAATGTTATGAAGCTAATAATAACGATTACAAGAAATGATGCTGTAGAAACATCATGAAGATTTCAGCAAACCTAGACACATGTTAACAATAGTGGGGCACTGGTGAAGTGATAATATTCAACAAATAAGCTGTTTGCTCACATAGGGAGGGGTCAACGTTATTAAAGGAAACCTGAAATGGTGTTGAGAATGGGAGTTTATCCAAGATATAAAGAAAAGTTTCCATAAATATGACAGCTTTGGCTGATCTGAAACATCTCCTCCTGGGGAAATGGAGGGTATGTGGCACAAAGCTCAGTGTTTTGTCATTACTGAGAGAGGAGACAAGGCAGAGCGAGGCTGGATGGGGATTGGAGCAACCTGGTCTGCAGGGTTGGTGTCCCTGTGGCAGGGAGCTGGAACAGGATGGTCTTTGAGGTCCCTTCCAACCCAAACCACTCTGTGATTCTATGAGACACTCAGATGAGCTCTGTGAAAACTGTGTGTAGTCTGCTTCACTTCAAGGTTGATGCCGGCAGAGAATTCCTAGAGTGACATTTAAGATGAGAGACAAAAAATAAGGTGCATTCTCAGGGGGCTCCTGAGGAATCACATCTGCTCTCATTGGCAGCTGTGCAAATATCTGCTCAGGCAAGACAGAACTGGTTGCAGGTTTTGCCCACACGTGCACTTTGTGGAGCATGGTAGCAAAGTTCCAAGATTTAAACAGATAATTTTGAACAGTAATATGTTCAAAGTAGGCATAATTGGTTTCATTACTGCAGAAGTGAATAAAACTTATTTTACATATCACATCATCAAACAGAAAGATTGTGCATGGAGATGTCTGATAGAATTAGCAGTGCTGAGTGCAAATTCCAGCTTCTGGAAAAAATGGCCCATCTCTAGGTCTTAGCACTCACTTCTTCCAGCATCTAGCAACTTCTGTACTCCAGCTGCTGCCTAACTCTTTGTGGGCAGGATCACTTCATATTGCTCACCCAGTTGACTAAACCTTTTCTGTTTCATGGTTCAGTCAAAGCAGGGAAGGCTCTCATTTGGGTGCTCACCAGCTGAAGGGAATGTACAAGCAAAACATGACCCTCCTGCGGTGGAGAACAGACCAAAGAAAGGTTGCAAAGGTTACAAGCAGGAGTTGGGCAGGTTGGGTGGAGGACAATCATGCAAACACAGAACAGCCCAGTGAGAGGAAGTAGTAAAGAAGCAGTACAGAACTGTGGTCAGCAACTGAACAGTCATGCTATGGCAGAATGTATTGTATATCAAGTCTTCAGCAGCAGTTTTTATTTACTGCAATGTTAGCATAATTAGAAAAGATCTTTTATGGCATTCCCTACTCAACCCATTCTGCCACATAACTTTCACTGCCATGTATTTTTTGTTTTCATGTTCTTGCTCATTTAGGTTGGATTTTTAATATATAAAAACATTTCAGTTCATTTTGGGATTTTTGGGATTTCTTTTTTTTTTTTTTGTGAACTGTCAGTGCAACATAAAATGCTTTGCTTTTATCTGGAGCTCAAAGTCTGAGGTGAGAGTCTGTCTCCTGTTTTTCTGCCTGCAGGGATTCCCATGCTGAAGATAGTATTTGCAGGTTATGAACACCTGTCCTTAATTTCCGTCCCTTTGCTCATCTATCATCCTGCTCAGATCCTTCTTGGCAGTCTGCTGGTACCAACGATAAAATCCTGGATGGTTTCTAGGCAAAAGGTAAGGATTGCTTGATTTGATTTATAATGGCAAGTGTAATGTGAGGGGAAAAATACCTAAACTCGTCCTAAACTCCTGGGGTCCCTTCTGTGGTTGGGATTTTTTCTATTTCCTTGCTTCCTCTATAACAGTGATAATCACAGCAGTATCAAATTAAAAGTGCAGAACTTTATCCCACTTGAAAAGGGGATGGAAAAGACTCTGAAAAAGTTCAAAGCATGAAGTTAGACCTCTACAGTTAATTCAAGTTACAAATTCATTCAAATTATGAATTCAGAATATGCTCCATAAGAATGTCTCAATCCGTTAGCTGACTAATAATCACAGCTTTGGATCTCCTTTATGGAGAAGTGATGAAGATAACATATATTTGGCTGGCATGGGAGCTGGAGAAATGAAGTAAAATAAGGACACTTTCTGAACAGGATTGAAGCAGAATAAAAACTTTTTTTCCCCTTCCCCCCCCCGACTTGGGTCACCCTTTACAGTAGCAAGAAGTCTACAGCAGTCTGGGTCATCCCATTTCATGCCAAAATTAAGGCATGGGATAACTTGTGGGATTATAGACTATAACCTAGAGGGTTTAGAATCAACATCACTGATTCAAACTATGCTTATTTCAGTGCAAATTGAAGGTATTGACATCTGACAGCCATTCTGTGATCTATGTGAAATAATTGCAGTGGTTTTAGTCAGGTTCTCAGAATAACCACCCTGCAAAAAGCTAGTCCATGAAATTGACTTTAATGCTGTCTTTTAATGTTCTGAGATAATAAAGATCAAGAAGCTGCAGCAACTGAAGTAACCTTTAGCAGCCACTTTCGGTGATGGTTGAGACCTACTGTGGGAAGCCCAACTCCATCAGCACCCTGCATTCTCCACTTAGCAGTGGAGAAATTTTATTGATAACACTCATATTTCCAATTTTCAGCAAAACCCAGTGGCTGTCATTTTACAGCTTCACACCACTAAAGTAACCTTGCTATCTTGAATGCTAAATTTCCCCAAATCAGTGATTTTCATGTGTTACCTGAACTGTAAAAAGCAGGAAAACTCTCTGTTTTCAGAAACTGAGTGTTCAGAAATCAGACCTTGTTAATATATACTGGTCTGGTCTGAGTATCTGAAAAGGAAAATCTGAGAATTCAATGGCAATTATCCATCAGTCTGAAAATCATGGGTTTTCTTTTAATCAGAAATTATCAGGAGACTTTACAGGTGGTATGAAGAAAATTACATGCTATTCCTGTAGAAAGACAGCCTAAAGTTAATGCTGCTGGTGACAGAACAATCCCTGCAGTGCTGACTTCTCTTCAGCATCTCAGGAATGGGGCTGGAGCTCATCCAGACCTCCCTGATTCTCAGGGCAGTAATGGGCAGCAGCCTTTAGGGGCTGCTGTCAGCTGCTGCAAATTAAAACAGCCTTTAAACAGAGCATCAGAACAGTCAACCAGTACTGGAGAGATTTACAGTTCACCAGCACTAGTTTCTTATTCATTAAGCATCAAATAAACCTCCTGTGCTAAGCAGACTGTAATGCCACTGTAGAACCACTTTGGGGGATTGTTCTGTTGCAGCAGTTTCTTCAGTTGGTCTTCTGTATTATTCACAAATGTTATTTTAATTACTCTTTGAAAAAAATCAATGAGGTTGGGTCTGGTACAGTTGCAATAAGTATAATAGAAGTGAATGTTGTGACTGGATAATGGTCTCCTGCTTTGAAAATAAACATGTCAGCATCACCCTTGATGTTTGTTTTCTACAAACACCTTGGCTTCATTTTGGCATCTCTCTTGCAGGGGGAGGCAGTTATCCAGTCACAGTACTCAACTGCAGTGACATTCTTACTTAATTATGATAGTACATGTGATCGGGTTGTATGAAATTGAATTTAAATATTTAGAGGTTCATCTACACTAAGGTATTTCTACTTTGTAAATATGGCAGCAGAATCTGCCAAACTACAAAGTTAAAAAATTGTTTCCCCAAACAAAGTGTGGAATGATATCTCTCTCTCCAAAGTCTCTTGCTGAATAATATCCAAAAGATTAATCTCAAAGCGCTGGATTTAACAATAGTTATTGTTAAATGCTGGTGTTTCTGAGGAGAATAGATCCCATTTATTTTTAAAGGTTTGGGGTTTTTTTAAGGGTTTACATTTGTGCTGGAGTGATTTTCAAGCAGTGCTTACAAGCTTTAAGTGTACAATATTAAAGGTTAATATCTACAATAAGAAGCCCCATCAGGCATCTCTCAGATTGAAAATTGCTTGTTTAGCCAACCTGCTGGAAACAAGAAGTCAGACAAATGCCAGTCTGTCAGGGCTCTTCACCCGAAACACTTCAGAAAAACGGAGGTTCCAAATTTCAGGAATTTGTTAATTTCTCTAATTTCCTCTCACCTGGGCCAATTTGTCCCACCTAAGGAGGCATGGGGCTTTTTTTGCTGCTAAGCACACCAACAGCCAGCATCCTTCCAGTGACCACACAGCTGTGGTCAGCAGGAGGTGAAAACCTAACACCTTCTAAGCCTATCACATTTCTCTCCTTAGTTAGAGAGGCTTCCTGCCAAACTGGAAGCATGAGCACTGAGTTGAATTTCTGTCACACACTGAATAAATAGCTTAGCTACCATAACTGGCCAGCCCTGTGAGGGACACAGAGCTGGACGCTGCTGTCAAAAAACAAAGGGGTTTCTTTCTTCCTCAGCAACAATAGAGCTACAAAGATGTCAGGTGTCCCCTGCCGTAAGATCACCTCTGGACTGATGGATTTGGGCTTATTCTTACCTTTTCTCCGAAAGGAAGGTATAAATCTGAGGTGCATGACATCCACCACTGCAGCAGTGATTATCCTCTGAGGAGGCTTTGAGCCATGTGGAAGGAAGCTGGGGACACAAAGGTGTTGGCACAAATTTTCTTCACTGTCTTTCCTTAAGTGGGTCTGAAGCTCTTCTGTCTGTGCCACAAGTGGTTTGAGTGGGGTCCAAATGGTCACTTTGAAAAAGGCATCTGAGACCCATCTCTGCTTCCTTCACTGGCACTGTAGCCATAGTCCTTGTGGTTCCTCTGTTAAGGCTCTCCATGTAAGTGGAGGTTGTGATGGACTATAAGAGACAAAACATCATCTCAGAACCCACAGGCTGTCAGCTGCATGCTGACTCCTCTCTCAGCTGCTCAGAAGTACACACAGTGTTTTGTTGCCCTTTATAAATGAGAATCTTACCTTGTGCTGTTGCTTGTCTTTTAAGGGTATGAAAAAGTGACTCTTTTGTTTCCTGTTCACAGGCACTGAAATTAACCAGGCAGCCCAAAGCACCCGTGAAGGTATAATTGTGGAGATGGCCTGTGTCACAGTGAATGTATATATGTACTATACTGTACACACGGACAATTGACACAGCTGGGTTTTGTGAATGTTGCTTTAGTGCATATTTTATTTTTTTATATATATATATATTAAACTATACCTGTTAAGTGCCTTACAGATGCATTTTTGGCAAAAGCATTGTTTTCAGAAGCCACTTTGTTGGTTGCTGCAAGAGGTTGTACAGTATTTTCGAGTCCTTTAGTTTATTTTTCTAACCGAGTGAATGGTCATGACTGACAGCTGGTTCTTCCATTGCCCCTGCTTTGAAACCAGGGTGCACCAGCAGCAAGTCTCTGTTTTAAACTAGCCAAAATGACCAGAAGCCTATCCCACTGCTGGCTTACCAGCTCTTCTCTTGGGGAAGAGCTTTCTGAAGGTTTTTTTCTAAGACTGACTTGAATTTCTGTGTGACTCTGTTACACTCCCTAGTCATATGACTGTGACATGCCTTTTTCTTCTGAGTTTGTGTATACTCAGCATGGGGCCATCCAATGGATAGAAGCTGAAAAGCATGAATTATTTGCATTTGTTGACACAGTTGTCTAGACATTCCTTCAAAGTTAATGGTATCTCAAGAAAATTCTTTCAATTCCATTGTATGATATTGTGCCATGGTATATCTTAAATGCCTCATAAGCTTCTTCAAAGAAATGGTCTGGTGCTTGGGTTATGAGTGTTTGCAGCTAGGAGATCTTTTTATAATTTAGTCCTGAAGAACACGAATTTTTAGTTTTCTTTTTTTCTTTTCCTTCCCCCTGTGCACTTTTTTTTTTCCTGCACAGAGATTTAGGATGCACATTTAGGATGCTGAAACAGAGCCTTTATTGTAGTAAGCTGAGCTATGTTTTCTCTATTGCTGCATTGGTAATGAATAGTAGCTTATGAGGACAAAAAATTTGACTTTTTTTTTTTTTTTGCTAATTAAAAGGATCCTTATAGTAACAGAAACGCTATCTTAGCTCATTTGACAATCAATCACAACTTTTTTTAAAAATAATATTACTCTTTCTAATAAACTTATATAAAAAAGAATACAAAATGCTCTTTCTAGGCATTGAAGAGAAGGGAATGCAGGCATATATTTAAACCTGCAGCCAGCACTACATGTTGTCTGGGAGATGAAGATTTCAGAAACATGCTCTAGTCCAGAGTGGGGTGTGTGCCCATCTGCAAAAACTGTGCTGGCAATTGTGCTTTAAAATATTAAGTAAGGAGAGGAATAGGTCAATGTGGGATTGATATAAATGCAGAGATTCCATGTGTCATGGTTAACATTGCAGCTAAAGGTGTGGCTGAGTGCAAACACCTCGGAGCAAGTCTTTAGCAAATATAGATTATTGGAGCTCTGATAAGGCTGTAAACCTTTACACAAGCTGAAGAGCTTCTACGTGACAATAGGCATGAGAAATTCATATCCTTTTGCCTTACTAAAAAACAAAAAATGTGCTTGGTTTACCTAGTCTGTTACTTCCAGTCCTGTGAACAACAGGAAAAAAGTAATCTGGTACCAATCCTCGGTGCTTTGTCTGACGGCCACTCCTTGTTGCCATCTATATGAGAAACTACTACGGGGAGCTGACAGCATCACCCTGTTCAGAACTGGCACACCAATAAAAGGACCATGTGACAAAGGTATGGGAGGTGGCACATGCTGAATTCTTTCCTTCCCTGGAGGGGGATCAAGCTCTCCCTGCTGAGTAGGTGAGCAGGCTGAGGGACACTGTCCATGTCTCCAGAGCTCTGCTCTCTTCCCAGTGGGCAGTGGGCAGTGAGCTCACAGTTTGATCAGTGCATCCCTAGATAGCGCAGGCAGATCCACCAACAGCCCTGTGAGGAGCTGGAGAGTTCCTGGGCCAAATTCCAGGTTTCACTTCCTTAAGCATTCTAAGTGATAACTGGTTCCATATGGGAAAAAATATTCCTCTGGGTTTAAAAAGCTCACTTGTATTAGGGGACAGCATCCAGACTCATAACAGTTTATTTTTGTTCTCCTTCCATAAACCTGAATTTCCGGAGAATATAAAGACTGAATCCCAGTCCCATTGAAATTGATGACTCTTTCTGTTGGTTTTGAATGGTGAGACAACAGGCCCAGTGTTCCCTTTTTTAAAATACATACGAAGAGTTCAAGCAGACAGCAGCTGACTGCAGTTGTGTCAATGCTAAATAGTCAGAACACTGCAGGTACCCTTACTGAGCTACCTCTGTGTACTGAATCTCTGCCTTTCAGTACTTCCAACAACTTGCTTAGATTCCATTGAATACATCCTTTGTTTTTTGGGGTTTTTTTTCCACATTTAAGAATATTTCAAACTGTTTTACAATGTCGTTTTGTTAAAGTCTTTACAAAGTCCTTGTTGATTACTTTGGGGCAGCTTAAATATTGTGTATGAGTGTTGGAGGTGTTGGTCTAAAGGGAATATCAAGCTCAACTGAAATACATATTTCAAATCCATACTTAATGAAACTGAATTGTGCACATCAATTCTGTTAAGGCTGTTAAGATGTTTGTTTTATGACTTGTTATATGTCTTCAATAAACAGAATGGTTTTGAATTCAATTTTGTTAAAAGGAAAACAAGATAAAATTATTTATCCTTTAGGTCACATTTTACCTCTGTTATCTGTTTTATTCTTTTGTGGGTGAGCTTTTAAACTTGTTGCTTGTTTTTTTTAAAACAAAAGTCCATTAACTGTCTGGAAATACTTTATGAGCTTGGGGAAAGAAAGTCCTCAGAATACTGCTAATTGAAGATTAATTCATTGAACCTGAACAGTTTTTAGTAAAGGGTTAGAACAACTCTGAATCTTTTCAACTTCCTGGCTTTAAATTTAACTGATATTGAACATAATCAGGCAAAACTGATGGCAAATGAGAGCTTTGCCCATGTTGCAACATGAAGATTTTCTCGATCATCAGCACTTTCTATTTCTGCATCTCTATAATCCCATCCAAAGATAGCAGAGGAAAAAAACCCACCCAAACAATAAAACAGCACTTCAGAGGTCATGGGCAATGTTAGCACTTTGTTGAATAACTCAGACGTTTTATTTCCCTTTTTGTGCATTAAATTGAAAAGCTTTTGATGACTCCAGTAACTTATCAAGATAAACAATTTTTAATGTAGTTAAAATCAAAGATGTGGTTGTGTTTTTTCTCCTTGATCCTTTAGTGAACAGGTTATGTGGTAGAAAGGCAGTCTCAGCAGAAGCTGCACAGTTGTGCTTGTTCACAGAGCAGAAGGAGCTTGGTTTTACAGAAGTAGTCCCCTACATTACTCTGGCAGTCAGGGAAAAAGAAGCTGTTAGTTTTATTTGTTACATTTTTTTGTAGAAATATCTTGACAGCGGGAGGTTAGAAGGCAAGATGAAATATGGTCTGTCTGCAAGCACATTGATTTATGTGCGAGTGCATACGTGCATAAGAGATGAGCAGTTATATATGTAGAAATGACTAGAAAGGGCCAAGTCCCTGGGATACAATTTTTTTTGCAAGACTGCATATGGAGAAAGAGCTACTTTTTTTGATGTTATTCTACCATTAAAAATGAAATTTCAGACACTGAATTGTGTTTTGTATTGAAACAATCTCATACAGAACCCTTACAGCAGACTATCGCAGCTTTGTATTTGTAAACTGTAGACTGTTTTGCACTTAAATAGATGTTGATGCATTTGGGAATTACAACACAGTAAAGGGCTAAATCATAGTTTCTCCATTTGGTTATAATCCAAATGCATTTATATTACTGTTATTATAAAGTGCCAGGAACACAGGCAGTCCCTCGCAAACACGTTAAATAGACAAGAGACTAAATTCTGCCCTTGGTTACACTTGCACATCTCCAGTGCAAGGTTGTTAAGCTGCAGAGTCTCCCCAGGGAAGCTGTTTGAAGAGCCCTGCCATAGTTCTAACAAAGCTCGGGGATAATGTAGCACATGATGAGACTAAATGAAGAGTATTTTACTTTCAATTTGATGGCCTGCCCTTTCCAGCATCTTACAAACCGAATCTCTTTTGTCCCTATTTCCATGGGGTAGCCCCAGTCTCCCAAACCAAAACTTACAGCATCCTGTCAGAACAATGTCAGGAGAGGGATGAGGGATGTGGTCTCCTCTTTGCCAATTTCTTGCTTCAACCACACTATTGCTCATGATCATTAGACTGCGGCTTACTATGAGGAGGCATTTTGGCTTAAATTCCTCCAAGTTGATGATGGGTCCTGTTCCTGTAAAATTCTCATTCACATTCAACAGAGAGCACCCTGTGGGATGGTAAGGAATCTTCTGGAGTTGCATGGACAAGCTGTGAAGGACTAGAGAAAGCAATGCTGGGAAATGCAGGTTGGAGGCATTGCTCCAGGCAAGTCTGCTTTGTGCTGGCATCTAAAGCTGCAGCAGAGGTCATGAAAGCAGCCTCTGGATTGTTCCCCTTGCCAGAAAGGTAGAGGGAGAGTGAGATCTTCAGTGAGAAGTGAAATTAAATTTATTAGTGATTAAAAGGACAAGAGAGATGTGTTGGAAACAACGAATGCCAATGAGGCCTCTCGGCTGCTCCCCTAAGCAAATTGCAGTCTCGGTGGAGCATCAGTTTCTCAGTCTACCAAATTGCAGTAATCGAGTCTGGAGCTGATGGGAGCATGAGTCACCACTTAATTTTCTCATCAGCAGAGGCCAAGTTTTCAAAATATTTTTAGATGCATTTCCACTGAGATTTCTGCCAGACAGTGACCTATAGAGTGACAAGAAAATGAGCAATAGCTGCTGCTGAATCAGGATTGACTCCCTGCCACCTACCCTTCTGCCCATAGTCAGGGGCAGGGAGGGCAGGTAAATCAAAGGCTTTTGGAATTATTATGCAGAAAAGAGCCCTGCTGAGCTGATAGGAACACCTAGATTTGTTAAGTAACAAAATAACCTGTGAACTCTTAGGCTGCCTGGTAGGTTCAGATGAACTTTGACTGTGTTGCTAGCCCCAGCCAGAGGCAGGTGTGAGATTAGGAACTGACTGTGATCCATGCTCTGAGGGACAGCCCATACCCAGCAGCTGCAGCCCACGGAAGAGGCCGTGCATCTCCAAAGGATCCTGTGCTGGTACATCTCATCTGCTCTTTGCCTGTGTTCAAAACTGCCACCTGGCACAACCATTTGTCACCCAGGTAAGAAAAACGAAAAAAGCCTCTGTGTGGCATCCTGTGTGGGTGGGCTACATCTAGTATAATAGTCACAAATCAAAGACTTGCAGATGTTGGCATGCTGGTGCTGGTTCATCGCTGTAAGAGAAAACTTACTATCCATGATCGGTTTTCTTATTAAGCAATTCCAACTTCTAAAGGAAATCGGCTGTCTTGAAAGGGAAGAAAATGGAAAGGAAAGACAATTGAAGGAAAGAATGAAATCAAAAGAAAATTGAAAGAAAGACAATTTCATTGATAGGATTAAAAAAATTATGGAGGTCATGTGAGAACTGGCATTCTGCCAGAAGAAATGCAGGAAATAAAATTTGAGAGTCCTGTGACAATAATTGGGTATGAAATTCTATCGACAAAAGCTTTTGCAGCTCTGTGCTCCCTCTGTTCCTTAGCATTGTGACTGCAGTCCTTCCCTGTTTCTATCCTTTGTCTGCTGCAGTCCATACCCAAGATGTCACAAAATTGTTTTATTTCCCAGTGCCTTCCCTGTGTAGTTTCACCACTTCTTATCAACACTGCTTGATGAAGTAAGTGATAAAATGTCTTTTTCTCTTTTTTTTTAATTTAGCTTCTCCTAGTTGGCTGTCCCTAACTGAACCTGGTGTCATCATCAAGATGATGCTCTCATCTGTTCTCCAAGCTCTCTTAGAGACCCTGTCCTGTAGCCAAGAAACCAGGGCAGCTTTCCAAGATGATGCTTGGGGAAGCAGAACTCAGCTTTTTGTGCTGACACTGAGCAACTTAACCCATGCAAATTACATTCTTGAGTTCTTTGTTGGGACTCACAGCTCTCCTGGAAGGGAACACCCACATGATGCAGACCTGAAGCTCACTGCTGGATCCATTAGAGTCACTGTCAGTCCTTTTGGCAATCCCAAACTGCTGCTGACATATTTTGCCAAGTTCTCCAGCAAATTCTTGCTTGTTTTGTTTCATAATATTGCTTCAAATTGGAGAAACGTTGGGAGAACCTCTACTTTTCTTTATAAAAATTACAAAAAAACCTTTTTTGATCTATTTTAGGTCTCTTTGCCTGAAAAAGTAACTATTTCCCAGAAGTGGCTCAGAACTACTATATTTGCCTCACACATTGACTCTGCCCCTTCCCCAAAACATACAGTCTTTCAGGTACCTCACAGCGAGTTGCATAAAGCCCTTTTTTAGAAAACAGCTACAACATCTGTTTATCTGGTCCAATTCCCTGATAAATAAAATATATCCCAGAGGCATAATAGCGTGCTAAAAATAAGAGCATGACACAATTTGAGCCAGCTAATCTGGTAACTCTGTTTGCTGCAGCTCACGCAGTGTTAATGTGAGAAGCCTGTATCTTTCCAGCCCGGCTGGCTGTGAGCATCGCACGTGGATCTCTCCCGGAGCCAGAGCCAAATCCCACAGTACTGTGCCATCCTGTGCTCACAAACTTCCTCCCTCTGGCCTCTCCAGGTGTACAAAGAGGGGAATTGTGATATGTGAGATTTTGTGCGGGTCAGGGAGCAGAACAGAAGCGCCGCAGTCAGCAGAGCCCGACTTGTGTTTGTGATCAGGTAACGCCTGCTTGTGACACAAAACACTAACGTGTAACCTCTCTGATTATAAAAGGCATAAAGAGCTGTACACAGCTACACTATCACATATCAATGTCCCAAATCATCTCATGTTAATCATCTATCAGGGCAATATAAAAAAAAAAAAACCAACAAAATTCAAATCTTGCTGGTACCAGTTTTTCAGATGATTTTTTGGTAGGGTTGTTTTGTTTTAAAGTAAGGTGCATAGTACGTGTAGAAAAACTCCTCCATGTGTGTCATGGTGTATATTAAATCGCTATCCTCTATGTTCCATAATTTGATTGGATATTTTTAGGAATGTATTTTGCTTATCTAACTCT
The DNA here is from genome assembly GCA_013399835.1 of Leptocoma aspasia. Classification (NCBI taxonomy): domain Eukaryota; kingdom Metazoa; phylum Chordata; class Aves; order Passeriformes; family Nectariniidae; genus Leptocoma; species Leptocoma aspasia. Next base: position 33,571 of record VXAX01000175.1, on the reverse strand, counting down.
CTGCTTTCAACAGCAAACTCCCTCTGCTAACTTATCCTGTTTGAATTTTTAAATTTCAATTGACTATGAACCTTGAATTTTGGTATGTGCATAAATATGCTCCAGTATATCACAAGCAGCAGCTTCCTATGTTTAAAAAATAAATTTAGTGAGAAATTTCAATTTTTTTTAATACTAGTGAAAATAAAATTTAGTCTGTTAAGATGGCACAGTGATATTCTTTGAATAGATACCACTTTGAATGTGTTTTAATTTTTTTTCCAGAAGCTTCAGTTTAGGAGCTTATTCTCTTAGTAACAAAATATTTGCTCTGAACAATCCCAGAAGCATAATACATTAGTAGAAAGAAAAGAGTATTTATAGCCAATAATTTAGCTGTTATAAATTATGACTGTAAAGAAAGAGAAAAGGGTTCCTTTTTAAAACTTGCTGTCAGATTCTGGTACAGCAATGCTGAGTAAGTTATGTTCTTTTGATTAACAGTCAAGTCTTGAGTAGTTTTCATTTAAAGAAGACTTTATTAATAAGCATTTTTCTCAAACTCATCGTTTTTGTTCTGTTTTGAACAGGCTTCCATCTGAAGAAAACTCCTAGTGACTTTTTAGCCTACATTAAATTCCCACTGATAAACAGATGAGAATTATTATCAATTTTCTCCAGAAAGAACTAATTGGCTTTGCCAAATAAATCATGCAGATCCTAAGTGTGCTATTCATCTCTTCTGCAGATGATTGCTTAAAAGCCCTGATAGTTGTCCTTTAAAAATCAAAAGTCAAATCAGTCCTTTGACTTGAAATGAAAAATTTGGAGTAACGGTTGTCCTGGGCCTTATTATTGTTTGGTTTTTTGCAGTTTGGAAAATGTGAGGGTTGGCATGGATTCTTGGTAAGTGTGGATTCTTAGTTTCTAGAGAACATGACCTGGAGACTGGAGGTAACTGGTTTGTGTTAATGAATGGCTCAATTATTTATCCCTCCCCAGTATTATGGAGCACCCCAAGGCTCCTGAGAAGCCAGAGTTGACAGTGGAGTTGATCATCTTCAACTTGGACACCCTTTGTGTCCATGTGTCTGTCTGTGTGTCAGCCATGGCCCAGGGCCTTGACCAGGTCCTGAAATATTCCAGCATCTTCCACTGTTTCAGTTCCCTCTGTTCTGGAAGTTGTAGATACTTTGTGCTCCTCTTATCTTTCAAGAACACATTTTAGTAATTATTATGTTTACTTAATTAGCTTTTTGTTGATTTGAGCTTATTTGGTGCAGTCACTGGTGCTTTTGCAGCACACATTCCACCATCTCTTTGATTTTTTCCTAATTAATGGAAGAGTCTGATCACCCACTTCCAACTAGTTTTTAAATACACTTGATTCTTTTTTGTTGTTGTTGTTTGGGAATTGATTTAGAGTTGAAACATGTCTCAACTAATTGCAAGACATAAGACCACAAAACCGTATGAGTTAACAAATACTAATACGCACTTAACATCTGTCCTAGATACCAGTGTTTGTACCCACACACAGAGGATGCTGCTACAGGCTGAAATTAGAAGACAGGAGCTATGTAGTTTATCCAAAGTCTGTATTTCTCTAGTAAATTTCAAATCAGCATGAGACATATATCCAATTCAGATATTCATCTGTTCAGCATCTTCACCAAAAAGAGAACTTTCTAGATGACTCTTACGCCAGCAGAAGTTGTGGTTCTGGCTGACATGACTCAATTAACATTTTATGAGATTTCTCCAAATGTGTTGACTGCCGTATCCATCTTAAAGGAAAAAACAAAACAAAACAAAACAAAAAAAAAACCACAAAAAGACCAAACCAAAAAACCCAAAACCAACCAAACAAAAAAATCCCCCAAAACAACAACAGCAAAAAAACACCCACATAATTTTAATTTCTCATGTTTGTCACCAAAATGATACATTATAAATTTGCCAAGTTGTGCAAACCAGCACAATTTTATGTTCTGGGCACATCATTAATTTTCACAGGAAAATATGTGTTTAGAATCACTAGGTCTGCTCAAACATTGAATGTAATTATTTTTCAGTATTTTCCATACACGAAGTTTGGAAATTTGGAATTTTGAAGCTACCTTGTTGTATCAAAAATCCAGCTGTACTGGCAAACAAACAAACAAATTTTTTAAAAAACCTGGAAGAGAAAAAGGGGAAGGAAGAAACCCATGTGTGACCTCTGGTGGTTTTTACTCAGAATACTGTACCTTCATCAGTGATTAAATGACTCTCCCTTTTAAAATGTATTGAGCCCTCATTTTACTACAGCAGAAATTCAACCTCTCAGTAAGAAAAAGGGTGATCATAAAAATGGGAAAACAACTCAGATAAGTAAAACCAATGCAAACCTTTTGCCAACTCCTTGAAAGAGATTGACAATCTGGAGAAGTGTAAACACATGGGGCCTACATTTCCCAAAATAAGAAATGATGGCAGATGCTTTGCTGGCACTGACACATCAGGTAACCATCACTCTGGGAGGACAGGTACTCTCTGAAAACTAGGCACTTTTAATAACATTGAAAAGACAGCGCTTAAAACACCAAGATGTCCAAAAATTTAATTTTGCAAATACAGATTATGACTCTTTTTCGAGTTTCTCATTTTTATTTCTTTGTGTGTGTCTTTTCCTTGCTCTGTCTGAAAACAGAAAAAGGGGTAGAAAGCACTATGTAACTAGAATAATATGTGTATATATACATATTAATTGTATACATCTGTATCAGTCAGCAGGTTACTATTTAGCTGTCATTTTGATTACATATTTTCTTTTTTGTTTGTTTGGTTAAAGACCTTCAGGAGGTTTTCAGAATATATGGACTGGCATGGAAAGCAAAGTAAGATTTTATCAGATATATCTCCATGCTTCTTAAGACCATGTGCTTTCATCAATGTTTTCTTTATGCCTTGTTCTTTGTAGGCAGCACTTAGCCCTTTATAGTCCTTCAGAGAGAGTGCTGACTGTGGCTGAGAAGTCGTCCTGGAGAGCAGGCACACAGGTATTTTCCATTTTAGATACACAGGCCCAAAAACCACACGTACAAAACTGACTTTTTACTTAGGTACTACATGATAGGAAAAGTCAGTCAAATTGTCATATTTTAAAGAATGAAAGCAAAATTGTCCATCTTGCTGACAAATGCATCTGCGCTTCCCTGTGCCCCAGGGCCTGCACACCCTCATCCCGCAAGCAGAGGTGCCTACAAAAAACCTGGAGAGGGATTTTTTTTTATAAGGGCAAGTAGTGATAGAACAAGAGGGAATGGTTTCAAACTGAAAAGAGAGCACGTTTAGAATAGATATTAGGAAGAAATTCTTGACTGTGAGGGCAGTGAGGCACGGGCACAGGTTGCCCAGAGAAGCTGTGGCTGCCTCATCCCTGGAAATGTTCAAGGCCCCGTTGGATGGGGCTTTGAGCTGCATCTGGTGTGAGACGTCCCTGCCCGTGGCAGAGGTTGGAACTGGGTGATCATTAAGGTCTATTCCGACCCAAACCATTCTATGGTTCCATGTTGGTTCCTGTGCCCCTGTGCCAGAGGCTGCCGTGCCCAGAACATGGAACCGGCTGCTCTGTGACATCAGCCCAGGGCTGAGGGCGCTGCAGGTGCTGCGGGCACTGCGGCCGTGCTGGTGCACGGAGGCCTCGCTCCTGCAGCTGGCACGAGCCACGGGCAGCGATGCTGCTGCTCTGCCTCCTCATGCTGCTGGCCATGTGCAGGCCTGTGCAGGGCATGTGGAACACCTGCGAGTAAGTGGCCCCAGGCTCTGGGAGGGAGCTTGGGCAGCGCTTCGGGGGCTCCCTGGGGAGGGCCCACTTGTCCTCTGAGACCAGGCCACAGCTTCCCGAACCCCACGGGGAAGCTTCAGATCCTTGTGGACAGGCGCGCACCCCGTGGCCTTCCCTGGCCTGCTGTCCCTGCACACCTTGTGGGGAGCTTCTGCTGGAGCAGCAGCAAGCCATGGAGCAGGATGGAAATGACTTTCTACTTGCAGAGGGAGCTGCGGGCTCCGGCCCTTGACTTCTGATGAGGGGCGAGGCATGACACGCGTCGTTGGTGGCACAAGTGCTGAGGCAGGGGCCTGGCCCTGGCTCGTCAGCATCCAAGATCCCGCGGTTTCAGGCACGGGGCATCTGTGTGGAGGGTCCCTCATCAGCGTACGGTGGGTCCTCACAGCAGCCCACTGCTTTGTCGACTCCAGGTAAGAAGGAGCAGGAAACAGGGATATCCCCAAGCAAGTGCCATATGCTTCTCCCATCTCGTTTCTTTTCAGTGTGCCCAGTGCCTGGGCAATGCAGAGCCCAGCTGAGAAATTGCTCAGGAGAAGGCTGGGCACATGCCACTACTTCCTAGCAGCCTCCAGCTGACATTCCCACAGCCTGAGGCATGCTAGAGCAGTCACCACCTCCATAGTGCTGCCTTCCTTTCTGCCTCGAGAAGGCTGGTCACTGCTGGGCTGCCACAGCCCCAGGCTCTGCTCCCTCTCAGCCCTCTCTCCACGTGCCTTCAGGAACATCAGCGCCATGCGCCTGGTGATCGGGGCCACCCAGCTGACTGAGCCGGGCCCTAAGGCCGAGGTGCGCCTGATAAAGCGGCTGCTGGTTCACAAGGAATACGGTCCTGCCGACCAGAGCAACGACATCGCGCTGCTGGAACTGAACGAGCCTGTCCGGTGCAGCCCCTACATCCAGCTGGTCTGTGTGCCCAACGCCACGCTGAACGTGGCACAGCTGGAAACCTGCTATGTCGCTGGCTGGGGTGCCACCACTGCAAGATGTGAGTTTCTAAAAACGGAGGGCAAGCTCGATACACTGGCAAGATGGGCTGGGCTTCCTGACAGCAGAGGCCAAAGCCAGAGTCAGGCTGCCCACTCCCTAAAGGCAGACAGCAGGCACAGAGAGCTCCAGCATCTCTGTAGAGGCAAAGCCAAGTCCTAGGGAAGGGGATCACCCCCAGATAGGGAAAGTGGCAGCGAGCTGCCAGGTCCTCATTCCTTTCTGTGCTCACAGCTCAAAAATCAAGTGATGTCCTGCAGGAGGCCAAGGTCCACCTTATCGATGTTCAGGTCTGCAACAGCAGTAAGTGGTACGACGGGGACATCCACACCCACAACTTGTGTGCTGGCTACCCAGAGGGTGGCATCGATACCTGCCAGGTAGGAGTGTGTGACGAGTCACTCAGCCCCCAGCAGCGTAGACAACACTGCCCCAACACAGCCCAACCCCTGCTTTCCCTGGCCAGTCACTCTCTCAGCCCTGGCTCCCCACTGTTGCTGGGGCTTCCCACCCATTCCCCATCTGTGGGACCTAGCCCAGGGCCTCCTTTGTCCCAGAGGCCTGGCACTCCGCCCAGAAAGCCCTCCTAATGCTCTTGGCAGTCTAGAGGTCCAGATGCGAATGCTGGAACATCTGTCCTCTGCACATCCAGGATCACTGTGCAGAGCTGAGAGAGAGCCTGACTTCACAGGCCCCCAACCCACTCCCAGCCAAGCTTCTGGAGTCTCCAGCACCTGAGCAGAGCCTTGCTCTGCTGGGAATACAGCTGTGGCAGGAGCTGTGAGAGAGAAGGAGGCAGCCCCAGTGCTGACAGGGGCCACCCAACACCACCTTAATCCTCTCTGCTCCTCTGCAGGGTGACAGCGGGGGTCCACTCATGTGCAAAGACAACAGCGCTGACTTCTTCTGGGTTGTCGGAGTGACCAGCTGGGGAAAAGGCTGTGCCAGAGCAAAACGGCCTGGAATATACACTTCTGTTCAGCACTTCTATGACTGGATTCTGGTCCAGATGGAACTGCTTCCACAAGTAGAGGCTTCTCGGGCATGGAGTCATTATACAACCACCTCACAACCCTGGACTCATCATACGAATGCCCCATGGCCCACTCAGAATCCATGGCCGAGACCACCTCCCACTCAGAATCTGTTGCCAAGACCACCTCCCACTCAGAAGCCATGGCCGACAGCATTCCCCACTCATAAGCCATTGCCAACAACACTGCCCACTCAGAAGCCGTGGCCAACAGCATTCCCCACTCATAAGCCATTGCCAACAACACTGCCCACTCAGAAGCCGTGGCCAACAGCATTCCCCACTCATAAACCATGGCCAACAACACTGCCCACTCAGAAGCCATGGCCGACAGCATTCCCCACTCAGAAGCCATGGCCAAAACCATCCCCCACTCAGAAGCCAAGTTCGATACCAACACCAGTGGAAGAGATTAAGAACTGCCCATTTCCACTCAAGAAGCTGATGGACTTCTTTGCTCAGATCCAGGAGCTCATTAAGAACCTACAGGGAATTGGAGGTTGAGCAGGAGAATGGACAGGATCCAGTGCAGGTTGGATGGGACCGTGACCGTTTCCTGCTGAGGCAATGCCTGCTGATCCAAAGGCTGCCTCAGTGCCGAAGGCCTGCTCTGTTCTGCCCACATTGCTCCTCTGCATGCATGCAAATGCTAACGTTGACTTAGTTGCTGAAATAAAGTTGCCTATGTTTGCAGTTAACCATGCTTTCAGTCCAGTTTGGTCTCCTGGGCAAGGCAAGGACTTCCTTACCCAAGACCTGCAAAATGAGGCTACACCAGACCACTTGGGCACAAAGGGAGTGACTCTAAAGAGCTGGAACTGTGCCTGGTCAGAGAAGAGTGCTCAGAGCCACCACAGGATGGAGAAGACTGGCACATCAAGGCTAGGAAGAGGACAGGAGAAGGCAATGCCACATGCAGGCACCTTGTGGGGGGACACATTGAGGCACACAAGCTGGTGACTAGGGCCTGGCAAAAGCCTTAATGGAGCAGACCTGGGAAGCTCCTGAGCATGACAAGCAAGATTTCTGACTGTCAAAAAGGGAGAAGCTGATAGGAGCTACAGTGCCCTAAGGAAGAGCAAGATTTCACAGGTAGCACAGGGACATTGATGTGTGTGAGGTGGCCACACTTCAGAGATGTTTGAAGGAAGAGTTGAGGTCATTCTGGGGTGAAGAACCTGGTAGGAGCGGAAGGACCCAGGAAACTGCATCTGTAATGCCATGGAAGGCCAAGGTGAGCTAGTTAACAGCACCTTCAACACCAAGTCTGTTCACAGATGGGATAAACCTTGGATTCAGGGGGAAAAGAGAGCAGGGAGGAGAGAAGGGCAGAGAAAGAGGAGTCAGGGAAGATGAGGCAGATGTGTAGGGGTGGCACATAGGGAGAGGGAGCCAGTCTCACAGACACAAGCTGCATCCTTGGCCTCACATTCCAGGTGCTACAACAGCCCTTGTCAGTGTGGGCCCAGAACAGCACTAGCCCTTGTAGCCATCAAGGACAGGGAGCCTACCAGAGGATGTTGCTGTGGCCGACATGGCCAGCATGGACTGTGCTGCATCCGTATTTCCCATGCTCTGCATGGGAAGGATGACACTGCATGGGTATCTCTGGCATATTTGACTTGTGCTGCACTGCTCGCCTGCCATGGCTGTAACCAGACTGGATACCTGTGTGCTGTCTGCAGGAGCCATGAGCTCTAGTGGGTGTTTTTTGGGAAGGAGCTTCTGGCAAGCAGCTGCAGAGAGCAGGCTGGCAGTGAACCTCCCAAAGAGACTATGATGCCACACAGGGTGTTTTCCTGCAGGCTGTTAACAAGAACTTCTAGGAGCCCCTGCAAACAGAGGGGCTAAAATGAAGCTGGAGAGGGCTTTTTTACAAGGGCAAGTAGTAATAAGACAAGGAGGAATGGCTTTAAAGTGAAGGTAAGTTTAGAATAGATATTGGGAAGAAATTCTTCTCAACCAGAGGAACTCGGTGACTTCAAAGTTGCACTCAAAGCAAATGTCACAACCATCTCCTCCTCAGAGATGGAAAAAGCCTGTCACAGGCATTACCATGACACAAGCACCTACCACCAGCTTCAAACTGCTCATTCAAATGCCAAGTGACAGGCAGATGTTTCCACTAAGAAATACAGCCCTCTCAGAGCCTTTGGTTGCATCACCCACCAGGACAGCATTGCCTCAGCCTTCTCTGGCCAGGGCTGTGACCTGCTGGAGTCACTGGAGCTCAGCTCTGGCCATGGGGCCCAGACAGACCACGTGGCACTGCTGGACCTGGAGAGAGGTTTGCTTTTTCTTGTCATAAATGTCTTTGTTAGTAGGAAGCTGTCAGGAGAAGGGGACATAAGACAACTCACACCCTGCTTATTGTTTTCCCAGCAGCGTTTGTGTAGTGGATTTCTAGAAGAAAAAATCCTCACAAACTGCAGTTGGAAATTTAAAATAGCACTGGGGACAACCGTGTGTGCTCTGTAGTGGCTTGATAATGAAGATACAGTATAAACCGTATGACTTGAAATGTCACTGATAAGCGCAGGGAAGGATTCCAAACCTTCCCTCCGCCCGAGCGCTCCGCGCCGGGACCGGCCCGCAGCGCGGGGCCGCCATCACCGGGGCAACACCGCCCCCTGGCGGCGGCCGGCGGGAGCGCGGGGCGGCCGGCGCTGCCCTGCGGGAACGCCCGGGGATGGATCCCGCGGCGTGGCCCCGCACGGATCTGCCCGGGAACGCAGGTACTGCACGATTCCTGCCCGGAGCCGCGCGGGCAGAGACCGCTGCAGGCAGCCGCTGCCTCTGACATGTCACGTTGGTGCTGCCTTAGACACTGGAAATTGCTGGTGACACCTCACTTCGACTGGGTTAAATATTTTCCCACTCCGGGCCGTGCGTTTGCACAGGAAGGATCAGCAAGTCACGTCTGCTGCCGTTCCCTCTGCACCAGCTGCCCGATGTCCTTGGTACCTGGCCGTCAGTTCTTAATGTACATCAACATGTGCTGATATACAGCCAGCCTGATCTTTGACTCACCTTTGGAACAGCAACACATTTTCTCAACAACAAATTATACTTTGACATTAGAAGGTGGCAATCTGTAATGGATATTGCAATCTGAAGATTGAAAGAGACTATCTGTGATCTTTGTCCTCAGCCAAGCAAGCTGGAAGTCTCTCTTCCCTCCTACACATTATTTGATTGTGGGACATAACCTTGGGATGTACTAATAATCATTAGTCAGAGCTGATGTATCTGTTACAGGCCTGCCCTGCTCGGGGAGGGAGACGTTCTCTAGAACAGTAGTAAATCAGCAAAACATGCACTTAAATATACAGTAAAATGTGGTTTGAGACACAGTCCTTCATACATCATGTAGCAAAATGTTTTACTGAGAGAGTCACACACACACTAATAAGGAAAGAAGGCTGCTGAGACAAGACCTGTGAAGGGGAAGCAGTTAGGTGGCAGGAAGGGGTTGGGAGAGATGTCTGAGCAGCTCTTGGTCCGGGCCCCAAGTCTCCTCCCCAAGTCCTTCTCTGCCCTCTCACAGCCTTGGACGAGCTGGCAGGAGAGAGCAGGGAAGGCAAAGGAAGGAAGAGAGCCCTGTAGAGCTGTCCAGACACAATGAGCCCTAAGGGCCTGGCAGGGGCAGTGAAAGGGTCAGCTTGCCAGGAGGAGTGAGGGGTCTGTTCTGCTGTTCACCAGCTTTGCAGGTCAGGCTGCTACTTTGTCATTTGTTTTTGCTGCTAAGCAGCTGTCTTTTTGGAGCTGAATGTTGCAGGAATTGTTAGAGCATCTCCTTTTCTTCATTACAGGCATTTGTCATTATTATTTAAATCTGAGTGAATAAATAACACATGCATCTGCTGAATGTTTTACTCTCCGGGTTCCTGACCTTGCTGCTTTGCCTTCCTTGGTTTTTGTGATCCTGAGTAGTTGCAGAAACTGTGCCAAAAGGGCTGGCCAAGCCAGCCAGCCAGATCTCTGAAATGCCTGAGGCTGCATCCCACACTGATCTGGGAGAGCCTGAGCTCAAACATCCCTGCTGACCATGACTGCTGGGCCTACAGGGCCCTGGGACTTCTCCTGTGAGTTTTGTCACCCTTTTTGGAGCTGGCCAAATCGGTGCATGTTTGGCTTTTTGTTTTTACTAGTGACAATTTAATCAATGCAGGAAATGTCTGTGATGTCCAAGCTTTGGATCAACTGTCTTGCTTAGTGCAACCTCTCCACATTACATTTTGTTATTTCTAAATTTTTTTTTTCTTGAGTTGGATAGCTCAAGCATTGCAATAGCCATAGACATTTTTACTGCCAAAACTATGTTTGATACCTCTTTGGCTGGTGGGGAGATAAGCTCAGGACAGGTGTGCATTAGCTGCCTTCAGTACTTCTGACCCCAAACCATGTCACTTCACTAAGGGATGACAGCTTGGCGTGGGCCACAGGCGACTGCAGGCTGAGCTGCCCTGGAGGAACTGAAATCCCGAGTTCCAGCAGAACGTCTGTGACCAGCCCAGTCATGCACCTACAGAGGGAAACAAAGCAAGTCTTTCACTTGTCTCTCCAGTAAATATTAGAATGGTTTGTGCCTTTGTTTTCCTAATTCTGACATTTTTTTTCTCAGAAATCTCTTACAAGCATGAGCACAGATTAGTTTCCATATAAGGCAAGTCAGTTAAGAATGGGGATGTTTGAATGGTTTGCCTTTTAATAAATTAACTAGTGCTCGTGTTTTTAACAGCCTTAAGAAGAGATAAAACCTCCATTCCTCCTGTCATGGCAACTACAACAAACAGAACATCATTTGGAAGTCAAGAAAAAACACAGGCACTTTAGGTCTCAGCCAAGAGAGCCGCAAAGTAGCAAAACTCATTACTAATTCAGAGGAGCTGTATCCCTCAGAGCTCACCATTATTGGTCTTACTACTAATAATACTGGAGCACATCAGCTTAGCAGAAGGCAGAGTTTGGCAGAAGGCAGAATGGTTGAAGTGCCCAGAATGGTGTTGAATTGACTCTCCCAATCAAACACCTCCATGAGTCCTTCCCTTGCTCTAGTCAGCCTAGAAAGAAGCTGTGCTGGGTTGTGGGGAAAGAGCTGAGGGGAGGAAGGTTCTGGTTTTATAGCCAGAGCAGTCTGGTGACATTAATCCTAGAGCGACAGTGAAAGAGGACATAGGTATTTGTAATTTATTCATAAACAGTTATGCCATCATAAGAAACTTTCTAAAATAATATGTGATAGTTCTTTAAATATTTAAGAGTTTGTTGACCTATTTTCTCAGTTAATTAGGATTTTTTTTGGCTGCATTAACAATGACTTGAATGCAGTCTGTTTTAGTCACTATACAGTTCAGCTACACTGGGTTACAGAAACACGATTTTTTTCTAAGGCAGATGACATGGAAGAGGAATGACATTGTAAGTGTCTAGATGTGTGCTTAAAAACCTGGAGACTTACTAGTAGGTAGGGCATAAGCTCAATTAGTGAATATAAAACCATTCACCTGGCATGCTTCTGAGTCCTAAACCAAACTTTGTCTTTTCAATTACAGCACTACCTTTGTTTTTTCTGCAGCACAGCAAAGGGCTACAATGCAGTTGCCCTTCTCTTCAAAGTGCAATGGTTAAGAGCATCAGGCTCATCTCTGCAAGCTGTGTATGTGAGTACAGTTCTTTTCTTACTCATTTATTTTGCCTAGGGCTCACTGGGCCTAGAAGTGAAGTTGATAAAAATTTGTCCATGTGTGCAGCACAAATGTCACTGATCACAGTGCAGCAGTATAGTCAGAAACCAGCTCTGTCTAAATGCTAATGGAAGGCACTGTTAGCAAAAACTGCACTCTGTGCTTCATGCTGAAGCTGGAGCAGGAGAACTCATGTCCCACCTGTCTCCTCTGAAGTCAGTGGTGAGGTAAGGGAGGATTTGAAAGCAGGGCTTTGACTGACTATCCAGCGTGGAGATGGGCAACTAGTTGGAGATGGCCACAGGGCCCTCCTGACAGAGGGGAAGTTGTCACCAGGAAGGCTGGGTGAACCATCAGAGTCCCATCATTATCTGCTTGGTTCAGGGGGATTGCTGTGGGCTGTGCATTAAGCTGCAGCACCAAAATGTAAGTTTGTCCCCCATTACATGGCTTGGGAATGATTAGCTCTGAGCTGATTCACCCTAGGAAAGGACACCAGAAGGGTCAATTCCTGCTCTCTGAAAGGTTCTAAAATGTACATCTCAAGAGGATCATTACCAGGTCTATTTCTGGCTCTTTTAAAGATGCAGTAAAATAAAACATTATCCTTGCCGTTGTCACCTCTCCTTCTTAGGAGGTGTCCAGGATCATGCTGTTTTCCAAGGGCTGTTTTATGGGTCTCCTGCAGAAAACCACAGGATCAGAGAGGAGTTCGCACAAACTCAGAACACAATGATGCTGTTAACTTCCCATGCAGCTTTTGCAGGTCATCTCCAAAGTGACCTGGGACCACTGTGTTTCTGCACAGTGTCATTGAGCTGACTCAAAGTAAAAGACTGAATAAATGTTGGCTGTCAGGCTTCAACAAGCTTCTTCATCAGGTGCAAATGGACAGGAAATATTTTCTTCCATTTACACCTGATGAGGAGGCATGTTTCTCCCCCAAAAGCTGTTGTCTGCCATCCTGTGTTTCACTCCATAGATCAATTCAGCATTCTTGGGATCAATGTTCTCCACTAATGAGTTATTGCTTTTTATTTTCAAATTGAAACTTGAAATCTTGTGGCAAATATTTGTCATCCAAGGGATACCAACTACACAGAGTCAAACCTGTAAGCTCTTAAATGAGAATGGTTGGGTTTGTAGTTTCTAGAAAGAAATATAACACTAGAAACCTTGTTTCTGAGATTAAACAGGAATCAATACCACAGTGCAGAGGAAGAATTTCTATTTTTGGCTACACCCTTAAGGCAACAGAGGAAGTGTATGTCATTGCCACAGTGACAGCTAATGAGCAGATATACAATATTAATTGCAGTAAGTGTAACACACTGAGCAATCTATCAGCTTATATTTTCTCAGCAGCTGTAGTTCAGATACTTTTGCCTAACACCTCTGTCTGAATTGGCTGCTTTGGCTTTGTTTGCCTATATGGCAACACAAAGAGGGACTAAACCAGCATAGTCTTTTTCCCACTGCTTGAGGGGCTGGCCCAGTTGTACTCAGCCTGCACCAGCACGAAGCTGTTGTCCCGGATCTTTCGAAAGTGCATCACCTCCCCGTTTTCCGTGACGGTGATGACGTCGGGGTCGGGCTCGCTGAAGGACACCTCGGCCCGCTTGTGGCAGTGCTGGGCACAGACACAGCGCATGGCAGCTGCCAGTGCCAGGCCCAGCACGGCCGTGCACACCAGGAGGAGGCCAAGTTGGGCTGCAAGGAGTCGGGTTCCTCTGCCAGGGCCTTCCCCTATCCCAGGAACAGCAGATTCGGGAGCTGGTCTGGTCACCCACGGCAGGGTATTCCCAGCTGTCTCCTGCTCATCCTTCTCCTCCTCACCCCTGGTGCCTGCCTCCTCTGGCTGCAGTGCCAACTCTCTTTCTGCCATTTGCCTTGAAGCCAAGGACAAATTGCCAGCAGCGTTGCCATCACCAAGCCAGGCTGTGGTTGCAGCAATGTCGCCCAGGTGGGTGCGTACGTGCAGGGCAGAGGGAGATGCTGTCACACGTAGGGAGGATTTCAAGATGGTCCCACTCTCAGTACTGCCCTTTGAAAGCAAAAACATGCCAAAACGTGTCGTGAGGGAAGAGAAAAGGGGGCTGATTAAGTTCTTGCTACCTACCTCATGGAACACTTCAGCTCTGTTTCTGACGCCCATGTGTCCCTCTGGCTTTAGGTTAACTCTTCTCTATTCCCTGTTTACTCAGTAGCTTTAAGAAAATTAAGCAGATGCAACCCTGCTCCATCCATACCAGAATTGCCATGGGAGGAACAAGGAACTCAAGGTGGTCCCAGGGGCAAAGGCAGTGTGGGTTGGAGGGGCAAAGATGAAGGGCACAGGTGGAGAGGAAAGTCACTGCTTTGTCTAACTAAACATCTGCAGTTCCTGTTGTGGTGGTGGTATTTTTCACAGGCATCATTACCACAAAATAATATCACTTAATAAAAAGTTCCCTCCTTGAGTAGCACCAGGGTCATGCTGAAAGGGCGGGTGTGATTTTCCCAGCCAAGCTGCATGTGTGGGCTCACATGGACCCACTGGGATCCAGTATTGCCTTCTGAGGCTATGGAGCGGACGGACACAGGAGACTTGGGATGGCCTTTGCCATCAGCAGTTTTGGGGCATTCACATACAACCTATAAACTCTCCCCAAAGCCTGTCTTGCTTTCTCTCTTTACACAGGCAGTCTGAAATCTTCTGCCCCTCTCTGTTGCTTAACCACCATTTTAGTGGGGATGACAGTTCCTGCCTGGGCCTGTTTCTGGGGACTGTCTGGTTCCATGCTCCTTATTTTAACTGTCACAAAATGCCAGCTGCTCCACACCAGCTCTGCAGCCCAGGCTTTGCTGTGGGTATCGTCCAAGACTAACTGGGGAACAAGCATGCAATTTAGGAGGCCCCCAATGAATTTTTCCATTCCCACTATGCACCTGAGCCCCCATCCAAAACCTGCAAAATGTACTGGAGTTTTTAATTTGGCTCCACTGAGATTTGGATCTGGCCCTCAGTAGCTGGCACCTCTCCAGCCTGTCCAGCCCAGCAGGCTTTTTCACACATCCATTAATTACACCAGAGAACTCTCACCCTCTACCATCATTAGTGATTTCTAAAGCTTCCTGGGAAGACAGTGTGACAGGAACACAAAGCTGAGGTAGGAGACCTGGCAAGCTGTGAAGCAAAGTAGTGGAGGGTCAGAGCATCCTTTGTGGAAGGGATGGTTTATGAAGGTGCTATTAAAATACAGTAGTAAATAGAAGACTTTCCGTGGCTGAACTGCAAACTGTAAACTGGCAGGCTGGCAAAGTTAGGATTGCATGTGTATGGATCACTTACTCTCAAAATGCAAATGCCATACTGTAAGGATATATTGCAGGATTTGGGACTTTGGGATAGAAAATGGAACTGCCTCAAAGTCCTTGCCCTATCTCAACTAATTTCTCCTTTCTTTTCATACTCATCCCTATTCTTGCCTAATTTCTCTGTGTTTTTGTTTCATTATGCTCTTCTGATCTTTCCTTGTGCAATAACTCATCCTTCCCTTTGGTTTCCATCTACTGCCAGTTCTCCATTTCTCTCCATGGCTACGCTAGGTGCTCATGGTACACATCTCTCCTTTACTTGTTCTCTGTCCTCTGCTTATTTCTGGCTCATTCTGTGCGGTGTGTCCCCTTTCTCTTTTATTTTCTGTGAGATTATTTCTCTTTCTTCTTTGGCATCTTGGAAACCAGGTCTAGTTCTTTCTTCTCCTTGTATTTTTCTTCTCTCCATCACCTGCACAGTGGACTTAGCCCGTTAACTCTGTATCCTGTACCTTTAAGCACACACATTTCCAGCAGCCTGTAGTGACATCTACGTAAGGGAAAGCAATTGTTTTTACACTGGGCCTCTTAAAAACCCAGGCAGTGGGCTCAAAAGAAAAAAAAAAACCAAACTAGAAAGAGATATAAACCCTAATTTCCAGTTAAGAAAAAAACCAATAAACTTTCAACAGCCTCAATGTAGTTTTAGCCACTTATGACACCTACATGGGCTGCTAGGGTGTCCTCCCTACCCCTGGAGCTTACCTTCCTGTTGCCTGTACACATCAAACACAAGTGTAGGGTGGCAGCACTGGCAATGCTTCCTGCTCTGAAATGCACAGAGGAAAGGCAAGGTTAGCAAGTGACACCTGTGACTCACACCACCAAGAAGTACTGCTCCTTAGAGCAGTTCTGGGATGCATGCAGTCAGTGTGGATCATACAACCTGTATTTTGAATTCTGCCTGCTCATTGATTCCTATCCCCATCACTTTCACCTACAGTATGAAATGTTGCAGGAAAGCTCACGCAGCCCAAACCTTCTAAGACTTCTGAGCAGACATGCTCAAGCCCAAATTTCATAATTGCTTTGCATCATGTTTTTTTCCTTTTCCCTATTTCTATTCCCAGAGAAATAGGTCTGCTGAGTTCACTGTTTCACTGAATATTTGTATGCACTTTCAGAAAAATGCTGTAACAGTCAATAGGTTTTATCACATCCTTCCACCACCTGGCCAGTCCCCCACTCTGCTGAGCAACGCAACGTTGGGTTCTTAGGAGTTTTGCATTTTCTCCCTGTCACTGTCTGTCATGTGCAATATCCAAAGGATTATTTCTCAAAATCTCAGCAAACAAACACCCTCTCACCTCCCCCAGACACCTTCCTACATGCAGGCACCTTCCTTCATTTTCCTTGTTCATCTGCAGGGAAACTATTAGTATTTTCCTTCCCCACAAGGACTGGAGAAACAGCTTTTTCCACCACCTAGATTTACCCATTGAAGGTGCTGTAGCTGGAGGCATTGTCCTGAGAGAGGGAACCTTGCAAGGCATCCACCATTCCAACGTCTTGGGTGGGAAGGGACGGCTCCAGCCCCCGGCCTCTGGACCAGATACTCCTGCTGGACACAGGCCACAGAGTCCGGGCCAGCTGCTTTGGCTCAGCAACGGGACGAGTGTCCAACCCCACACCAAAACCTGGCTCCAGTGCTGGTGTTGCCATGATGCCAGTGGGGCTGGCAGGCAGCAGGGAGCCAGTGGCAGCTGCAGGAGAGATGGGACCTTGTCCAGCAGGGAGACAAAACAAAAATCAGAGAGAGAGGAGCAGAAGTCTATTGTCTTCGGTTTGTTTATTTCAAATCCCACTCAATGCCAAGGTTTACCAGGAAGGTTTGTAACAGTGACTTTTATTTTCACGTCATTTATTTTTAAGAGGGAACCCACACGGAAATTAAAGCAGCAAAGCTCACTGCCTATGTAACAGTCAAGTAAAATAATTAAAATTCAGCCTTGGTGCCGTGCCAAAAATGCTGAGAAATACATCTGGTTTGGGTATAAGTAAATTCTTGGAACATCAGGCTGACCAAAGGCTACATAAATACAACTAAATATAGACCTGGAGGGCAATAGTCACATTTAGAGACAAATATGTTCCTCTGTTTAGGCAACATAGCTAATTGCACTTCCTTTTTTTAAAGAGCTGAGATTTGAAGTAAAGTATTTTAGATGTAAGTATTATTATATTTAGTAATCTTCAGTATTTAAGATTTGCATTGAAATCATAAGATCTGGCAACCCCATTTAACTTTCTGGTGCCCTCCTTGGAACTGGCTCCTCAAATACTGACCCACACCTTCACTTCAAGGAGGTCACCATGGCCATCACTGATCTCCTTGACAGACCCAGGAGCATGTGTCTCCCCAGCTTGTTTGGGCCACTTGAGTGGGCCAAAGTGTTGGACACTTGCCCAGAATAAGCTGTAAAACTACTCTGCAGGGGGATGTTGGTAAGAATCCACAAGGTTTGCTCACCATACCTGTGGGGTGAGGGCCAGCTGGTCCCTGCAGGGGTGCGAGAGTTACAGCGTCGGGCTTCTTGTCAGCAAGAGTCTTGTTTTGCCCTCCCTGAGCCACAACAGCAGATTCAATCTTTGCCCAGTAAACAAAGTATGACTGGACTATGGAGATGCTGTTAAAACATAACCAGGCAAGAATTTACTGGCTCTATAGCATTAATAAAATATCTGACTGTTTAGCTAATCACAAAGACTGCTTTAATCTGAAGAGAGAACCAATGCAAAAGTATTTTAAAGGATTAGCCTGTCGTACATTTTATATTACAAATAAAAGGTACCAGGTCCCATAAGAAAGATCTGGGGTGAAGAATCACCACTCAATAAATAATTAAGTTCAGCCAAAAAATGTGTGAGTACCTAAACAAAAAATAAAATTTAAAAAGCTGTATTACATTCATCATGTTGATAGAAGTACATTTGTAAAACTGGGACTAGCTCTGCTTATAATCTTCTGTAGGCAGGGAAACAACAGTGGTATTTATTAATTAAAACAAGTCAATGTAACTTGTACAAACAGCAGAATAGGTAAGGGGCAGAAAAAGTCTCTCTTCTCAGCCCTCTGATATTTAAGCCTGCCTAATCCTCTGCTTTTTGTAAGGTGCCAAAACTGTGTTGGCCAACCTTTAACTTCACCCCAAGAGCCTTATTTAAGCTGGAGATTTTGGGAGAATTTCAGCTCAGATTGCTCAGCTGCTCCTGAGAATTATCTAAGGGGAAACCAACCTGGGTTTTCCTGTGCCAGATGACACTTATAAGGATTTTTAAGCCTAAAAAGGCATTTTTCCAGATGCTGTGACAGGGTAAAAAGGGAGAGTCTATCAGATATCAGCTTGGAGTGTCAAAAGCCAGACTTCAAGGAAGTATCAGAGTGGGTGGCTAGGACTAGGTTTCGTTGGGATTTGTTTGGGGTTTTTTT
>VXAX01000175.1:0-15229 GCA_013399835.1 Leptocoma aspasia | reverse complement strand
GGGGGGGGGGTGAGTTTAATAGTATTTTTTAAACTTTAGTAGTATTTTCTGATATAAAGCAATGGCCAAAAATTGGAAATTCCAAGCAGCAATATTTCTGTTTCAATGAATTTTTCTTGAATCACGATGAGATGCTCAAGCCACAACACTCAACAGGACACTTAGGTTTTGGGAAGCAGCCAAGGATCTGGCCAAGCAGTTTCTAAGTGTCTTTGTAAAGTTGAAATATAACAATTTAATATCTTTTGAAATGAAAAGCCACTGTGCTTCTTCTAAGGCAGTCAGTTAGAAGATGTTTAACTTCATTCTAAATCAGAACCAAGTTACTTGGACAGTTTGGGACTTTGGTGCAAAACAGAGACGTCAAGTTTTGACACAGTGCTCACTCTCTTTCTATTGTGAGTAATTCTGTTTACATTTAACTTTTTTTAAATGTACCTCTTTTTTTGTTTGTTTGGGGGTTTTTTGTCTTTTTTTTCTGGTTTTTGTTTTTTTTTTTTCTTAAGAAGTGATATACAAGATTATCCTGTAGGCAGGGAAGTCCTATGGGCTGTATTATTTACAAATGGTCACAGTTTTCTCTTTATGCTTTAATATTTCTTTTCCTAAAATGCTTAAGCTGTCATCTTCCAGTGTATCTATTCTGAGAAAACAGTGACCATGTAAATAAAAAGCAGCACTATGCAGCAGATATTAATGGTGATTTATGTACCAGCTGGGATACTGTTGCAGCATTTGGTAAGTATTTAGCTATATTGGGTTCAAGATACATAAACCACTGTGCTGGACAGCTGTAACTGAGAAGACACAAATTCTGATTAGGAACCAGCATGTCCTTACAAAAACTTGATGTCTCCAATGGGTTGGTCTGGTGCTTTCCATACGAAGGACAGGTTTCTCTTCAGTGACTTGTCCGAGTGTGTGACAGTGTCACCATCTTCAAAACAAGTCAGCAGCTTGGAACCAGGAGGCAGGAAGATGAACGTGCCAGCGATTTCGTTGTTGGACACTTTGCGAGCTTGCAGCATAAAGCCCATGTAATCCCGGGTGCTTCTTACTGTCACTTTTGGAAGACAAAACACGGGACACAAAGGGATTTGTCTTGCTGTTGTGGAGTGAATTGTCTGCAATGGAGTTCCCAGAAAAAGGCTTGGGCAACAGTACTGAAAACACCTTACTCTCTTTGTCCTCTGAGTCTGTCTTGGACATGCTGGATACAGAAGGCCAGACTTTTAACTTTGGTTTTGCAGTGTGTAATTGCACACAGGATTTGCCTGAGTCTTCCCTCTCCATCCGTCCCTGATGATAAGCTTTTAACCACATTGGATCAGGCAGCATGCAGCCTTTTTTATGGAAGAAGGTTTGGACACTGCTCTGTGTGTATGCGAAAGCTCACATTCTGCTCTCAGAGGGGTTTTGTTTTGCACAGGGATGAACAGGCAAGTGACCAAACTGGGGAATGGTGCCTCTCAGCTCTGTCTGCATCTGCCTGAGGAGCAGCAATGCCAGGGATAGGGAATGTTGCCAACCATGCCCAAGAGTCAGGTGAGTCACCTAGACCCCTTCTAGTGGTGCAGAGAGGCTGGGAAGGTGACTTTACCCACTGGAGGTGCCTCTCATGGGCTATTGCATGTAACAAGGTCTGGTATGTTTGAGACACTGTTGAGATAAATGAATCCCACCCAAAGCATCCATGCTGCAAACAGAATTCCTCTGTAAATATGTGCTCATGACAAGAGAGGTGTTGTAGCTCCCTCAGAGCAGTTATCCCTCTTCCCAGACCTCGCAGAGATTAATTCCATCGCTTGAGATAAGTTACCATGTATTTTTCAGATGCAGGAATGAGAAGCTGTTCCTTACCTGGCACCTTGTCTCCCGGGAAGTAGAAGGACATGTTGGTGTGGACAGTGACATAGTTGTTGTTGGAGCTGTGCAGCTGCACCCTCAGGTGCCTGGGCATCATGTCGGTGCAGGCGGAAAGGCTCGCGCCCTGCGAGAAGGCGGCCGCATAGGAGACCAAGCACAGGGTCGTGCAGGCCCAGCCAACAATGGCAGTGTGGGCTCTCCCACCATCCTCCATCCTACAGCAGAAAACAACATGGAACTCACTTCAAACAGTGGCTTCCCAAATGGTGCCATTGATTTATCTGATCTCCACAGCCACTCTCCTAACTGTCTTTAAGCAAAAGGGGAAAAGTGATCTCTGTGGCATCTGGGGCCACTTTGGGAATCCACAGGGTTTACATTCTGAAGTGAACTGTTCAGGCTGGGAGAGGGAAGAGATCCCCCCAAGAGGATGTATTTCTTGTGAAGCTGCACATGGGAGGGAGTGGCCAGAAAAGATCTGCTCTAAAATGTCTTGTGGGTTTTAGGCTCTGTACGGCCATACTCAGCACCCTCCACCACTCCCAGCCCACACTCCCAAATGTACAGCCTGATCAATAGGGGAAACATCTGCCCCTTAGACCTGCAGAGCTGCTGCAGGCCCCATCACATATGGGGCTGGTGGCAGGGCAGAGCCTATCCCTGCCTGCCATCACAGAGCCGCATCCCTGCAGTGACAGCACAAAACACATTTCCAGATTGAACAGAGTATTGTGCCATTCTGATTTTTCGAAATGCACTTTTCAAAGTGAAGATGAAGGATGAGTGTGTGGCATTTATTGTAATGAATATCGCAAAGCAAGTGCTTCTCATTTTAATGTGGCACTTGCTACCATCTTCTTTTCAATATGCAGTCTTTTCCTGCCTTAGATGTTGTTACACTTAGTCAATGAGTAAACGTAGATAAATCAGAGGCAACAGAGGCTGAGGAGCTCTAGCTGACACCTCCTTCTCAAGCACTTCTGAAACTTGCCAGCCAACTAATGAAGCACCACTGCAAGCAAACAGTTCATGCCCACTGCATGCAAGCAGATAGATGCAGTTTAACCTTCTACAGCCAAGCATCCTGCCACTCCAACCAGTTGTGTGCCAGAAGATGCTCGTGAGAATCACAGGAGCCTTTGCTAACTTTCCCAGCTCTGCTGGATGTCTCCTCTTCATGGAGCCAGCCTCCCTTCTGGGCACACCTAAACTGTCCTTGCTGGATAAGATTTCTCACAGGATCTCATGGAAGTAGCCCCGAGCAGCAGCTCTTTCCCTTGGCTGTGCCGTTTCCCATCCCAGCCCCACCGCCCTCCTGTGTCCATCCCCGCCGGGGAGCAGCGCTGCTCCCCGGGGCTGCCCGGGCTCAGGCTGCCGATGCTGCCGGCGCTTACCTTGGGACACGTTCGCTGCCGGGCTCGCTGCCACTACTGCCCTGCCAGCCTGCCCAAGACCCATCCTTTCAGGGACTTTCCTCGCCTGCTCCTCTAATGGGAAGCGCAGCAGCTGTTACTGCTAATACCCACCACCACGGCAGCTCTCTGCCAGTGATCCTGCTTTAATCATATTAGTTTTTTCTTCACATCCTACCTCTTCTTTTTCTTTTCTTTTCTCCTTTTCTTTTTGTTGGGTTGTTGTTTTTGTTTGTTTGTTTGTTTTCTTGTTTGGTTTTTTGTGTGTATGTGTGTGTATGTTAAATCTCCAAGTTTCTTCAATGAAGACAAAGGCAATCGGTGGGGAAGGGATGGGGAGACCCACAGCAAATCATGGGGTTTGTGTAGGACACCCTGAAATTCCTTTGCAGAGGTGCAGGATGATGGGACTTTTTCTCCCCTGTTACCCTCCCCACACACATATCCTCTCTTCCATGCTGAAGCAAAGCAAAGCCAAGCCACATCAGCCCCCTCCATGTGCCCCCAACAGTGTGCTCTGTCTCTCATGCTTACATGGGATTAATTTTGGCAGTAAAAGCAGAATTTTGCTACAAAGGCTGGAAGGTTCATCCCATGTGCCAGCCTTGCCAGAAGGAGCCATCAACACCCCACAAATCCCCCGAAGCTGGCACAGGGGACCAAACATCTGATAAGTGTGACTGTCTCCTGGCTGTATTCAGGTCCAGGCTGTCAGCCCTGCTCCTTGCCCGAGCTTTGCTGCAGCTGTGCTGGCAGTCGGTGCCAGAGCTGATCCTGTCCCTCTTCACTGCAGACTGCTCTGGTGATCAGGGCTCTCTGATGACCCTGGCCACTGTCACCAGGCTCACCCTGCTCCCTGCCAGTGGCTCCTTTCTGCCAGTCGTGCCTTATCTGTAATCCTGCTTGGGATCTGACCATTGTGTGAGTTTGTCCAGAGGGGGCATCCTGGTGACCTCTGCCCAGGGCACCCCCCAAAAACTGGGGGCAAGCTTGCAGATACTTTGCTTATTAGTGCTGCTCCCATCAGCCTGCCCTGCTCTACAGCCTGTCTTTTGGAAGACACAAAATGCCGGGCTGGCACTGAGGTTCTGCTGCTCACAGCCCAGCTCTCAGCTGTTAAACTGGTTGGAAAGTATGGGAACTGGTGGTACTGGGCTCTCATCAGCCTGCTCTCCTCTGCGTTTGAAAGATGCCTTAAAATCACTGAATTTCAAGACATAATGTAAGTCTTGTAGTTTTCTTTCCTTCTCTCAGTGGAAGCAGAGCATAGTTCAGGGGGAGGGAGGACAAGTTTGCATTCTTGATTCTGTTCCAGCTTGTAATTGTCCATCCTTCATACATAAAAGAGAATACCTTTATGCTGTATTGATGACTAACCCTTTCCTGAAACCAGCCAGTCTCTTACGGCTTTTTTTTCCTAACTTATTCCTAAAATCAGTGAGGGCCATTTCTCCACTGATTCCCACCTGGAAAAGAGGGAAATGCGGCCAGGTGCAAACCCTGAAACAGCAGTGTTTGTTGTTCCCTGGAGCACCATGCAAAGCTGTGGGGAGAAGAGGCTCAAACAGATCCAGCCCATGTGTAACAGCAGAGGATGTCGGGCAGGACTGAACTGTCCATGCTCCCTTCCAAGGCTGCAGCAGCTTCTGGCAGGGCAGGGCATGCTGCTGTTCACAGGTTCAGCAGCACCAGTCAGATGGCACTGCCTGGACAGTGTTAATTGCTGGGCTGATCTGAAATACAGCCTTACACAGCATTCATCCTCACTGCCTGCTCTCAAGCACAGGAACTCCGTGGCTTCAAAGACACAGTCAAAGCAAATGTCACAACCATCTCCTCCTCAGAGATGGAAAAAGCCTGTCACAGGCATTACCATGACACAAGCACCTACCACCAGCTTCAAACTGCTCATTCAAATGCCAAGTGACAGGCAGATGTTTCCACTAAGAAATACAGCCCTCTCAGAGCCTTTGGTTGCATCACCCACCAGGACAGCATTGCCTCAGCCTTCTCTGGCCAGGGCTGTGACCTGCTGGAGTCACTGGAGCTCAGCTCTGGCCATGGGGCCCAGACAGACCACGTGGCACTGCTGGACCTGGAGAGAGGTTTGCTTTTTCTTGTCATAAATATCTTTGTTAGTAGGAAGCTGTCAGGAGAAGGGGACATAAGACAACTCACACCCTGCTTATTGTTTTCCCAGCAGCGTTTGTGTAGTGGATTTCTAGAAGAAGAAGAAAAAAAGACCACAGTGGGAAATTTAAAATAGCACTGGGGACAACTGTGCATGCTCTGTAATGACTTGATAATTAAGACAGAGTATAAACTATATCACTTGAAATGTCACTAATAAGTGCACAGAAGGATTATAAACCCCCTAACATTGCAGGTTCTCTGGTGCAGAAACTCTATCCTTCTTGCAGGCTGCTTCTACATCTCCACACCACCAGGGCACAACAGGGGCAGCAGATGTGGAGCAGGTGCAGTGGAGGTTGGTATGTAATATGGGCATGGATGTAAGAAACTCAGAGCTGACACTCCAGAGCAAGCTGGTTGCTTCATTGACAGGTTGGGAAATACCTTGCTGCTGCAAGATAATAAGGGTTTTAATGAGTTAGAAGTTCCTCCTGGTCAGCTGGCAGCCACCTGAGTCCTGTGAACAAAGTTTGAGGGGACAGGGAAGAGTGGGCAGGCTGATCAAGTAGAGAGCTTGAAGGTGGCAACAATTGAGTTCAGATCACAAGGAACTGATCATTAAACCAGCGAAGCTGGCAGCACCACCTTATTTAAAAATATTTCAAGTCATCTTTAAAACTAAGAGCAGTGTCCAGCTGTGAGATGAGTGGTTAAAAACCATGGTAGTTCCACAGGGAGAATGGAGAATGATCTCTAAACTGGCATCTCAGGGGCTGACCTATGCATGTCTGTGCCTCTGTGTTTGGGGAGACCAGGATGTTTTTCTGATACTAGTTAGGCAGAGGTTGGCAAAAGTACTGGCAGATCCTTCCCCTTTTATCCAGTTGACTCTTCTTTCCGTTCTTCTGTCACTTACTGAAGTGTGACTGACTAAAATGTCACTGCTGGGAACAAACTGGCACATACACATGCATGCAACATACATTGTGAGCCTCTTTCCCTTACAAATTCAAAATAATCCTTTATTTGGTAACTACTGCAACCTGGGCAGCTGTTCTGCTGTAGAGGAGGAGTTGAGGGGAGGGGAGGGAAGAGAGAGGAAGAGAGGTAAGGCCTAGCATCAAAGAGCTTAATGATTGCTTTAGTAAGACTGAGTATGATGAGGAATACAGAGAGCAGGTGAAATGAACGTGCCCTCAGATGCTGGGCTCCTCACATGCACATGGCATCAGTCAGAGCCCACATGGATTTTCCCACAGTGCGCTGCACAGAGCAGATGCAAACCATCCATGGAGACCTGCTCTCCCTTTTTTGCCACTTTTATTTTGTAATTTCCATACACAAAACCAACCCTCTGTTCTAAAGGATGATCTCTTGTTGCTGCTCTCTTAGATAAAGGCAAGGCCAGGCAGGTGATGTGATCATGGCACTGAGTGGGAGCTGCCCGTGAGCTCCTTTAGGGTGACCTGGAAGAGGGATCCTGTGGCTGAGGGTCCCTTGCTCAGGGTCAATACAGCAGCCCAGGAAATGCCCCCTCCCATCTGACTTCAGGCCTTGGAGAACAGTTTGGCACAGGAATCTCAGGGTTTGAAACTGCTGACTCCACAGCTTGCTTGTTTTCAAAACCAACACAGGGCTGGAGCTAGCCACGGGTGTGAGTTGGGCTATTAAAGATCAGGCATTGCTCTGGTACCATCAGTCACATGTTGCAAGGCTGTCACTTTGCAAACACTTTCATGCTTTCCTATCTCCCAGGAGCAACACAGCTGTGGGGCACAGCTGGTTTTCAGAGCTGTGAAAAAGCCTGAGGAACTAATAGCTAAGTCATACCCAGAAGGGCTCTCAGTAGCTGTTTTGTCATAGTAACATCACAAAAAAGATAGAAAGAACTCGAATGATGTTTGCATCAGTGCAGTGTGGTTTGCATGAGATTCCCTTTGAACTAGGAACCAGGTGGAAACAAATTGTAAAAGTGAGTGGTCATCAGGGTATACACCTTTAAAACAAAACCTTCCTAGCATGCTCTGCTCCCTTTATATAGGGCAACTGCAGGGCCCTGCAGGCTTTAGTAGTGACCTGCCTTTGACTGCTCCACCACACAGTGAGTACTTGTCTCCTCCTTCTTCCTGGCTTTCTCTAGTTTCCATGAGGTATGCTGTGCTGCTGCTCCCAACCAGGCTTTTGTTTAAGGAGATGTGGCTCAGTTAGGCTTTTCCAGTGCAAGAAACTTGTGCTGGATGTGGGCACATAGCAAATTTACTGTTACTGCTCTTCATAGAGTGTCTGTGAACTGAATGTGTAGCTGAGGGTGGGGGTAGCTGTTGAATGGCCATGGTTTCATGGTGTGATCTCATTGCATAAAAGTACTGACTATCTACATGAGTGCAGCTTTAGTCTTTGAAATTCAGTAATTTTTGTTTGTTTTGGATTACTTAATTTGGGTACATTCTTCTAAGAAAAGTGGTGGACAAATGCTTGCAGGTTGTTCAAGGTATTTAATGTTTCATGGCCAGTTCTGATCTCAATGAGCTTGATCTCCAAGTGAAACTGTTTTATACACAGGGATTGGGGCAAGAGCATCAGGATATGGTAAATGATGTCACATGGAGAATTTGTAAAAGAAACTGAAAGTCAGTGATTGTGGGAATGCTTAATTTCTTTTACTACTTTAGAAATTTAAATATGAATTACAACAGCTGACCCTCAATGCAAATCTTCCTGTCTACCTCACATAGTGACTTCATGACCTAGAATACATTAAAAAACCTCTTGGCATGTAAGCTACATAGTATTTGTATTTATGTAGAGTTTAGTATGTGATTAGACCACCAGAAGTAGCAGACTACAACTGAAAAATGTTCTATAACTAGACTTGTAGAAACTGAACCACAGTTAAAAAGTTAACAATGCAAACTTTTGACATTAAAATCTGCAAAATGTGTTGTTGTACATGGGTAGGTGTGTGGAGGGGGAGAGGGAAAAAATTAACCCTATATTAAAACAAAACCAAAAAACCAAACAATGAAATCTAGACAGTCTCCAGGACTGAAAGCAGTTACCTGCCAGCTACATATAGATGGCAAGGCAAATGAAAAATTGCATGCCCCACTTGGAGGTACATCTTCATTTTTAAAAAAAAAGTCACTTACAGAAGAGCAAGTCAGTGATTTGTCTTATATCCTGGACCTTTTTCAACCCTTGTCAGAAAATGATAAATTATTGAAGCATATTGTACAGTAGCAACTCTATTTGTGTGTTCTGTCATGGCTTCTGAAGTGCTTAATGTGGAAAGTTAACTACTGACTGCAAAATAATTTAAAATTATTTCTTCATCTTAAAAAACAGTAAAATTAAAAATTTGCAGTTGACATTCTCTCCTTTTGATAACTGGAATATTACTACTCCCTGCTTGCATCAGAGCTACTGGTTATTTGGGAAGAATGGGACAATGCTCTATTCACACAGTTGTCTTGTGTTAACCCATCCACAACTACAAGTACTTTTGTTCCTGGAGGCATTATAAACTGTCCAAAGAATAAAGCCAGGCATCAGAAAGCTCATGTAAAAAATTGGATCAATAACCTCACCATGAGGTACGTTGCCCTAACTTATAACTTCATCATGAAGAACAAGAAAACATTCTGAGTGTGTGATGTTAAGTGCAGGAACACTCAGGTGAAGGAGTATTTGAATTTTCAGAGTTGGTTTTGGTTTTTTCTTGGCTGACTACATGTAAAAGGAGAAGATACACTTTATAAATTGGAATAAGTATCCATGGAAAACTGAGCTGCGTTTATTCACTGTACTTTGATTATCTGGGAGCGTTGTTGCAAAATACACACTAACAAGTTCCCTCTCTGCTGCCAGCTCACAGGTTCCCCTCCCTAATGCATACCCCATGCTCTAATGCACTTGTTCCCATTTCTGGCTAGACAGAGGGAATATAGAGATGGTACCAGGTTGTGGGGGGAGTGGATGGGAGAAAGAAGGAACTGGCTGGAGAGGACACATGTGGCATGTTTATAAAAGCTTTCAGATTCCTAGTGTATTTTCAGGAGTAGATTTAGGTATTAGTTAAAATTGCTTTTTACTGAAGAAGTCCATTGTGTTTGGTAGAGAAGCACAAGGAAAAGGTCACCCCAAGCAGAGGAAGGGTGGGGGGTACACAGGCAGGAGGTGAAGTAGCTACTAGGCTGTACTGACATACCAACTGAGAGCTCTTCACCTCTGACTGACTTCCTCAGCTGGCACAGAGCTTTCTTTTCACCCTTAAGGCTTTTCTTCCATTTGATTCAATTTTTTCCCCACTCCTAACTGTTGAAGTGTCACTGTTACATCCCTTGATTCAATCCACAATTGAAGATTTTTTGGACAGCTGAACTTTTTAGCCGATGACTCTTACTAGACTGGCATTTAAAGCTGACCCTGTGTTTTCCAAAAGGGACAGGTCATTGTCACCAAATCACTAGCATTTCCCTTCCCACCATCAGTTAAACTATTGTTTTGCCATCAATACATGTGCAATTACTCCATGCCTGCTCACCTTACAATCAGTATTTTTGTAACTGTTAGCATAATTAAATGAGCTGTTGCTTCGAATTAGTCTTGCAGCATTATTATATGCTCCTCTTTTATTTTTTTTTTCCTGTACAATGGAACAAAGCAATGCTTTGAAACAAAAGCATTCAGGCAGTTTACACTCATGTTTACATTTATTTTAAAAAATACTTAAACACTTGTGTATTTCACTTGTGGATTTTGAACTATAAATCAAATAGGGCTCATCACTTCAAAGAGGTTCACAAGTACAAAAAAACCAGCCTCCTTCTGGCATCTTCACATCCTCCTCTTCTGGGTGCTTATGTACAACACTGAAAAAGAGAAAGTGGCACACAGAAGAGGGCCCTGGTAAATAACATGCAGAATCCTTTTTATTTAAAACATCTTATTTCAATGGCACATAAATTGACAGTGTAAGAGATAACATTCAGCATGAACAAAGCCTGGCAACCTTTAAGTCCAGGTTTCAAAAAATGCCATTAGCTCTAAACATTATGTATTACTTTGGTTCATTATTTATTTTATTCATAGCCCAACTATACTCCAGCAGATGTAGGCTGAACAGAGCAGGAACAAAGGCAGTGCCCTGCAGTATTATTGAGGGGAGCATGAGAGAGCTCCTCAGCAGCAGAATTACAGGTGTCAGACACTAATGCTGTGATCTTTCAATAAAAGCTGGAAATCCCAAGCACTTAAGGCAAAGCTAATGATTAGTTATGAAGGAAGAGACATCTTCCTCCTGCTTGGCTGATGATATCCCCAGAACAGATCCAGCCACAATATAAAATGATATTGTGCTCCTAAACCTGCCACGTCTTCAGTTCTCTGTTCAGCTTGTTCTTGAGCCTTCTGCCTTCCATCCACTTGTTTTAACTTTTGTAACAGATTATTTCCTTAACTGATTCTCCAGCTGAAATGTCACTCCAGTCCTTAGCATAACAGTCCAAATGCCTTGCAAAAAGCAAGGGTTGGCCTTGTTTCAGGGATTATTTCTCCACCTAAAATGCTCTTTTACACTGGTGCTACATTCTCTTTGAGTCTTTTTATTCCATCCCTCCTTGCTGAGCTCCATTTTCTTCACAAGCAACTTGGTCAAACTCTGCTTCATTTACCTCCTCTACAAGTCTCTTCACCTCCAACTTGTGAACTTTTCCTATTTTTACATACTCTTCTCCCTGGCATGTCCTGCTATTACAGCCTGATACCAGAGTCACTTCAGGAGCATGAGATTGTCCTTGAAGTGCACTAAAATCCACCTACTGCACTTGGATATTCAAAGGCTCGATATTAAAGCATAAGTGATTTTTTTGACTGGTGGTAAACTCTTTACTCAAAGATGAAAATAGCCTCCAGGACTAAGGATAAGCATTCATTCAGTTCTGGAAAACTGCTTCACCAGAAAATATTTGTGTCACTGTAATATCTGCACTGTAGCATAAATTTATGCAGTAGCTTGCCTAAAAAACACAAACTCTTATGGTGCAGAGGCCATCTAAGCAAGCAGTAAGTGCAAAAGAGTAAGCCTGTCAAACAGTAGAAAATAGGCTCCAAGAAGGCTAGAAAAGAGCATGCTTCTCTAAATGAACCTAAAGTTCAGAGGAAAAAAGGAGCACAGGAATACAGAAAAGCAAAGATCCTGGAAAGTGAAACCGCAAAAAGCAGATATTGTAAAGATTTCCAAGAAAGAATATTAGTTTTAGGCTAACAGGCAGTTTACTTAATACCTCATCCACCCCTCAAATTCAGAATATCAAAACACAATTTTCTAATGTGCAGTAACAGAAGGAGTAGGAATTACCATTATTTCCTCGGATAAATGCATCCCCATACTTGTTCTTTAACTGTCCATTTACATATTCCTCAGTCTGCTCCAGAGCTATGTTCATATATCCATCCAGGCAAGCCAGGACACCTGAAAACAGTGGCAGTTTAAAAGAGAATCAGCTTGAACTTATTTTCGAATAAACAAAATGCACTGTGTTTGAATAGTACAGGGAAAAAACCATCCTGTATCCTTATAACAAACTAAAAATCCAAGCATGGACAACTGTCTTCAAAGAATTCAGCTGGGAGAAAGGAATCCCAGGCACTCTGGTAGCAATGTTATCAGTTGGTGTAAGAGTTGTGGGAGTAAAAAAAAAATGTTATTAAGGCATTATTTCCAAAGATGGACAATTTCCACTTTGAAAGTTTAAGCTGTCCCTTCTCACTTGTGTTTTAAGCACACACCAAAAAACCACCTGTGGCATGACGTGTAACTGGATAACCTAAGGCCAAAGCTATGTAAACTGAGTTGTCAACAAAACTTGTGAAGGATATAGCTGAAAAACAACCATTTTAATACAGGGTGGCATACATGTGTTTGTCTTCATGCTTACAGAGCTAGAAGAACACTGTCTGCAAGTCTGTTTTGATATCAACAAAATTCTACATATTTTTCAACAAAGGCCACTGAAGTCTTCCCACAAAAATAAAATTACACAGTTTTGATAATGCAATTAAAGAAAAAAAATTCTGTCCTTTGTAATATTAGATGATTTTTTGGATCAGGAAAATACAGATTTTAGTAGCACAGAGGTAATACAGCTTTTTACAAGTTGTTTTAGCTTCCTCTTGCATGGAGGTTTTCCTGACTTTATCCTTGCACAGACAATAATACTTAAATAACCTTTTCCTCTGTTTGAAAAACACCTAGCTATTTACCCAGCAGTAAAACTTGAAATATACTATATTGGCTGTACTTAGGAAGAGGGAGAAAACTCAGGACACATTTTCAGAAGTGTTACTGCAGGATCTTCTAGATAATAATCAGGAATTCAACTTCTTCTGCCAACTTGTCATGGCTTAAAGATTATTATTATTTTCCTTTGTGGTTTTCTTTCCTCTGTTTCCACAGACATGGGAAAAACTGCTCACAAAGTGCCACTAAATGCACCAAAAAGACCCAAACCAAAGTCAGGATTCTTTTCCACGCTAGTAAACCCAAGAGATCCACACAACAACAAAAAAGAGGTTTGGCCCTGCCTTGTGTGTACCCTCAGGTAAACGAGGACTTGCTTTAATTGACTTTAATGAGCTCTCTCTACATTCTCCTGCACTAAAGAATTTACAAAGGCAGCAAACTTTTTAAGCCCCCAATCCCACCTGAAGTGCTCAGACAATGTGGTTCTCAAGGAAATGAGACTGCAAATTTTGTCAGCTGAGTGACACTGAAGAGAAACAGGAAGGAATAGGAAGCCACTGCTTGCTGTGTAAATGAACAATGACAATTTAAAACTGTCGTTTTTGTCTAGCACAAACATTCCTTGTCACAGCACAAACCAGTCTCCTCTCACTAGTGCCAAGCTAAGCCACTTGAAGTAAACCTCTCTGAAGAAGGAGTCTGTTGCAGAACCATAATGTTTAAGTCATTACAGAATAAAATTTCTTAATTGAGCACAGCAAAAGATATGTGATTAGTTTTGGCTGAGTTTGGATACTACTAAAAAAACTGGTCAGGTTGATACTGTTACCTTAATGGGAGCAGGACCAAGGCATTTCACTGCACAGAGAAGTTTAATCTACTGGTTAAAAAACATCTATAACCCTATATACATGAAGGTATACTGATAGACTGAAGAAATCAGGAATAAAACTGATGGGCTGTGTTAAAATGAAACTGGTAAAAGCTACACTAAACTTTTTCCTATATCTCTGTGAGTCTTGATCCAACACAGGTCTAGCCAGTTGTTTAACCAAGAATGTCAGGAACGCTTTCATCCCTGGTGTAAGGATTCTATTATGACTGACATCATGGTTTACTCTGAAGCTTTCCTGGATCAAGATCTATATTACATCTAAATAGAGAACAGAAAGGTGAAGACAGACTAGTTCCAACAAGGGGTGTTTCTGGCCATTTCAGGAGTTGAAATTCCAGGCAATCTTTCCAAGTATCAGTTTAGAAACTCACAATCATCCAGTTTAATCACGTATGACCAAGGACACTAATGATTTAGATCATTAATTTTAATCTCTAAATCCACTGTTGTTACCCCCCTTTTTATCACTTTCTCCAGAGCTGATTTTCTATTTTTACTGTCACCATTCTGAGATCTTTGTTCTCATACTCCAGGATTCTGGGTCACAGTGTTTTTCTTTTCAAAATCAATGCATCTATTCCAGACTCCTCAATGAATTACTTTACAAACTGTGAGAGACAGATGGAGAACTTACCTCGATAATCAACTCCAGAATTTAATTTTACAACAACTGGCCTTCCAATGATTTGTTTTAGGAAGTCACTGGGGGTTTGCTTCCGTAGACTCATCTTGGTCTTCTCTGGTAAGCTGAGAAGTGAAAACATTAGGATAAGAGATGTGATTCTACGTTGTTCTAAATACTCTGTACAGACAAGCAGACCCCTGATTTGTAATACTTTCTGTAGGAGAAAATACTGAAGGAGATGAAAGCAAAACTTTAAGGATTGAGATGGAGAGACAGAGCTCCTAAAGCCACTGCATTAAATTTTCCCTTTGGCATTTTTATTACTTCTGAAATTTTCACTAAGAATCCTTGTTTGCCACACTGTGCATCTTTTAAATTTCAACTGTGCCAAAGGCCTCATCATCCCTAAAACCTTTTGCTAAAATGGTTTTGGAGAGCTAAGCCATAAATAGGCGTTTCATATCTTTAGGGGCGGAGGGAGCAGCCCATCCATGCTCTATGCACGGAAGTCTGTGCGAGAACAGCAAGAGTAGTTGTGATCTCAGCTCACAAATAGAAGAAAAGCATAAATGTAAAAGCATGCCTTCAGATAATAAAGCAGACTAAGCTGAGGCTTGTGATTAAATTACAGGAAAGATGCTGTGATTTAAAAACGCAGCAGGCGCACCCAGCTTGGTGCAAGACCCGCTCTCGGTATTCGCTTGACTTCTGCTCTAACACCGCTCTGTTCTGCGTCCTAAGCCAAAGGCAGAAAATACCCGCGCGGTGCCGATTTCACTTCGCTGCTTCCTGGGGCAAATCGCAATGGGCAATTCCAGCCGTGAATCCAGGGATCCTCACTGTTTCCCTACCAACATCCACCGCCACCAGCATGCCGTGTCCCCTTCCCGGACCACACACGCCTTTGGAGCCGCTCCCCTCGTGTGGAACCCTCGCGTTCCAGCTCGGCCCCGGCGCCCTGGAGGAGGTGCCGGCCGGAGACCGCGGCTCCATGGCAAAGCACCACAGGGAGCACACGCCCGGCCCGGGCCGGCCCCGCACTCACCGCCCGCCGC